>JACDJE010000173.1:634102-647085 GCA_016647715.1 Pavo muticus
AAAAAAAAGAGAAAAAATAGAAGGACCTGTTTTCTACCCACAGAATGAAAAGAAAAAAAAAATTACAAGTATATATGTCTTTGAAAAATAAGTTAGAAAGAGACATGATCTGGTAAGATCTCACTGAATGGAAGTCTTTTTTCCTCAGCTGTCTCTTCAGTAAAATGGATATGATGATCTGTGAAAGAAGCTTAGGAAATACAGCTCTGTTGCATTCAGTTTTTTTTCTGAAGAAGAGCTTTTAAGCTGGAGACTTACTGGAGCCGAATACTCAAATCCTCTCCTCAGACAGAATTTGCCCTTTCTGTTTAAGATGCCAATTCTCCACCACAGCGCAATTATGAAATAACTGTATTAAACGTGATGAAGTGCTTGGATGCTGTAGGGTTTGAGATACGTGTCACAGCTCAGCAGTTAGGATGGATATAATTCCCTTCTCATGAGGGGGAAAAGCTTTGACCAAAACACTACAACCAGGACTCAGTGTGGAAATGCATTAATTATATATCAGGTATGGCTGTTTCTCCCCACAGTCAGTACGCTGACCCACATATCCCTCTGGCACATGCCTAGATCAAGGCAGAAGTGTCCAGGAGTAAAATTAGGTGCTTTTTTGCATACAAAATCAGTTTGTCACATGGGGGATTGGGTAAGTAGGGCATGAAAATGTGGAACATAGAGAAAAACACATGTTCTTTACTTCAGTTTTTCCTCAAAGGAAGCCTGAGTGTACCTCTGAGAGTTCCTTCTCACAGAGCTTGTAGGCTGCTTGGTTGTGCTGTCACTTGCCAGAAGAGTGAATTTCTGTTCCTCTCAAGAGTGTTTTTCACACACTAGAAGACATTTTGTTGGCTAAGCACTGACTTGGGCCTTGTGAGAGTTAAACAACCTGCAGTCTGGGAAGGATTTTAAGAGACCAGACAAGGATTAGGAATGGTGTTTAGACATAGCTGTTTTGAAAGAAGGAAAGAAAAATACAGCAGCCTTCAAGTCACTAGGCCAAGCCTGTGACTTCTACAGGCCAGAAAGCTGTAGTACTGTGAGATAAGTGCCTTAATACTGCTGATAGTTGTGTGTTGGTTCTTTTAGAAAAGAAGCTGGTCTGCATAATTTGCTTTTTGTGATTTTTCTTTCTCATCTGTATATTCTCAAAACATATGGAACTTCTAGAAGGAGTGACTTGCCTGAGACTTGTATGTTTTTGGCTGAGATTTGGAGTTAATTCTCTTTAGCGTAGGTCATAAGGTCCTATGATTTCCTTTTAGGAAAAAAAAAATAAAAAGTTGATAACACAGTTGTAGCTGAGCAGCACTCCACAGAGCCATGATAATTTCACCTACTCTTGCTGCCCTGCCAGTGAGAGGTTTGGGGGCATAAGGAGCTGGGAGGGGACAGAACCAGGAAAACTGACCCAAACTGGCCAAAGGAATGTTAAAAACAGATTTTTTGTTTGTGTGTTCATATATAATCTTGAACATCTCTACCTCAGCTCCTCCATTCTCCGAATCTTCTAATCATAGAATCAAAGAATTATTAGAGGTCATCTAGTCCAACTTCCTTGCAATGAGCGGGGAAACCTACAGCTTGATTAGGTGCTCAGAGCCCAGTCCAGACTGACCTTGGATGTCTCCAGGGACATCTCCCACCTCTCTGGACAACCTGTGCAGTGCCTCACCACCCTTATTGTAAAAACCTTCTTCCTTATATCCAACCTAAATCTACTCTCTTTTAGTATGAAACCACTTCCCCTTGTTCTTTCACAACAAACCCTGCTAAAGAATCTGTCCCATTGTTTCTTACAGCTCCCCTTTAGACACTGAAAGGCCACTATCAAGTCTCCCTGGAACCATCTATACTGCAGGCTGAACAGCCCCAGCTCTCTCAGCCTGTCCTTGTAGGAGAGATGTTTTCGTGGCCTTCCTCTGGATGTGATCCAACAGGTCTGTCGTTCCTGTACTGAGGACTCCACATCTGGACACAGTACTCCAGGGGAGGTCTCACCAGAGCAGAGTAGAAGGGCAGGATCACTTACCTTGACCCGCTGGCCACACTTCTTTTGATGCAGCTCAGGATAAGGTTGACTTTCTGAGCTGAGAGGGCACATTGCTGGTCTTGTCCAGCTTCCCATCCACCAATATCCCAAGTTGTTTTCAGCATGCTGTTCTCCATCTGTACAGAATCACAGAATCACAGAATCACCGAGGTTGGAAAAGACCTTCAGAGATCATTGAGTCCAACCCCCCTGCCAAAGCAGGTTCCCTACACCAAGTCACACAGGTGGGCATCCAGGCGGGTCTTGAATATCTCCAGAGAAGGAGACTCCATAACCTCCCTGGGCAGCCTGTTCCAGTGCTCCGTCACCTCACCATAAAGAAGTTCTTGCGCACATTGGTGCGGAACTTCCTATGCTCCAGTTTCTGGCCTTTTCCCCTTGTCCTGTCTCCACACACTGCTGAAAAGAGTCTGGCCTCGCCACTTTGCTCCCCACACCTTAGATATTTATAGACCTGGATCAGGTCCCCTCTCAGTCTTCTTTTCTCAAGGCTAAACAGACCCAGTTCACTTAGCCTTTCTTCAAAGGGGAGATGCTCCAGGCCCTTCACCATCTTTGTGGCCCTCAGCTGGACTCTTTCCAAGAGATCCATGTCTTTTATGTACTGGGGAGCCCAGAACTGGACACAGTACTCCAGATGAGGCATTACCAGGGCAGAGTAGAGGGGGAGGATCACCTCCCTAGACCTGCTGGCCAAGCTCCTTTTAATGCAGCCCAGAATGCCATTGGCCTTTTTGGCCACAAGGGCACACTGCTGGCTCATGGCCAACCTGTTGTCCACCAGGACACTCAGGTCCCTCTCTGCAGAGCTCCTCTCCAGCAGGTCATCCCCCAACCTGTACTGCTGCATGCAATTATTCCTCCCTAGGTGCAAGACTCTACACTTGCTTTTGTTAAACCTCATCTAGTTTCTTACCACCCAGCTCTCCAGCCTGTCCAGGAATCACTGAATGGCAGCACAGCCTTCAGGCGTGTCAGCCAATCCTCCTTCCTTGAACACCTCCAGGGTCAGTGACTCCACCACCTCCCTGGGCAGCCCATTCCAGTGCCTGACCACTCTTTCAGAGAAGTAGTATTCCCTAATGTCCAGCCTGAATCTCCCCTTGCACAGCTTGAAGCCATTTCCTCTAGTCCTATCACTAGTTACATGAGAGAAGAGGCAGACCCCCAGCTCACTACAACCTCCCTTCAGGTAGTTATAGAGAGCAATAAGGTCTCCGCTGAGCCTCCTCTTCTCCAAACTGAAACATCCTCAAGCTTGTATTGGTAGTGGGAGTTGCCATGACTCAACTGCAAGATCTTGCACTTGGATTTGTTGAACATCACGATGTTTACATGGGCCCACTGCTCAAGCTTGTCTAGGTCTCTCTGGATAGAATTCCATCCCTCAGGGATGTTGATCACACCCCACAGCTTGCTGAGGGTGCATTTGATCCCTCTGTTGATGTCACTAGTGTATTTGGATACTGAGTTTTGGTATGGAAGAGCAAGACTTACCATAGAGAACTGCCTCACCATACTCCAAAGAGATTTCAGAGCATAGCATGATGCAAGGGAAAGAAATCATGTAGGTAAATAAATAAATAAATAAATAAAAAATTGTGTCTGGCACTGTTAGTCAAATTGTGGAGAAGCTCTGATCTTTCTGGTCCCCAAATAAACCCCAGTAGGCAGACTCACTGTCGGTGCACCTGACTACTTGAGCTTAGTGAGAAGATGGAGCAAGCAAACAAGAGGATTACTTTGGCCCTGCAGCATTTTTTCCTTTGCCTGCAGTTGCCAGCAGAATGGCACTGAGGCTGCTTCAAATGGCTTGTCCACCAGAGTAACAACGGCATCCAAGAGAAAATACATCAAACCAAAACACAACAAGACACATTGGATGCTCAGAACTCAGGATAAGCTTACTCTAAAGGTTAAATAAGGATTGCTTTTCTCTGGCTTTTAGGAAACAATCCATCCAAATTCCAAACAAAGCTGTCCAGGTGTCAGCTGCATATTAGAGGGTTTTTCTCATCACTTTGTAGTACTTCAAAGATGCAAGCCCTGCTTAGTATTAAGGAAAGTTGGCTAATTACAATACTGAAGTAGAAATTGGTATCCCAAATTTAATCTAGGTTTGCCGGGGAAACCTAGAGTCCTGTGGCCAACCCATGACACTGAATGTTTGCCAGTGATTCAGAAGTTAATGCAGGAGATGTAGGAGCAAGATGATGGTGACTTTCAGCTGGCCAAACACAATGATCTTGTGATATCTGAGATATTTTGGTGGTCTCTAGTTGCTACCAGAGAAGGACAGGTCTCCACCAGATGCTACTAACAGTCTCATAGGAGTGCTAGAAAAAGCAGCTGTAGCAAGAGCTTCATACAGACAAAATCTCTGAGCAGAATTTAATTTCAGTGGAAAGGATTAATAGTGCTCCCTCCTTGAACTCAAGCTGGATTTATTTTCATGTATAACACACAGCTTATTGGGTTAATGGCCTTCAAGGCAACAGAAAGGTGCTGTTCTACCAGTGTTTAACTCTATTGTTTTTTTCTCTCAAGTTCTCATAGACTGAATACTGTTAAGGTCTTTTGCCTTAATGGGTTTTGCCAGGTCTGTGCAATACACAGAATTGCACATAAAATACAAGCGTGAGTCATTAGTGCTGTCCCCGTGTAGTGGGCTCTGCTTCGTATTTGGTCCTTCAGAAAGAAAAATCTCCAGATAGTTCCTGCAATTAAAATTCTAGTCTCTGTTCTTGGTCACTGAGTCTGAATGCTGAATTAGAACAGTTTGCACAGGTTTCCTGGGATTTTTCCGTGTAACTGTGTATGTCTGGCAAATCAGACTAGACCTTTTGCAAATAGCATCACTGGAGAGTACGGGTGGTGCTGTCAGAAAGAGTCAGAAACAAATCAGCTTGGCTGGAATTGCCAGCCAGCTGAGATGCCAGCCTGTGGGTTTGCAGAGCTTCATTGTGAGCTGCATGATGCTTTGCACGTGTAATGTTGTACTGTGCCATTGGTGTTAAATTTGTAAAGTAATAAAATATATATGCTTTTTTGTTTGTCTGTCTGTCAGCATTTTTCTTTAATAGAATATTTAATTTAAAAAACAGCAACAATAGATAAACCATTATTTACACAGTGAAACAGAAAAAAAACATTTATATAGCTNTATTATTACTATTATTATTATTATTATTACTGTTCCTGTGAAACAATTTCTGATAGCTGTGAAAGGAGCAATGAGTCACCATGGTTAACATTAATGAAATGAGAGACCGAAAAAATTCATACATATTTTACATTGTGTTTGCATCTGCACAGATGGTAAGAGATACATGTGCTCATATGAACCTTTCTTGAGAAAATAGATTTGGAGCTTTTGAATGGAGGATTTGGTGTGTATGTACTGAATGGGTGACAGGCCTCAGCCTCAGAGACAGATGAGCCTTTGTTCTTTGATGAAACAGTGAAGTTAAAAAAAAAATAAAGTTGGGTTTCAAATCCTGAGAGACTGAAGACATCTCAAAGCCTTCACTGAATTTTTCCACAGGACTTCTGAAACACCTACGAATATGAGGAGGAAAGAGTCCTGCCTTTCTTATTCATGGTGGATTCTAATTGATCCATGCAACAACTGGGGTTTTACATTCCATTTCAAAGCATCTCACTGAGAATAGAAGCTTTCTTGCCACCATTTTAACTGAGAGATGAGTGGTAAATCAGGTCAAGACTTGTCTGATCCAAATAAATGTAACTCGAAAACCTGTACTTATAAAAGCACATAACTTGGCAAAAAGACCAAAAAAACCAAAAAAAAACAAAAAAAACCCCAAACCCAGATTTTATGAACATGAGCCCTTCATTCCCCAGTTTAAAGTGATTCATATCAAAGGAGACTCTCTCATCCTTAGTCTGATGAAGACTTTGTTGGTACTGCTGTGTATTGTCCATAGCCATATCATCAGGGGAAAAAAAAAAAGCTAGGTTAGATATCTTGTTTCCAATCTTCTTTTATTATAAGAGTTCTTCTCAGTCAGAGGATCTTTTATTTCACTACCTACAGTTAGATTTACAGCTATATTATAAAAAAGCATTGAAATATGATCTGAGATGAGGGAATGAAAATCGGCCAGCACAAGCCTTGTTTAAATAATTATTGGCTTGAAATGAAAATTTATTTTAATAGAAATAAATATCTAATATCATATTCCTTTGCTATTAGTATGCTAGTGTTCACTGTCTATGTAATTTTACCATGGTCATTCAGAATATATTCCCATGAATGAAGCATATGTGAGAAATGACTTCAGTGGGGATGTAGACATGTTATGAATTTCTTTTAACAGGTTTTTTAACAAATTTTTGCTTCCAAGCATGTTTTTAAAAAAATCACAATTCATAGAAATGAAAGTTCAGGCAACTAAGGCCTTCAGGTAGATGGATCGCCTGAGGAATGATAGGTATGCTAAAACATCTGTGCTAGTAGATTGAAGTAAATGAGTCATCCCCCCAGTGAACAAACCCTGCCTCTGATGAGTTCTCCTTTCTCTTGACAATAGCTCACTGATGAGCAGTGCTGTGACATTGACTTCAATTTGGGTCCTTATTCGTATGGACTTCAAGTGAACTTAGGAAAATGGAAGACAATAGAAAATCCAAGAGCTTCTAGGAGTTTCTCTGTTTTCAAGTCAGGCTTCTGATACTTCAAGAAATCTTTATTCCACTGAAAAATAGAAGTTAACCGACCACCAGTTTCAGCTCTGAATGCAATTTCCTTGATGCTACAGTCTTTATTTTTAGTGTTTTGGTTACATTTTCTTCTTAATTGCTTGGACATCAAGTAATAGGACTTGATGGCTGAGACTATTGCTTTTATGCCTGCACGTCGTTTAGTAGGATAAATTGAGGACAGCACTGTCTTGGTTGCCTTTATTTATAATGAGTCTATTATTTAAAAATGCCCCATAATCACAGTTGATAACACTAAACAACATAGCCTGTCAGCTTTGAAGACTGTTGTGAAACTCAACCTGAAAGGATTATGTGTTACTCCTTCATCACCTTGTGTTGTTGAAACGAAAGGGTATTACGGTTGCATAACCCCACATGGATTCACATGGGAATGCCTCTGTGGTCAAAGACATGAAGTAAAGGAATCTCTCATGAAGTAATGAAAGTGGAGGTTAGAAGCAAATAAGTAAGTAAATTAGAAAACAAAACTGTACAGCAAACACAAAAGCCTGAAAATCAAAATGAAACTCCAACCACGTTCAAGTCATGCCTGAATATGTGATTTGACTGTATGCCTGGCTTTTCCACCAGTTCCAGGAAGGGTTCCACAGGAACCTGGGTCTTCTATGATGCAGAAAGTGGGGCAGAGCCAGGCTGAGCATGGAGGATGCTTTTCTGAGACAATTTACCCAGGTCTGTGAGAATAATCTCGCTAGCATGCCTGGTGAAACCACACCTAATGTCAGGCATCAGTCTTCTACCGAAGCACGGAATAGCTGGGAAAGCACCAAAAGGCTGAAAGTGCCCTCAGTGCAGCTCACAGATCTGAGACACCTGGGAAACATGGATCTGGGAGTTCTGACCCTCTCTCAGACGAACAAAATTTTGGTATGTTGGAGCTAGATCATGGGAGTGAGCAGAAGACAGCAGGAATGGCTTGTATGGAAGAGATCTAGCCCATCACAGGTCCTAGAGTGCACTTGGAAGCCCAAGCAGAGGCAGGTGACAGAGCTGCTCCCCAGGGTTATTCTCGGATCATCATCTCGAAAGAGCTCATGGTGAACAAAGGTACATTTACAAAGGAAAAGCTTTTTTGAGCCCTTGTTATGACAGAACTCTGGGGAGTGCCTGTTTCCTAAGTGACCCACAGGCTTGTTTTACTCTCCATCTTTCCATTCTCTCCCCACATCATGATTATGGGATACTCAGTGCAAAAGCAGGCTAGGTGCAGCCCATGACCTGTGGAAGATAAGAGCCCTAACAGAGATATCCATCACCACCCTCTTTGATGTTGTGAGGAGTGCAGGCTGGCATTTTCTTATGTGCCCATATCTTCACAGCTGAAATTATGTTGGTGCCACATCACATGTCCTTTTATTGATTTATTTTCACCTCGGTTAAGTTAGATGAAAAGAGACTGATTTGTCTACAGTCATGTTGGTAGTCATACGTAGTCCCACAGAAACAAAAAAAGGGAATTCATCTATCTTTTCTTTTAGGTAAGTCCGCAAAGCCATTGTTTTCTGACTGGAAACACTAAGTTTTTTTCTACAGTCTTAGCATGCATTGATCTAGTGGCATGTTGGTTTACTGGGATTGCAGATAAAGCAGATGGTTAGCCTTGAGGTGAGATGATGTTGATCCCAGACTATCTCAGTGTTTCATCATGCTATTTGTATGCGTACGTTCTACTCATATAATCATAGAATCACAGAATGGTTTGGGTTGGAAGGGACCTTTAAGATCACCTAGTTCCAACCCCCTGCTATAAGCAGGGACACCTCCCTCTAGACCAGGCTGCTCACAACCCCATCCAGCCTGGCCTTGAATGCTTCCAGGGAGGGGGCATTCACAGCTCCTCTGGGCAACCTGTTGCAGTGTCTCACCACCATCACAGTAAAGATTTCTTCCTAATATCTAGTCTAAATCTACCCTCTTCCAGTTTAAAGCCATTTCTCCCCATCCTGTTACTACATGCCGTTATAAAAAGTCCCTTCTAACTTTCCCTTCAGGTACTGGAATGCCGCTATAATGTCCCTCTGGAGCTTTCACTTTTCCAGGCTGAAGAACCCCAGCTCTCTGGGCCTGTCCCTGTAGTGGAGGTGCTCCAGCCCTCTGATCATCTTTGTGGCCTTCGCCTTGACCTGCTCCAACAGCTCCATGTCCTTCTTGTGTTGGGGGCCCCAGCACTGGATGCAGCTCCATGCTATACTATACCTTACTACACCATACAATATTGTACTGTATTGTACCGTACCACACCATTCACTATACAAGATTACAGAAGAACAAACATCTGGCTGATGAATGGGGAGAAATAGAGAGTTCCTTATAATTTTACTACTCGTGGGTATTGTAAATATAATGCATTTAATATTTGGAAAATTTCAGAAGCATATGCATATATTCAGGACTTCCTGTGTTAAAATAAAGGAGGGTACTGTGCACTGCGATGATGCATTTAAGTTGTATTGCTAGATAAATTAATCAGCTACTTGACTAACAGATGTGTAATGGCGCTAGGTTCAGAAAGAAGGTGCTGTCAGGTTTGTTCTCTTGATTAGGTACCTGATCAAACAGGGTCCCTGGAACTTGCCTGCTCCATACTGGAGCATAATGGAGCATAATGGAGACCGATTGGAAAATGAAACAAGAAGGCACCAGACTGCTCTGAGGAATGTCAAAATCTGTGGGAACCTTTTGGGTACAAGGAGCTGGGAGGGGACAGAGCCAGGACAACTGATCTGAACTGTACAGAGGGAAATTCCATACCATATGGCATCATGTGAATACTATAAAACTGTGAGGAGTTGTTTGCAGGACTGAGGCAGCTGCTGCTCAGGGCTGGGCATCGGTTGGTAGGTGGTGAGAAATTGTGTTGTGCATTGCTTGTTTTGTAACTATATATGTATATGCATTAATTTATAATTATCTTTACTGTTATTTCTCTCTTCCTTCTCTGTCTTAGTTAATAGTTTTTATCTCAACGTAAGGGTTCTGCCTGTTTTTTTTCCAGTTCACTTCCGCATCCTACTGGGAGCAGGTAGCAGCAAAAGAAAGGCTGTGTGGTGCTGAGCTGCTTGCCAGATTAAACCACAAGAACTAATTAAGGCAAAAAAAGCCTTTACTTTTATTTTTTTTTTTTTTACTGCTGGAAACGATAGCCTTTTCTGGCAGACACTGAGACAGTGAATCACACTTCCTCCTCCCTGGATTGCCTTTCCCAATTTCCCTGGCACTGCACCTCAGCAAAATCTGCACAAGGCAGTTTCTCAACTGCCTGCAGGTTGGTTAGCTCTTATTCTTCTGTGACTTCTAGAAGAGCTTGCTGCAGAGTTTCTGCAGTCAACACCTGTAGCATTGGTTCCACTTCCACGTCAAAGTCTAGCACTTGAGGCTGAGGGTCAGGCAAGAAGATGGAAAGGAATATTGATCATAGTCTCTTAACAGCTTAGTAAGGAGAAAGAAGCATGAAAAAGAGCACTTGTACTGAAGGCAGTGCTGTGAAGTGGAGCAGCAGGCTCTTGTCAGCTGTGGAAAGATGTATTAACTCAGCATGGGGCAAAAGGACAAGTGTGATCAAGTGAGCTTTACCCTGTCTGAGGTCCGCTGGGCTACCAGGGAGAAGCAAACCAGTGAGCTGGGCCCTGTTACCCATACATGGTCTGAAGCCTTATACATTAAAGTCTCAAGCACTCAGAAACATTTTGTATTTACGCAAATTAAAGAACACAGACAAGCAGTCATGCTTTATCGTGATCCTCAGTTCATCTTCCCACCTGTGGATTTGTCCATCTCTAGAGGTGATTTCCTAGCTGACGGACTGAAAAGCCAAGTAATCTCCTTCCTAAATACTTTAGTTAGTCATTAATCAGAAACTCCACCAGCACTTGAAAATGTACTAATAGGCTTTCCCATTCCTAACTCTTGCTTCTGTACAGAAAGCTGCAGCCTTGTATCTGCTTTTGGGTAAGGCTTATCCTCAAAAGTTCAAAAGAGGAGACAGCAATGTACCTTTCAGCAGGGATACTGTGTTTGAAAGACTGTAGCTGACTGGTAAATTTGGCACAGACTGTCATTTAACTCCATCACAGCTTCCATTTGGAGCAGGTTGTCCTCAGTTGGGTTCAGAGTTTTTGACCCAATGCAGATAGCAAGATTACTGGAATTCATCCTGCTGGTTGAAATATTTTGGTGTGGTGGAGCAGAGAAAGCAACTGCTTTGAGAAGGAAGTGAGTTGCTCTTGGCAATCATCAGCTACCCTAAGGGAACAGAAATTTAATATAACGCCAGTCCATCAATTCAGTGGTTGCTACTTCTTTATAGGAGTGCATTTCCATTAAACTTGCACAAGTGATGTTACTACTGAAAAAAAGAAGTGTGTGCTTTTCTCAGTCACTCAGCATAAGTGCCATTCAAAAATCCCCAAAGGCAGCTCAGCACAAGGTTAATTTTAAGATCAGGACTGATGGGTCAACATTAAAGAATCCTACATCTTTGAGTAGATCAACAACATTAATAAATCCTTTAACATCACTGGAGGCTTTTCTAAGGCATGTGAAAGATTGTGGTTGCATTTTGTAGCTTCCAAAGTATTCTAAATCAGCCTTGAAGTCTCCTGCTTTTCAATTACAAATCCTGGTGTTGTTTCTCTGCCTGATCTACAGCAGAGTGACTGCCTTCACTAAAGCACTACAAACTCTCCACCTTCTTATGAGAACCACTTTGTGGAGCAATCTCAAGTGCCTTAAGGGAGTGTTCTGACTAGAGAAATTCTTCCCTATGTCACCTTCCCTTCAAATTCAACCATGCAGCTGCAAGAGCAATTTGATAGAAATGATGGGCTTTTAAATGAGGTTGTCAATCTGCAGGGAAAGTCTAGTGCACCACAGTAAGAACGCTAGCAAAGCCTACTCTTTCAAATCCACACAATTTTCCCTGCTTCCTTAGCTTCTCCAAAGGAAGCTTCCCTTTCCCATAGAGGACACCTGAAAGAATTTTTAAAGGTATGCTTTAGAGGAAGTCCCGCAGTGCCAAGAGCTGCAGATGAGGCTTTTAAATACTGCTGCTGAGTGCAGAGGGAGCAGCTGTGTGACTGTGGCTCACAGGGATGCATGTTGCAAGTGGTCAGGGCAGGATGGTGGGGCTGGCAGTAGCAGGAAGGTGTTGGCTGCTCAGCTTGGCCTTACAAAAGGCATTGTGCATTCCAAACCAATGGCAGGAAGGGGTCATCAAAATTCATGAGGGCTGTTAATTTTAATATATATGAGAAGGCAAGAAATGACATACACCAGTTGTGCTCTGTGTGATTAATTACTGTCCATTCACATACAACAGTTGCAGTAATAGCCATTCACAGTGATTTTTCATTTTCTCTATTATTTAATCTCATAGCTCTTTATTAGTGCTTTGGCTTTTATGGTTATTTCAGGACTCCTTAAGACATGACCAGAAATAGTGTGTGGTGGCCCTCCCTGTGTGATACAAGCAGACCTCAGCACAGCTGGCAAGTGAAAGGCTCTCCTACTTTACTGCAGAGGAACGATGTATGCCATGTCTCACCTTTTTGCTTTTGAAACACCATCTGAGTCAACTTTTTACGTCAAGGATGCATTTGTCTATCTATCTCTTTGTATGCAGAATGGATTTCCTCCCAACTTGCATTAATGAGATGCAGAATGAATGGCCTTTGAGAAAAACCTCAAGGGCTTTTAAGATGGGAGTCTTCCTGAGAGAGGAGTGTATACAGAAGAAGATGAAAAGCAATAGCATTTCTGGTAATCCTTTTTCTTCAAATCTTGCTTCTGCATCAAATAAGTATTGTAACTCATAATCTTGATTGTGAGGAGCGATCTCTACATTAATATCAGAGAACATGGAAACCATCACAGTGAGACAAATCAGCCAGAATGCTGAACAGCACATCTCTTTAATCAGCTCCACTGAACATAGTGGTATTTACTGAGTGCTTTAATGATATGTAGTAAGATGCTTTTTGAAATCAGAACAAAACACGTGAAATAATACTGGCCAAAGGAGGTAGATCACAATGTGATTAGAGAAAAAAGATAGTAGATGTTTCAGATGTCTGTCAGAATGATGAAAAGACACGTAAGAACAAGGGGGAGAGTGGTAAGGAAGATTAAGCTAGAGAAATAAAAATATCTGAAAAAGAAATATAAAAACATTTTTTTTTTTTCAATA
>JACDJE010000173.1:648035-686617 GCA_016647715.1 Pavo muticus
CTTTGTCTGCAGGAAACTGCAACGGCCTTGTTATAAAATGTTAATATTTGTTATGTCCCCAGATCTGACATTATTTAGTATGAGATTTCTTCAAGGAACCACTTTCCAAATCCTCGGCAAGTGTAATTTGCTCTTCCACTGCTGTGATCTGAGTATGAAGAAGCTGAAAACAGTTAAGGATTTCTGTCAGGGAGGCTGAGACAGTGGCATGCAACAGGAGAACAAATACAACAAAATTATCATTGCTGTTGACTAGATGCATTTACAGATACATACTCTTGCAGGCACTCCTCCTGTTTGGCTACGTGCACTAGAGACCTCTGACACTTGGTTTAAAGACTGTTATAAACATTCCGTTGTTTGTTCCTGAGACTTTTAGTTTGTTTTTAGTGAGAAATGAGAAGCTTTGAGGAGCTAACTTGCTACTGATGGTTCTTCACAGAAACATAGAATCATAGAATTGTTAGAGTTGGAAAGGACCCTTGAAGGTTATCTAGTTGAACTCACCTGCAACAGGGACACCTACAGCTAGATCAGGCTGCTCAGAGCTCCAATCGGTCTGACTTTGAGTGATTTCAAGGACGGGGCAGCTACCACCTCTCTGGGCAGCCTGTTCCAGTGCCTCACAACTCTGACTATAAACGACTTTTTCGTTATATACAACATAAATCTCCCCTGTTTTTGAAAGTTTGAAACCATTTCCCCTTGTCCTGTCACAACAGGCTCTGCTGAACTTTCCCCTTCATTACGTATCTCCTCTTTTGGTACTGAAAGGCTGCTATCAGGTCTCCCCAGAGCCTTCTCTTTGCCAGGCTGAATAGCCCCAGCTCTATCAGCCTGTCCTCGTAGGGGAGGTGTTCTATCCCTTGGATCATTTTTGTGGCCATCCTCTGGGTGCACTCTAACAGGTCCTTGTCTCTCCTGTACTGAGGACTCCAAATCCAGATGCAGTACTCCAAAGTGAGGTCTCACCAGGGCAGGATCTCCTCTGTTGCCTTTCTGGGGTGCGAAGGCACATTGGTGGCACATGTACAGCTTGCATCCACCAGTACTCCCAAGTGCTTTTCGTTAGGGCTGTGCTTAGTCCTTTCATCTCCCAGCTTGTATCAGTAGCAGGGGTTACCCTGAATTTGGTGCAAGACCTTGCATATGGTGTAGTTGAACCTCGTGATGTTCAACTGAGCTCACTGCTGAAGCCTGTCTATGTCTCTCTGAATGGCATCCAGTCCTGCGGGCATGTTGGCTGCACCCCACAGCTTGGTATCATCCAGAAACTTGCTGAGGGTGCACCTGACCCTACTGTTGATGTCACTGATGAAGATATTAAAGAGTACTGGTCCCAGCACTGACTCCTAGGGGACACCACTTGTCACTGATGTCCATCCAGACAGTGAGCCACTGACCACTACTCTCTGAGTTTAATCCTTCAGCCAGTTCTTGTCCATCGAACAGTCCAGCCTTCAAATCCATTTCTTTCCAATGTGGAGAGAAGGATGTTGTGGGGTACCATCTCAAAGGACTAATCAGCATCATATACTTTCATTTCTTCTCTTTTCTAAGCACAGTAATGGTGTAAATAGTTTTGAATAGCGCTGCAAACAAAGATAGGCCTAAGGAAGGTACACTTTAAATTACGCTTCAGCTTTTTAATTCCGTGCTTCTATATTTTGAAACTATCTTGCACCAGTGTATGAATCCTTCTTTGTTTTTTGGCTCAAAGCTTGCTTTCTGAGGCATTTCTTGCGATAAGACTCTGACTTATCTAGGAGATGAGAGGTGGGTGTTGCTGTGTGGCAATCAGCATCACTGTGTGGACAATTTTACATTTGAAAGCATTTCTTTGGAGCTGTTTGCCTTTGGAAGAGAGTGCTCAGGACTGTTTAATGGTGGAAGATCTGGCCTGTGACCAAATAACTCCAGCTTGCTATGGGAAAATTGGGGAATTATACCATTGTGTATCATGAAAAACAGGATGCAGGTGGGCATCCCTGCTCCCTTTTATCTGATGGCAAGGCCCAGAAGATGGGAACAAAGGAGTTTCTGCTGAGATCCCAGAGCCAGAAGCTGCAGCTCTAAAGAGAGCTGACTCAACCACTTTGGATTTGAGCTGTCACTCCAAAGAGAGCTGCCTCGGTCATTTTGGACTTATAAATAAGTTTGTACTACCACTGAAAAGTTGTCGTTGTCAACAGAACAACAACATCTGGCAACTCACCACTACTGAAGATCAGCGACTGAACTACGAACCACACTGGACCCATGGTGGTGACTATATCTCCCTCTTGCTTCCTATAAAGACTCCTTGCTTCTATTTCCTATCTTTTCTATCACCCTTCTTCCCTTCCCCACCTCCCAGAATGACTAGGATTTGTAATAAACTGGTCAGACCAACATTTGAACCGTTGTTTCTTAATCTCACGTTGGGTATATATATATCAAAGAATCTCCTCTCCCTCCTATAAATTGGAGTGAGACAACCATGCTATCTATTCTGTCTCTCTGCAAAATGTTTCCCTTTCCAATATGTATTCTACATGTATTGTAGTTTATAGCTCAGAAGCTACACTGGATTGGGTACGGAAATCCATAATGCACAACTTAAAAGGATAGCAATTTGCTTCCCTCAGACTCATTGTGAATGGCTTCTATAATGTTATCTCAAATGTCCTTGTGTACTTCCAACACTGGAAGATAGTTTGGAAGTTTGTGTTTTGTTTATTTCATTTTCCTTCTTTTTCAAATCTTTCTCTGTTTCAGGGTCTTTTGTTTCAAGCCTTGTATGGCAGTGTCTTGTTCTTTCTGCTTCCACCTTTTAGAATAATGCACCTCTTTCATAACTGCCATTGACTGATAACTGATTATTTATTTTATATAAACAAGCAGTACCTGGAAGGCTGTTATGGAAAAAAAATAATATAAATAAAACTACAGTGATGTCTTCATATTTCTAGCATACTTCACATTTAAAATCCTAGATTACTTCACTCAGAGGCACAGGAGTGTGATTTCCATCAGCTGTAAAACAAAAATGAATGTGTTTTGAGCAACTGATTCCTTAGCAGTTCACATCCGTATCTGGACACTATCAGGGAATACATTCTGCATTTGCCAGCGTTGTTTTCTTTCTTCTCTTCTGCCATCCCATCTGTGGCTCTTGTTTTCTCATTTCTCTCAGAAGTTTGTTTCTGATTCATGTCACCTACGGGCCACTTTTGTTTTAAATATGTAAAATGTGGAGAATAACAGCATTTTTTACATAATTAATCTGGTAGATAGAGAAAGAAAAAAAAAACCGTTTCTATGTAGAAAACTAGTTAGTATTTAATTCATAACTATGAATGTCAGAAGCAATATTTTACCTTCTCTATTTTAATTTTGAATGTCGTGGACCAGAACAACACAAAAGTTTATATTCTGAACCGTGAAACAATTTCAAATTTATTCTTCTGATTTCCTTGTACAAACGAGATTGTTCAATGTAATGTCAATTAAAAGATTAAAAAAAAAAGCTGTATAAGCAGGTGGTTGTTTCAAAATACAACTTTGTAGCTACAAATTGCCATGTGAGTATATGGTAATAGTTATCCCTAAAAATAATCATCTCCTCATTTAAATTTCTGAAGGAAAGGGAAAGGGAAAAGGGAAGGAGAAAGGGAAAGGGGATGGAGATTGAGAAGGGGAAAGAGGAAAGGAAAAGGGAAGGAAAGGGAATGAGAAAGGGAACGGGAATGGGAAAGGGATAGGGGAAAGAGAAAAGAAAAGGGAAAATGGAAAGGGAAAGGGAAAATGAACAGAACACTTGTCCTCCGGTCTATTAGAAAGAATATTTTTATCTTAGAATGAAGAGAAAGGTTGTGAAAACATGACCTGCATAAAATCAAGTACTGAAGGTAAGATGGCTGTCATGATTTGCCTAATATTTTTATAACCCTACTGAGAGTCTCCAATTATTTGAGTGCTGATGCTAATATAGATCATGTTGCCTTCTTGGAGAGATCTGCCTGTTTTTAAATGGTTGTTTATATTTAGTTTCCTATTTTTTCATTTATAGAAGTAAGTTTTCTCCTGAGCTCAAAGAAGGTATGAGTTGCTTGCTCCTATGGACAAAGCTATTTAGTTTGGGCAAAAACTGGAGTTTGATTATTAGCTCTATTATTGAATTCTGCCACGCTTTTCTTAGAATAACAGATATAATATATTTCCGTAAAATACAAATCTTTTGCACCCTGGAGTACTTAAGTTGACATTTATGTACTTCTGTAAAAGCTTTTGCATCTTGGACTGCTTAAATTGTACTCTGAACATGTGAATTCATTTACCTTATCTTCTGTACTGTTAAAATATTTCTGTGTATTTCTCTATCACTTTGGTGCAAGTGATTCTAATCTGAACTGTTTTTTCCAAGTCTTTCTATATTGGAACCTTAATATCTTGGGATTAGAACCTTTGATAAGCTAAGCAATGCTTTTAGGAGAAAAAAAATTGACTAGCTGCACCCAGAATCTCATCTCAAATAAATTTATTATATTTTCCTATATACCAGATTTTTTCCATTCAAAAAAATCTGTTTTTGCAAGTGTTAATCCCAACCTTTAAGAAGTTGTTGCTAGATCGATTGTGTGTGTGTGTGTGTGTGTGTGTGTGTATTTGGTGACATTATTATTATTATNTCACTGTACTGTGTCTTCCCGCAGTTAATTAGATTGCACATCCAGAACTCCTGAGCTCGTTTACATCAGCTGACTGACCCCTTCACACCATAGTTCAAATTTTAATTAGTGCTGGACTTGGATGACATTGTAATCTGCATTTAGCAAGCTGTCTTTCCTAAAATGCTGTAGTCTGCATGGTTTCTACCCCACTTCTGATACGTACTGGCATCTAAAAAAAGTATTTACCAAATCCATCACACTTAGCAAAGTTAGGTTAAATTGAGTTTGACAAAAATGAGATGATTTTGAGAGTCTGGACAGGGGAAACTAGGGAAAGAAAATTACCCTGCCTGGAGGAGTTGTGAATTCTTGGCAAGACACAAAGTCCTTGAAGATAGGCCCAGGTGCTTCCCCACAAGCTTGCTTTGCATCTGCACCAGGCTAACAGAGCGTGCTGCTCCATGCTGCCAGTCGGTGTCTTGCTAGCAGTCACAGCAGCACAATCCCTCTTCCAGACCAGGAAAACTCAGGCTCTTTTAAATGCTCATTAAATGCTCAGTGTCCACAGGCAATAAGACTCACTAATATTTGTTTATAAGCACCGTTCCCTGCACTGCAATTGTAACCACCTGATGGCTGTTGGTGTGCCAAGTGCAGAAATGCCATGGCATCACAACAATATTCATTCTCATGCAATCTCAGACGAATGAGAATCCATTGGACTAGCAAGGTCCATTCTGCAGGTTCTGTTCTCTGCTTGTCAAAGATCTCTACCGACACCAACCTCCAACAGAAATGTTCAGCTTTTAGCCACAGCTGTGGCTGTACACTAATCTTACTTCCAGCAGCGTGAACCTCCGCAGTTTCAAAACTCGTCCTGCATTTGTGGAGATTAGCACTAGATGGCAGTGCTCTGGTGATAAAAAGAAGTTCTGAGTTGCCTTTCTGAAATACAGTGTCACCACCGAGTGCTAAGATCTGCTTTTGGATTTATGGCAGTGGGGAGTATTGCTGCTGCTGTTACATTTCTCAAGGCAGTACACTGTCGTAGCAGGGATTCTTATTAAGTACCTGTAACAACATCTGATGGAGCCCTGGCTTCTTAGGCTACCTTGGATTTGGTATTTTACTGGGGAGAGAACAAAACATGTGGAAGAGAGAGGAGCCAGCATGTAGCGGCAGGATGGGAAGCAAGGTAGCATAGAATCATAGAATCATAGAATCACCAAGGCTAGAAAGGAACTCCAAGATCATCCAGTCCAACCATCCACCTACCACCAATATTTCCCCACTAAACCATCTCCCTTAGTACAACATCTAAATGTTTCCTGAACACCTCCAGGGACAATGAGTCAATCATCTCCCTGGGCAGCCCATTCCAGTACCTGACCACTCTTTTAGAGAATAATTTTTTCCTAATATCCAACCTGGTCCTCTCCTGGCAGAATTTGATACCATTCCCTCTCATCCTATTGCTAGTAACACATAAGACGATTCCAATCCCCACCTTGCCACAGCTTCCTTTCAGGAAGTTGTAGAGAGTGATAAAGTCTCGCCCGAGTCTCCCCTTCTTCAGACTGAATAATCCCAGTTCCCTCAGTCACTCTTTACAGGACTGTGTTCCAGACCCCTCACCAGATTTGTTGTGCTTCTCTGGACACACTCCAGGGCCTTGATGTCTTTCTTGTAGTGAGGGGCCCAAAACTGAACACAGTATTTGAGGTGTGGCTTCAACAGAGCTGAGTACAGGGGGATGATTTCTTCCCTGCTCCTGCTGGCAACACTATTTCTGATACAAGCCAGGATGTCATTGACCTTCTTGACCACCTGGGAACGCTGCTGGCTCATGTTCAGCTGGGCATTGACCAATACCCCCAGGCTCTTCTCCTCTGCACAATCTTCCAGCCACTCTACCCAAAGCCTGTAGCATTGCGTGGGGTTGTTGTGGCCCAGGTGCAGGACTTGGCACTTGGTCTTGTTGAACTTCACTCCATTGTCCTCAACCCGGTGATCCAGCCTTTCCAGATCCCTCTGAAGGGCCTTCCTTCCCCCAGGCATATCAACACTTCCAGTCAGTGTCATCAGTAGTGTCTGGGAAAGTGTCATCTTAGTGTCTGGGACTTAGTGTCTGGGAAAGTTTTACATTTTGCAGTACCCTTTAAGTTTGAATAAGCTGTACTAAGTGGCACAAAGGGAAGGGATGATTTTGGGTGTGGAATTGGCTTTTCAGGGATTGCAGTTCTCCAGAGCACTCCTACCCTGTTCCTACCACCATCTGTAAGTGCTTACACATGTGGCGATGCAGTACCATCGTACTTCCTTTCACTAAGTAATTGTGTCCGTTCTTGATCTATGACTGTACACATATAAGTGACAGGTTTACGCACACTGTATGAAGTGATGATTTTCTTGGACCCTTCCAGAACTTGCTGGAGTCTGCCTGCTCTCATCAAAATGGAGATTATACAACCACTAGACATGATTTTCATTTCCAACCTCAGCATCGCTGGTTTCACAGTTCACCAGCATGTACTTCAAATATGACATCAAATGCAGTGATTAAGCACATGAAGATCAAGGCATTTGTGCTTCTGTTTTCCCTGGAAACATCATTGCCTTCCAGGGAGTCAGGGAGCCTCCTGCTTTGCTGAATGAAAAGAAGTCTTTCCACTAACGCAGACATCTCTTAAACTGAACTGTTAAAAGAAAAGAAGAAATTCATCCCATTAGCCTCCTCAGGTAGTTCCCCAGGAGCTTCTCACCGTGCTCAGGGATTGTTTTGTCCCTTTCCTCCTGTTTCAAAGCAGACTAAAGCAAATGGAGAAACTTCACTTCCACTGATTCCAGATTGCTATAACATAGGTATTTTGCCCCAAACCAGTGCAGGGGTACTGGTGTGCCCCACTCAGATACATATGCAAACTTGTAAATAAATATTCAAGCACATCCAAGGACAGGAAAATCAAATAAGCACCATGGAGTATTTTATTAAATCAGAAAAGAAAAAGAAACAATAAAAATAAAATAATATTTGCAAGTAGATTTTATTAATGCTGTAAATTGCATTCACACATGCACTCAAGAGCTCTGTAAGCAAAATGGAAAGCATTCTTTTCCCTTTTACTGACAGATAACTTTTAATTTTTTATGACTGGGCATTGAGATCGATATCAGCAAGCTTTGTCTCCCTTGCTTTGCATGTTGGAAAAATACAAAGCCAGGAGATATACTGCTCCTCTGAAATTGCATTTTTGTTGGTAGTTTATGTTTCTGTAATTGTATTAAAACCAGTTATATACATCCAACATGATTCCACACACAGCATCTGTAAAACAAGCTGTTTAAGCTGCAGCACTTTTTTGTATAAATATATTTATCAGGGCTAAATTGCTAGTCAGCATGCATGTTGTAAAGAAATGGTAACAAAGAAAAACTACACAGATCTCCTTTCATTTGACATTTTCTTGTGTTTTAATCTAATAGTACTTTTTAAACTGATATACTCTTCAGTCAAAAGCACGGACTTAGCAAAATCTTGTCATTGCTATTGTCAAGATTAGGAGCGAGCAGCTTTGGTTCTACACCAGTCCATATACTCAGCTGAAGTACAGAGCAGCTACAGAAGTCACTTGGGACTCAGAGTTCAAAGGAGAAATACAATTATGAACAAAATTTCATGACCTCCATTTAACTACCTGTTTTCAAGACTGAACATCTCCCTTCTTCTTTCTGCAGCAATGTAGGATCAAAAAATTATGGCTCTTGCAAAGGCTCCATTCTGATGTGCGTTCTTGTCTTCTAAAAATGCTAGTGGTCTTTCCTCTTGTGGTACTGAGCATTTATGTGAACAAGTTTCATAACGATAGTCAAGAAGCAATGGACGCAAGTTGTGATGTGAGAAATTCCAATTAGATAGAAGGAAAATCTTCTCCAGAGTGGGACCACCCAAACACTGGAGTAGATGCCCAGATGAAATGTGGAGTCTTCAGCAATTGAAATATTCGATACTCAACTTAAGAAGGCTCCATCCAATCTGACTGGCCCTGCCATCAGCATAGACTTGGACAAGGCAGCCTCCAAAGTTCCCTCTCTGCTTCAGTTAATATCTGTTTCTATGAGACTAACTGGAGAAAAACAGGAAAAAAAGAAAAGGCAGAAATATTTCAACTTTTTCTGTACATGTGAAATGAGTTATTTGGGAATCTCACACTGTCCTGGAGCAAAAATAAATTCTTTCTTAATGTTGAAGCACCATATTGAGTTTCTATTTTATTTCATCCTATTTCATTTTTAGACTACTCTGTGGTTGGCTATTCCCAACCCAACTTTATCTCTTTTTAGTTATCTTGTTCTATCTGATTGCCTTTCAGGCTTTCCTACAGATGGTGGTACATCTTCTCCCGATGACTCTGCTTTGATGTCTGTGTTCCTGCGTTTCGAAACATCGTAATCATTCATGAAGCTCAAGTCAGGAGACTTTAATCTCTCTCTGAAGAGTGCCTCTTAGAGTTGACAGATAGAAGCTCAGAACCCTTCTTTCTTTGAACATGTGTGAGTGTAAATATTTTTCTTTAGCAGTAACAAGACCTGAAAAATCTAATGAAAGCAGTTTGGTTCACAGCTCCTCCTTTGTGAGGCTGTAATCCTCCAGAGCATTCTGTGTCAACATTGTCCCTTTTCGCAATTTCTTACTTTGTGANTTACTGCTGGAAACGATAGCCTTTTCTGGCAGACACTGAGACAGTGAATCACACTTCCTCCTCCCTGGATTGCCTTTCCCAATTTCCCTGGCACTGCACCTCAGCAAAATCTGCACAAGGCAGTTTCTCAACTGCCTGCAGGTTGGTTAGCTCTTATTCTTCTGTGACTTCTAGAAGAGCTTGCTGCAGAGTTTCTGCAGTCAACACCTGTAGCATTGGTTCCACTTCCACGTCAAAGTCTAGCACTTGAGGCTGAGGGTCAGGCAAGAAGATGGAAAGGAATATTGATCATAGTCTCTTAACAGCTTAGTAAGGAGAAAGAAGCATGAAAAAGAGCACTTGTACTGAAGGCAGTGCTGTGAAGTGGAGCAGCAGGCTCTTGTCAGCTGTGGAAAGATGTATTAACTCAGCATGGGGCAAAAGGACAAGTGTGATCAAGTGAGCTTTACCCTGTCTGAGGTCCGCTGGGCTACCAGGGAGAAGCAAACCAGTGAGCTGGGCCCTGTTACCCATACATGGTCTGAAGCCTTATACATTAAAGTCTCAAGCACTCAGAAACATTTTGTATTTACGCAAATTAAAGAACACAGACAAGCAGTCATGCTTTATCGTGATCCTCAGTTCATCTTCCCACCTGTGGATTTGTCCATCTCTAGAGGTGATTTCCTAGCTGACGGACTGAAAAGCCAAGTAATCTCCTTCCTAAATACTTTAGTTAGTCATTAATCAGAAACTCCACCAGCACTTGAAAATGTACTAATAGGCTTTCCCATTCCTAACTCTTGCTTCTGTACAGAAAGCTGCAGCCTTGTATCTGCTTTTGGGTAAGGCTTATCCTCAAAAGTTCAAAAGAGGAGACAGCAATGTACCTTTCAGCAGGGATACTGTGTTTGAAAGACTGTAGCTGACTGGTAAATTTGGCACAGACTGTCATTTAACTCCATCACAGCTTCCATTTGGAGCAGGTTGTCCTCAGTTGGGTTCAGAGTTTTTGACCCAATGCAGATAGCAAGATTACTGGAATTCATCCTGCTGGTTGAAATATTTTGGTGTGGTGGAGCAGAGAAAGCAACTGCTTTGAGAAGGAAGTGAGTTGCTCTTGGCAATCATCAGCTACCCTAAGGGAACAGAAATTTAATATAACGCCAGTCCATCAATTCAGTGGTTGCTACTTCTTTATAGGAGTGCATTTCCATTAAACTTGCACAAGTGATGTTACTACTGAAAAAAAGAAGTGTGTGCTTTTCTCAGTCACTCAGCATAAGTGCCATTCAAAAATCCCCAAAGGCAGCTCAGCACAAGGTTAATTTTAAGATCAGGACTGATGGGTCAACATTAAAGAATCCTACATCTTTGAGTAGATCAACAACATTAATAAATCCTTTAACATCACTGGAGGCTTTTCTAAGGCATGTGAAAGATTGTGGTTGCATTTTGTAGCTTCCAAAGTATTCTAAATCAGCCTTGAAGTCTCCTGCTTTTCAATTACAAATCCTGGTGTTGTTTCTCTGCCTGATCTACAGCAGAGTGACTGCCTTCACTAAAGCACTACAAACTCTCCACCTTCTTATGAGAACCACTTTGTGGAGCAATCTCAAGTGCCTTAAGGGAGTGTTCTGACTAGAGAAATTCTTCCCTATGTCACCTTCCCTTCAAATTCAACCATGCAGCTGCAAGAGCAATTTGATAGAAATGATGGGCTTTTAAATGAGGTTGTCAATCTGCAGGGAAAGTCTAGTGCACCACAGTAAGAACGCTAGCAAAGCCTACTCTTTCAAATCCACACAATTTTCCCTGCTTCCTTAGCTTCTCCAAAGGAAGCTTCCCTTTCCCATAGAGGACACCTGAAAGAATTTTTAAAGGTATGCTTTAGAGGAAGTCCCGCAGTGCCAAGAGCTGCAGATGAGGCTTTTAAATACTGCTGCTGAGTGCAGAGGGAGCAGCTGTGTGACTGTGGCTCACAGGGATGCATGTTGCAAGTGGTCAGGGCAGGATGGTGGGGCTGGCAGTAGCAGGAAGGTGTTGGCTGCTCAGCTTGGCCTTACAAAAGGCATTGTGCATTCCAAACCAATGGCAGGAAGGGGTCATCAAAATTCATGAGGGCTGTTAATTTTAATATATATGAGAAGGCAAGAAATGACATACACCAGTTGTGCTCTGTGTGATTAATTACTGTCCATTCACATACAACAGTTGCAGTAATAGCCATTCACAGTGATTTTTCATTTTCTCTATTATTTAATCTCATAGCTCTTTATTAGTGCTTTGGCTTTTATGGTTATTTCAGGACTCCTTAAGACATGACCAGAAATAGTGTGTGGTGGCCCTCCCTGTGTGATACAAGCAGACCTCAGCACAGCTGGCAAGTGAAAGGCTCTCCTACTTTACTGCAGAGGAACGATGTATGCCATGTCTCACCTTTTTGCTTTTGAAACACCATCTGAGTCAACTTTTTACGTCAAGGATGCATTTGTCTATCTATCTCTTTGTATGCAGAATGGATTTCCTCCCAACTTGCATTAATGAGATGCAGAATGAATGGCCTTTGAGAAAAACCTCAAGGGCTTTTAAGATGGGAGTCTTCCTGAGAGAGGAGTGTATACAGAAGAAGATGAAAAGCAATAGCATTTCTGGTAATCCTTTTTCTTCAAATCTTGCTTCTGCATCAAATAAGTATTGTAACTCATAATCTTGATTGTGAGGAGCGATCTCTACATTAATATCAGAGAACATGGAAACCATCACAGTGAGACAAATCAGCCAGAATGCTGAACAGCACATCTCTTTAATCAGCTCCACTGAACATAGTGGTATTTACTGAGTGCTTTAATGATATGTAGTAAGATGCTTTTTGAAATCAGAACAAAACACGTGAAATAATACTGGCCAAAGGAGGTAGATCACAATGTGATTAGAGAAAAAAGATAGTAGATGTTTCAGATGTCTGTCAGAATGATGAAAAGACACGTAAGAACAAGGGGGAGAGTGGTAAGGAAGATTAAGCTAGAGAAATAAAAATATCTGAAAAAGAAATATAAAAACATTTTTTTTTTTCAATAAAGAGTAAAATTTTCCTCGAGGTGCAAAAGAGTTTTGAACTGTAAAAACTGCAAATTTCTTAAAGGATGACAGCAAGCTTCTTCAGTCGAATAGCCTCAACTGTGAAGAAAAGTACCAAGGATATACGAATTGCTTCAGCAAAGATTTGGATTCTCTGAGGACTGAGAAAGTTCTTGCAGAATGAAGTGTAATTGAGCAATGTGATTCTTCACTTTCTGAAGCATCCTTTAGTAGTCCCACAGGAAGACAGGCTTGTAAACTTTCCGTCAATTTTAATCTGATTCCTCCATTTCCTTATATGCAGTTGGAAATACCAGTGCCAAGTGAGGATAAGAGCTCTCAGCTCAGGACTTAGTACAGACTCACACGGCCTTGCTGAGTGCTGAGACCATGGATCCAATATTTAATTAAAAAAGTGTTGCAGTAGTGGTGGTGAGAGGAAGGGCATAGGGGAGTGAGGAGAGAAAATACTGCTTCAGCAATTAAAAGGTTTTGTCTTTGTTGAAGTACCTGTCAGATTACAAACAAAGCATCCCTATTTTCAGCTAAAGCCTGAGTGTGCACCGTTGTGTATCATGCTAATGAATTATTAGACTTCACCTTCCAGTAGTTGAGCTTCAGAAGGAACTGAAGCAGCAAGTTTGAGAAGAACTTTCCTGTAAGAACAGGGAACTAGCTTAAGAGATTTAGTAGACCAGCTAGGGCTTAAATGTCATACTGTTGTTCTTGTACCATGGTGTCATAAATGTCATAGAAGATAAAAGCCATATAGTTGCCAGGAATATACTTTTTGTATATCCATTCCACGTTGTTTTTACAGATGTTGAAGCTTGTGTTGAAACTGATTCCTAATTTAGGGAATGGAAGAATGAATTTGACAGGCATAAAATATTAGATTAAAAAGGTAATTAACTTACAGAACTTAATTTACAATTACTAATATGAAGCAAGAACACATTCTGTGTTGAACACAGGATAAAAGCATTACAGCTAGTAAGGCAAAAATATATTTGAATATAATTTGAAACGTGACTTTAAGCAATCTTTTTCAGAAAAGTGCATTAATTAAAATATGAGAATTTTAAAACAGTGGGATGATTTAACCCACTTTTTGTGTTCCTGACTATAATAAAGTTGAAGCAAGATAATGCTTTTTCATTTTTCTAATGTGTACGATATTCTTAAATAATAGGGATGATTGAGAAAGCCTTTTTTGGCAACTTCAATGACTACGTCACTCTGATTAAATAAGGAAAGTCATTTACAGGGCTACTTTTTATGTCTTCAGTAATCTTGTACTATATTGTGTGTACATGGAAAGAAATGTGCTTCTGAGTTTGTGTCTGGGTTTGGAAGTGAAAGACACGTTCCTGCACAAGGAGTCCAAAATATTTGACACATTTCAGAACTTGTTTATGAGGTGATTTAGACGAGAATAGCCATTCCTCATGTTTTAATTCCATTACAAATACACCATTTCATTTAGGATAATCTGCTTTCAGCCTCACATTATCATTTAACTTTGATGCTATTAATGCCTGTTCTGTTTTGCTTTTCTTCTGGGAACTGACTTGCTATTCCAATACTTCAATTCTGTAAAGGAAAGTAGTAGGCGGATAATGTATACTCAGTATGTTTCATTCCACTCTGCAGGTAAGCAAGAGTCAGCTGTAGGTGTTGATGGTGCCTGTTATTTCCTTCAAGAAGAATAAGTAGGAAAACAAATAGGAGTACAATGTATTAGCACAAAATTGTATTATCCATTGCAAGCCTGTCCTGGCATGGTTGAGAGGGGGAGTTCTATCAATATTTGGAAGTATAACGAACAAGCAGAATGAAAGCAAATCTTAGTATTTGGTCCTTTTTGTTGTCTTTGAGTACAAACTGAGCCTAGACAGCTTCTGCATAAATCAGCAAAGAATAGGGACAAAAATTACATTATTACTTTTTTCCATTCTCAACCTGGTTGGTAGGATCTTTAACAAGTTCTGTGTAAAGTTCTGATTTTGTTGAAGGCTTTTATTTTTCTCTGTCCTTTATAACACAACTGTTTGGTGTAACCTTTCAGACTAAAGACTTGCCTGATGCTGAACACTTCTAAGTAGCCATAGCTGAAGATGACAAACAGTTTATAGAAGTGAAGCGATATTCAACGTCAAGATAGGAAAGGAGATACACCTTTAGGCTTGCAGTTTTCAAGGACTATGTTTGGAGGTGGTTCTGTTTCACATGATTCATGGACAGGAGAATTGTTCTTTGGTGTCTTTGCCTCTTTCTCTACTCTCTTAATTTTGTCTTTCCTGCTCAAGAAGGACTTATCGTAGTAATTCAGCCTTCGATCTTCCACTATATGACCAATTACCAGGTTGTTTCCTATTCTGACACAACAAAACTTACTGAAATACTTTTGGGAAATGGAGACAGCTCAGGATTGCTGCTAGTAATAGGTCTACACAGTACACATTCTTAGCACTTGATCTTTCTGAAAATGTAGATGTGAGGGATTCAAATAACTAGACAAACATGTTCTGTTTCCTCCCTTTTCGGCTCTTCTTTTCCTCTAGCCAGCTCTCCACTGTTTTTGTTCATTCATTCTTTTAGTTTACTCTTGAAAGGTTTTGTGTTGGTCAATCATTAAAATGTAGCCCTAGAAGTGTAAATGCAGCAACAAGTAATAGCAACCGGATTCCAACATGTTCTTTACAGTCTCATATTTATTCATTTATTTTCTTTGGCTGAAAATTTTTTTGCCAGAGCTATAGGTCTGAAGTTAGGAGGAGCCACTCAGAATAAAACCTTCTCAGGAAGACCATCTTTCATGACACAAGAATGAGTACATCTGGAATGGCCAGAAGGTTCTTTGGCTCCTGTGTAACAGAGCAGCTTTTTCCATATTGTCATTGATGAGGAGAGGCGAAATTTATCTAATCAAAAGATAGTTAATAAAAAAAAATATGAAGGGGCAAGATAGAGTTTAGAATTGTCAAAGTTGTGCAATGGACACAGAGTTTTTTCATAAGTGAAGCAGTGATTTTTCTTCTGCATGACATAGTTGATATGTTTGTTTTAAGAACTGCAGCCAAGGCCATTGTCAGCTGTGATGTGACCCGCATACTATCAAGGGAGAATTATTTTCCCTTCTTGCTTTTTTCCAAGGCATCAGTTTAATCCTTTAATAAATACATATATACACGAATAAACACATCTTGTTTCTCTTAGAGAGGCAGCCAGTAGCAACAATGATTATTTACACTACTTGCACTGTTTTTCTAAAGAAACTTCCTCAGCAGAGATCTAGCTACCTCACAGTATTCCAGTACCATCCCCACTATCCTTTGGCCATTAACAAATGCAAAAACACAGGATGCAGGCAGAGTGCACTTTTTTGGACACAGACACTTTGAGTTTGCTTGGCTTAAAGCTATTGGCATGCTTGTTAGGTCAAATGCCTTGGTTTCTGGGTTCTTCTCATGCACAGAAATTGCAGCAGCAATCTGCTGCTTTCTGCTGGGCCTCTATCTGCTATAGCAAAGATGGAACTGCTACAAGAACAAGACGCATTTCCAAGTTTTCTCTTAGATCTGGGGAAGAAAAAGCTCTGGGTTTTATACTCAGCTGTATCTCAAGTGCAACAACAGCATTTGCGAGCAGCAGCAGCAGCAGGAGAAAAAAGGTAAGGTCTCTTGTATGATAAAGCCTCTTCTAATAGGGTTTAGCTCTGCTTTTGGAGGAGGCGTCTCCAGATGATAGCTCAGCATTGCTCCAGGGGAACAGTTATCTCAATTTTGTGGAGAGTAGGTCTAGCAGGGAAACTCATGAATGAATGCTTCCATTTTAGGCTCCGTCAGCAATTTTTTTTACTGACATCTGTGGAGCACAAAATTCTTCTTAATCCTGCAGAATATTAGCTGATTATTGTTCAGATTTCACCATTTTCCAGAGCAGTTTTTACTGTTTTCATAACCCTTCCTGCTCTATTGCCAGACCCTACCTATTAGCTCCACCTCAAATACACTCTTCCAGCTTCTGATTCTGAGGATGGTGTGAGAACTGAAGTTTTAGTAAGT
This sequence comes from Pavo muticus, assembly GCA_016647715.1. Taxonomy (NCBI): domain Eukaryota; kingdom Metazoa; phylum Chordata; class Aves; order Galliformes; family Phasianidae; genus Pavo; species Pavo muticus. Next base: position 664,515 of record JACDJE010000173.1, read on the forward strand.
CTTTCCAGTGTACAGTGTTGCTTTTCCAAAGTGACCTCTCTTTACAGTAGCTCACTGACATTACTCTCTCCGGAGTTCTTCTACAGATTATTTTTTGTTAGCTATTCTAGAATACAGCAGCACCTGCAAAAGAAGTGATATATATTGCTGCGTGAAACTTATGGTAATGCAATGAAGCAGTTATGAGAACATCTGGATATTAAGCAAGTTACAGCTTTTTGGTGTCAAGTAGCTAGCGATTGTCACAGGAACAGAAAGCAAGTGAATGAAATAGGATGGAAAAAAAAGGAAATAGGAGTGAGGCTGTTTCATCTATAGGACTGTGGTCTCTTGCTTAGCCCAACAACCTCATAATGTCCTGTTCTTCATCCTCTGTCCTTCTGTGGACATTGTTCAAAAAGGCCCGTGCTGCAGAAGGAGAAGGCTTATTGTAGAGTCAGGGAGAAAAGGAAAGGTACAGTTAAACTTACAGAAAACATTCAAGAGAAATGAGGAAATGTCCAGTTAAAAAAGCCTGTAACAATGATGAAGTAGGGGAAGGATAAAATGGAAGGTCATACACTTGTCTTGGTAGCATATTACTCTTTAGTTGTGGCTGGTTTTGATTTGTTTAATTTCTTTTTAATGTTTTTTTTGTTTGTTTGTTTGTTTTTGTTTTTGTTTGTTTTTATACTACTGTTACACTGAGGAACACAAATCTTGGTTGCCCATTATGTTGAGTGCTGCATTGAGGCAGTAGTGAGAGAACTCCCAGTCCCACATTACCTCTGAGCTAGGAAATGCAGCACGTAATAAGTTTGTTCATCTGTTCAATGTTAGAGCTTCGGAAGCTACTAAAACTTTCAGAATGAACATTGCACTGTTCCCATGATAGTGTGTTTGTGTGTTCATGTGTGTGTGTGTGTAACTATTTTCACTGAAAGGGCTGAGGAATTTGTGAAGAATACTTTCTTTAGCTGCATGCTTGCCTATGGATATTTGTGTTTTGAAAGGATAGCATTAAAAAAGCAACTGGGGCAGGGGAAACAGAACTAAACTCTATGCTTCTGTCATTGAGATATCCAAATTAAGAACTAAATGCTGAATCCAGGCAATGCTGGTTATGCTGTGTTTCTTCCATGCTGCTGGCATCAAGTCTGGAGCAGTGAAGCAGGACCTCACAGACGTGTATCATGCACAAAAGCTGGGCTTCTCAGAACTGTGCTTTGAATTAGAGCGCAAGGTCCTGCCAAGACCCAGTCAGCTGGAAACTCTTGGAATGAAGGGAACAGATCCAAACGCCATGTGGAAAGTCATTTCTTTCTCAGTCTGCAAATCTTTACTGAGCAGACTTTATTTGGAACAGGTGATTCTGCAATCTCTTTCTGTAAAAAACTAGCCTCTTTTCTATTTCAGAATAGCGGAAATTGGTAGTGCTGCTTCCTGGGCAGATTTATAATAGTGTAGGAGCTGATCTGCTCACTCCTGAATTGAAAAACTTGGGCTCAATGCCTCATCAGGTTAAGCAGGTTATGAGGGCCCTTAACTAAAGCAATACCTGCAGACTTTAATGAGAGTCAATTCCCACTTATCTGTTGGAGAAAATACCCCATGTAATAAAGAAATTCAACTTCAGAATGCCTACAAAAAGAGTTCACTCTAGTCTACTTGTTAGGGTATTTATCTAGCAAACAAGAACTTTTATTCTGTTCCCTCTTTCAGGAATAAATCTGTCTTTTTACTTCATGTAAAATACTATAAGAGTTTCACTGTGGCTATAAAGGTGTATTTCATTTATGCTTTCAGCTTTAAACTGAATGAAGAATTGGGCCATATGAAGAATAAATTATCATCTGCTTCTCCGCGGTTTTCCTGCTTCACCGAGGTGGAAAAAATCAGACTGCTTCTACAGTTCTTGAATTAACTTTTTATATACCGCAACTTGTTACAGCAAGCAAAACATTCTTCCCTGCCTAAGGCAGATTTCTACAGCAACAATCAATAAGAGGTCTGCTCTGAAAGTAATGCCTCCTATTTTATTATTTTGGTCTGTGACATTAGAGGTGGATGTTGGTGATATGGCAGTACTATGGTACTAGTAATATGGTATTTTGTGCCATGTGACAAATGGCAGCAGAGGGGCAGTCTGAATGAATGGCTTCTGGCATGGAAGTGCACCTGAAACAAAGATGCGTCACTGAATTCCTCCATGTTGAAAAAATGGCACCACTGATATTTATCGATGCTTGCTGAACATTTATGGAGCCCAAACAGTGGATGTAAGAACAGGGAGGCAGTGGGTAGTGCATTTCAGCAGTGATGACAGTGACAGAGGGCCACTTCCACTTGTGAAGATGTTTAAGATCAGATGATGACAAGATTATAAATCTGTGTAGCTGGCTTCTGCTTTGTCTTATACTGAGACTGAAAGAACATATATCCTCAATGTATTTTCTGATAATTTATTTAGAAAAAAATACTTAATGAATTAAATCATATAATATAAAGTCGGTAAAAATGTGGCTTTTCTTTGTGTCTCTGTTGCAGGTTTGCTAGTGGGATCTCTTGACATCTCCTGGATCTATTACATTGGTGCTGAATTGAAGTGATGATACAAACCTTTCAGGCAAGTATTTTTTTCATCATTTTTGATGAAAGGTCTGGGAGGACAGAAATTAATCCAACTGCATATTCTGTTACATATGTTCTCTCTTCTGTGTCAGTGCTGGGCTGAGGAATTTTATGAGAAAGTCACTTTTCCCTTTTTACACAGCAAGCTGTGAAATAGTGTTTGTAAAATGGGAATCATAATGTTAATCCTTTGATTTCTGTTGGTGAAACATTCTGAAAAAGCTACGTATTGTTCAGATTCCATTAAATGAAAAATACTGCTTTGGGGGGAGATTTTCATTATGGCAAGAGCTCTGAAGTGTTTTTACAAGGGAAATAAAAGGATTAAATACAGGCATGTCCTATAGTTATAGTTGTGGTGTAGATGAGTATCAGAGCTGTGTCCATGTGCACACCTAGTGCACTTAAATCAGAAATTTCTTATGTGGAATGGAGCTTCCCTGTTAGTCATATGCATAGATGAGACAACAGGCTTGCTTGAGACAGTGGCCCAACTTGAGACAAAGCAATGGACTCCACTGTGAGTCACCTTCACAGCAACAGTATTTGACTAATTGGTGATAGCTGGGAATTTCAAACATAGCTAGGCATCCACAAAGCAGCGCCTGCCATGTCTGCACCAATTGGTTGGCACTACTCAGGTGGCCCCATATGGTGATTAACATCCTGGGTAGTAAACCTGGTCATTTGAGACTATCCATGCAGAGCTGACCAGATACTACGTAGACAAGATGCTTGTCCATGGGCAGTACGAAATATTCCCAGAGATGCCCAAATGGTAATTTAGGACTATTTTTTTTTCTTTAAATAAGTATGTTTTGTAGGTAGCTTAAGATAATGTATAGCAAAGGACCATGCATATGCTGGGATGGTCATGTAGGGTGTGATTTAGCAGTGGGTTGTTAGATGTAGGGTAGTGTGGTTAGGTTGCAATTGGACTTCATGATCTTTAAGGTCTTTTCCAACCTGAGAAATTCTATGATTCTATGAAGAGCATAGCATGCAGGCTCTTGCTTATTGCTGGTAAAAATGTGTAGCTAATCATGGTGACAATGTTGTAAAATAGTTTCTTTTTTTTGTAGCTGAGAATACACTCTATTTAAAAGAGTTATTGTACTCTCTATATCTGCTATCGTTTTCTTGAAAATAAATAGGAGGCATTACTTTCAAAGCAACCTACTTAAAAAGCTGTTTTTCTTACTGTTTTTGGTAACCGAATTGTGTAGGTCATTCAGTAACAATCTTATTGCCCAAAGCATGGGAACCAAACCTCTCAATATATATTACTTCTATGCTAGCAAGTACTACGTGTACAGGAGTGATTAAACCACATTATAACTGATGCATAATGAACTGTATACAATATTCATTTCCTGACACACACAAATCTAGGAGGTTAAGAGGTGTGAATAAGGAACGGGAGAATTAAGCACAAACCCATTCTTGACTAGAATTTACAGAGTGCAAATTGTTCTGGCATCATGGTCTTTCTGGGAAAGAGAAGGAAGACATCACTAAAATGGCTTAGGAAGAATATGAGGTAAAATGTCACAAACTAATGTGTTGCTGTTTTGTGCCTATTTCTTCACAAACATCATGACAAAAAAAATATGCTCTGTATCAATTTTATAGTAACTACTTCTATTATGAGAAATATCTTTTACAGAATACTTTCAGATGATTAAATATTTCTGCATGATATACATAAATTAGGTGTTTGCATCTTTACTATATTTACGAAGAAAGATGATCCATCATTTTTATAGGCAAGATAAAAAGTTTGAAGAATATCTACAAGCCCTGGACAGACAAAACTGTATTTACTACGTAGCTATTAATGAAATGTATTTTTTCTAGTTGTGAATATCTAAACTTTTTAAGATTATAGGTAATTGTAATACACACCACTGGTAAGCCAGCCAAAAATATTTCTCCTTAAACAACCCTCTATTGTTAAAAAGGAAGCATCATGCATGGTGTTGTTACTACTTCTTACCTCATGATAAAAAGAACACCAAATTGTTCCATGAGTAGCAGAGCTCATGAAGTCTGATCTGTTTCAGTTCTGCATTGTTCATGCATTAAGTACACCGGTCCACTTCTTTCTTCTGCTACATTTTCAGTACAGAAGCACTCCTCTGCTTCCAGACACCAAAATACCATGGTTTTCCCTGAAGAAGGTCTAAATCTTTTCTAATTTCCACCTTTCTTCTGTCATTGGGTGAGTAAGAAATGAGATAAATGATTTAGGGTAACAAAACTAATTGGGCAACCAACATGTTAACAGAAACTACAGGTGTTCAAAGCATACTTGTTAAATGTACAAATTAGGACCTGCTTCGGCACAGCTGAATTGGTAGAAATTTCATACATTTGAGACTTCAATCTCCATTGGATCTCTTGAAACTGAATAAAAATATCACAGTTGATGGGGATAAGAAATACGGATGTGCAATCATTATTGCAGCTATGAAAACAAAACTTATGGGAGGAAATTTGGATACCTTTGATGTACTGTATGATGGCAGTCTGTCAAGCAAAAGATTATGCTGCATTTTTTGTACCTGAAGTCCAGTATAATTGATGAATCTGTTGGTTTGTTCCTTTGATTCTTAGTGATCCAGTGAAATTCTGAAGTAACTGATCAGGATGTTTCCTGACCTTGCTGGCCAGGCTTTATATTTTACCACTTACCACTTTACCACCATTGAAGAAAATTCAAAATGTGCTATTTTTTTCCAGCTTCATAGAATGCTTGTATAGAAATCATAGATCTGTTCAGTGGTGTCCTCTCAGTTTTTAATTTTACTGGCATTTAGTTATTAATCCTCTCTGGAAAGTCAACAGTACAGGCTTCTGTTTAACACACCAGTGCTGAGTGCACATCTATATATTTATAGTGGCTCATACAACAGTAGGATACAAGAAATGTTCTTCAACAATTGATGCAGATGCGGGATTCTTTTGAAGACTTTATGCCTATTCTCTAAATTAACACAGAACCTTATGCAGAATTCAGCAGATGTGAAGCTGGAGAAGACAAAACTAATGCATTAAAAGATGGGTGGCAGCAGGGCGAGGGAGGTGATTGCTGCCCTCTGCTCTGCTCTCGTGAGGATCCATCTGCAGTACTGTGTCAAGGCCTGGGGCCTCCAGCATGAAAAGGATGTGGAGCTGTTGGTGTGGGTCTAGAGGAGGGCCATGAGGATAATCAGAGGGCTGGAGCACCTCTCCTATGAAGAAAGGCTGAGGGAGCTGGGCTTGTTTAGCCTGGAGAAGAGAAGGCTCCAGGGAGACCTCATTGTGGCCTTCCAGTACTTAATGGGAGCTTATGAACAGAACCAATTTTTACGTAGTCTAATAGCGATAGGACTGGGGGGTGGAAATCCTTTGCTCAGAGGGACTAGGCCCTGTCAGGAGAGAGGCCCTGGCACAGCTGCCCAGAGAGGCTGTGGGTGCCCCATCCCTGCAGGCACTCAAGGCCAGGCTGGATGGGGACCTGGGCAGCCTGACCCTGTGGGTGGCAGAGGGTTGGAACTGGGTGGGCTTTAAGGCCCCTTCCAAACCAACCCATTCTAGAATTCTGTGATGCTCAGTAATTCTTTTAGAAATAGTAATGAACTTTCTAACTTCAGCCTGTTTATTTTGACAAAGTAAAAAATGGAATATGTAAAAAAAAAAAGGAAAAAGAAAGAAAAATGTTTATTTTAAACAAGGAGGCATATGTCATGGGCACACAATAATATCAATTAGAGTGTTTTTATAGATTCTTGTTACTTAAAACATCACATTGTACAGTGAAAGAATTTGCAATATATATGTTCTACAAGACTAGAATTCAGGGATCTCACAGGCTCTGCTATAGAGCAGTCTCTGAAGTAATTATCTCTCAAATGCACTGTATTCTTTAGTACTGTTTCAGATTTTTTCCCCATTTTTTTTCCCCCAAATAAAATATATTACCTCAGTAGCATGAAAGCACTCGATTCATACAGAAAATGTTCAGACATATTTGTATCAAACTGCGTCCCCTCCCCATACTATCTTTCATTTCTCAGCCAGAATCCTAACAAATTGAACTCCATTTCAAAATGGAGTCAGTTCCTCTGAAATTCTGCTGCTCAGCAAATGTGTTGATCAAAGAAAACAAAGTGACCTGCCTCTACACTGGATTAAATAAAATAGAAACTTGGGCAAGAGCCCGTGAGGATTCATAGGATGATGTTTTCTTTGAGCTTCATATTCTCAGCTTTGTCTAATGGCCAGTGAATCAAATCATTCAAGTTTGTGGAACACATTAGCAGGCTTTGGTAAGCTTTTGACTGCAGACCTATGCTGGTGATAATTAGTAGCGGCAATCTATCCAAGTATTCATATGTATGTTTTTCAATGACAGATAAATCACTTTAGGGCACACATAGAAGATAACTGGTAAGACTCATAAGTTTAAATGAGTTTCCCAGCATTTGTGCAATTTGTGCAATTTTCACATTATTTTCAGAAGATTCTGCTCTTTTTTCAGCTCTGCAGATCTATATTGGAAACAGTACTGAGCTTAGAAATGTTTCTTTTTCTTATCAGGATTCAGATACTGTAATTACAATACTTCTTACAGCAATGTAGCCCTTCTACTTTTCAAAATGTAGCAAAGCCAGGAATAAGGATTAAAACATGTCACACAAATTCCCAAGAGCTGGTTCAAAACAATTATCTTTGAATGATTACTGCTTTTATTTTGCTCAAGGTGTTGTGCATGTAGTATATTCATGTGACATTTCATGAAGCATTTGAGGAAAGCTTCCTAAGATTAAAAGCATTTTCAGTTCTCTAAAAAAATACATCATTAAAGAAATTTATTTTTCTCTATTTTAGGGCTGCTGTGAGGATATGATGCAGTACCCCATTGCAAGGACAAGGAGAGAAGGATGGCATAAACTATCAGTGGAGTGGCAGAGTACACAGAGATTTCCTACACATGGGAAACTAAAGCCTTCGTTCTTTTAGTTTTCTTATCATAGCTTTCTGCTTCTTTGATACCTGTTAGCATGATCTCAGACCTTCTAATGTTATCAGTAGCTTTACTGTACTTTAAGGCCATCAGGAGAGGAAAATGCTCCTTTGATAAATGATCCAGAACTTGGCTGTAATGATTAGTTGTAGCTTGGAAGATATCTACAGCAATTATGAAGTAGTTGGTTGGCTGTTCTGTGTCCTGGTACCAGGACAGTTTAATCGCTCTGCAAGACTATTACACTGGTCCATTTTGGGCCTCAGGAGGAAAACAATATGTATTAATGGGAGTTGAGATAGTGTAAGGGCTAATGCAGCAATCACATAGAACCAATGAGAGGCCAGTGACACTGTCACTTCAGTCAGTAGTGAGAGCAGGGAGCACTGGGAGAGATATGAAGATAGGCACCAATGCTCCGCCCAGTAGACATTCAAGCTGGTGTCAACAGCAGCAACAGATTAATCTCCAGTGGAACTGCAATCAGTCAGTAAATCAATTGCCCCCAGACTGTAATCCATACCCTCTTTAGAGCCTGATATGCAAAGATGGCAGCTGGTGAAGAAGCATACCTTTGGACGGTTTCAGAGGATGTATCTAGGATACATGGTTTTCTACAATGAAACTGTCTTTCTGCTACACTTCATTGCCAACAAACCATGGCATCATGTGATGACTGAAAAACATCATCCTCTATTCTTGCCTCCCAGTGACTGTGCCAAGATAGTGATGCATGCAGTGCATGTTGTAAGCAGGATAAGCATTATGGGCAAGCAGTAACAGATGTATATATAATGATTCTGCTGCAAGATCTTTAAAGCATTATCCTCACTAAGTCACTTGCTCTTCAAGGTGCACTTGAAACATTTCTACTCATGATGCATTCGTATTTGCATATCTGTCAAGATCAGTGATCATGATTCTTAGGTAATTCTTGTCATTTTAGGTATGTTTTCTACATAGTCTTCCTGCTACCGTACAGGAGCTGCAGGAGTGTGTCCTTGTGCCATACAAACATATGGGTAATAGTGGTACAAGCTATTAACTATCTTCCCCCACTCCTGCCTCCCAGACAGAAAGAATTGCTACCATGGAGCTAATTACCAGTGAGCTAATTAATGTCAGTTACAGCCTGACACTAATGCTGCATCTTGCTTTGGGTGGCCAAGGCCAATACTGCTCTCAGCACTGCGCCTCAGAAGCACACCAGACCTCTCTGCCTTGGCTCAGATACTCTTTGCCATGCTCTGCTGCACATGATAGACCTGGCTCAAGTCACGTCTCATCCTGGTAAACCTTCCTGGCCACTGGGGGAGACTGGCTGCAGCCCAGTTTTAGTGAAGAAATATGTAGCAGTGGCCATTTCCTAACAGAAAATGGTGATGTCTTGCAGCACAAAATGATAATGCATGTTTTCTTTTAGCTTCTTTCCTCACAGGCACTGAGGAGGTATCTGTACGGGAGGGAAAGGGATGCATGTACGTAAGCTGAATATATAGTGCTGATAATGAGGGTAAAATGGTTAAAATCATCAATGCTGTTTGTTAGATGCATACACCAAATACCAGCAGAGATTAAGTGAAAAATCTCTCAATTTTATATTCTAGACATGTTGCTCTTCTTTCAGTACATTTTAAAAGCGTGAAATCCTGTGGAAGACTCTTGTTATTGATGGAAAAATGGTGAAGGAGAGGGTAGAACCTGATATTTCAAGTTTACCAGGAATAGAAGGACACCTGCTTTTTTGGGTAATATAGATTCTACCAAGCATTTCTATAGCACAAACGTTGCTTCTTATCAGTGGAATCCTATAGCAGAATATGATGCTGTTAGGGATCAGATGTGGGAAGCAACACCAGGATGATTCAGGAGCTGTAAAAATTCCAGCTTCAGCTTTGCCTGCTGAGATTGTGTCTCATAGGATACTTTTAAATATAATGGAGAATGGGTAATCTTAGTATCTATTGTTAGGAAAATAAACACAGGATGTGACAGATCTGTATACATGTTACAAATATGAAGTCAGTTAAAAAAAAGAAGTGATCTGTTTTTCTGTTTCTCATGATATTCTGTCTATTTTTTGTCCTTTTCTACTGAACTGTACTGCATTTCTGTTCCCTTTATTTAGATTCACTCCTGTTAAAATTTTAACAGTTGCAGAATATTGTGAAAATAATTGCTCTGATTTCACTGCTTAAAGAATGCAACAATAAACAGTATTCTTATGTTTAATTTTAAAAGTATACTAGATATTCTACATTATAGCAAACTGACTTAAAAAATAATACATACAGTAGCTATTATTTTTATTACTTATGAGTGTTACTTTTTAAGTGTGTGGGGCTCTGAAATTCTCTCTGAATTTGGCCTAATGGAGAATAATATGACTAGTGAGAAAATGGTTGCTTTTTTTCAAAAATAATTTCTTCCTTTTTATTTTTTTTCTTTCTTCTCAGTAGCAAGAAGCATCCATCAGCACATTTCTGAAGGTTCTTAAAGGGTAGGGAATATGCCCCAGGGAAGCACCTGTCTTGAATATCCATTTTAAAAAATTCCAGTTATCTCAGAGCAGCTCTCTGGAGGGTAATAGCTCAGTGAGGAGGATGCTTTCAGAGTACGTTTCCCGTCAGTGAGAGACTTGCTGGTTCACTGTAGTTCTGCAGGGGTGCAAAGAAGTCTTTTCTCTCACAAGGGATCTGAAACAGCATCCTAACTTGAATACTTGCACTTTCTGTCTGAAATTACTTTCTCTCAGTGGCAATATTGTCTATGCTTTCTTGATCCAAACGTGTTCTCTCACAAAGGAAACTATTAATTGTTTTCTGGGGTAGAACAACTGTAATTAAACAGTGTGGATTCTGTTTTGCGAGTTGTTCTTTCTTTCTTTTTTTTTTTTTTTCCTGCATTAATTAGCAAATCTTTGGACAATAACTCTAAAAATGAGTTACAAGACAGATGGAGGTCCTGTCCACAACCTTCGTCTCCCCATGGAGTGCTCAATAACCTGCTGATCAGGGTGGTTTCCAATGTGTCACCTGAGGTACCTGGTGAGATCCATGAGTATGTCACAGCCATCAGCAAAATATTTTCCATCTGCAGGTTCTTTGTCTCTATCTCCATCCCTTCTGAAAGTTTGTCTTTCTGATATCAGTGTGTTCTAAGAAGTTCTACTTTGCTAGAAGAAGAAGAAGAAAACTTTAAAACAGCAGTTTGGAAACAATTTCTGGTCAGTTAGAGTAAGGAATTTACTGGAGCGGACATTCTTTGTTTTGCACTTTGTTCCTCCTCAGACTAGGAGGAATCTATTAGTGGAAACATGTCTGCAAATCAACAATATGTTGTCACCTCATAGATTACTTTTTTCAAGGGTGAAGGCTGTCTGTGCAAGATAAGGTATTCATGGATCTCAATTGCTCTCTTAATGTGGATCTTATTTTAGCATTAATTCCACAGGATACCAGAAGGCTGCATAGCTTGGAGATAACTTCTGGTGTATAGCGGAAAATCTGTCTTGTATGCCCCTGGATGTTTACAGCTGGCAGATGATCACCACCTGGTGGGCTTGGATCAGCTATTTGAGGCTGTCCTTGAAGATCAGGGGTTTAAACAACCTCAGTTCAGCACTAAGGAAAAGAGAATCCTCTCATGCAAGTGGAAGACCGACCAGGGACATATGGAAGTCCATAGCATGTTTCATTTTAAGTTGTTCACTGTTCTTTTTTACTTCACTCTTTGAACCACGAGAGGTTAGTCACTTAGCTTAATGAAGCGTAATCACAAGGAAGCAGCCTAGTTAAACAATTTACTTGTCATTATCCACACTCAAACCTTGTAATAACAGGAGCAATTAGTTTCTCCATGACTGAATCCAAGTTTGGAGCATAAATGCTTTTGTTATGAAAAAGACATCTCCTATAAAATGTGAATTTTCCTACGTAGAGAAAGCAAGTACTGCAGGGGGAATCTGCTGATCCCACCTGTAATCTAGGGCAAGCACAGTAAGATTAGGATGTCCTTTTGCATATATGTCTCTTTTAACATTCTGTTATCAGTACAGCTGCTGCTTTATTTTCTACCACCTTACATGACAACTTTGCTCTTATAAGGCAAATGATACAAACTGATATAAATTTATTTACTCCGGTAGAGCTGGGTCTGTTTGCACTCTCTGGAGCTATGGCCTTTTATACATGGATATATCACATTTTGTACAATTTTGTCACTGACATTTTGGTTCCTGTAACAAATGAGCCTCTTGGAGTTGACCTTTTTCACGAAGCAAACTTCCAAGCCTCACCATCTGTATGTCTCACTCTCTTTCTAAAAGAGCATATAGGACAATGAAACAGTAAGTAGGTGATTAACTGTTGAAAAAAAAAAAAAAAAAAAGAGAAAGAAATGTCATAATACAAAATTCTGTTTATGTTCAAACAAATTTATAAACTTATTCTATGAGCATAAAGCCATCTTCATCTAGAGTATCTTCCTTATTTCATGTTCTTTGTGAAAGCTTAGTTTCCTATAGATCTGTGCCACAACTACACTTGTACAATGTGAGAACAAGGTCTGAATCTCCTCAGCTTTTTGTTTATGCATTATCTCTCTCTCTGTGTTTAACTTTTCACTCATTTCTGTATACATTAAGCAAGACAAGCTATCTAGAACACTCAGCTAAGTTTTCTTTACAAAAAAATGAACTTGAAGTTACACTACTCAGTTCCTGCTTCAGTGTATTATGAATATAATTTGTTTTAAAGCATTGGACTCCTTGAAGGAAGTTACCCAATTCAGTATATTTTCAATTCAAACCTATCTCATCAGTGAAGCTCAGGTGAGTTTTACAGGGTTCTTGTTGGGTTTTTTTTGTTTGTTTCTTACTATTTCACAGGTTCGTGGCTTTGTACGTACGTGCAAAAATGACTGCGAACTTCCAGCATGCCAATTGATGAAACATTCTTATCTCAGACAATACAAATGTTGTGGGACAGCCCATTTATTCCAGTAGTTTTCACTGTTGTGTTACCTTCCTCACAGTCATATTGGTTGCCAGGAAGTTCACAAGGATTATCTCTTGGTATGGAAGTGAACGAACAGGAGGTGACTAAATGAATTCCTCTAGGTAGTAGTTATTGTTCATCCAATAGTTATTTGTATTACCAGACAAAGAACAGCATTGTTGTTATAAATGGGACCAGGACTTCATTCAAAGAGCCAATAGTTGTACAGATTTATCAGCAGATAGCAGCATTTATCCTTCTAGCACTCATTCCTATTTAAGTCAGCCTGGCTTCAGTGCATATATCAGTAAGACCATTTTGTACACTGAGTTAGGGGGAAAAGAGAGAAAAAGTATATGTTTTTTTATGAGTCAGTAACAGTTGTCACTTGATTCAGCAATTAGAATTGGCTTTAGATCATATCATTCTCAGTTATAACATTTTGAAAAATAAAAGAAAATAAACTTCCTTTCATCCATCATTTGTGTGTATGACTGCCATATTCAGTGCTGCAGTAAGCTAGTTCCTTTTTGCGTTACCAAGCAGAAGGCAAAAAATCTTCAGCAAGATAGTTTGTGCCCTTGGAACACACTCTTGTGCCATGAGATGAGTATAAATTTATCAGTATCTCCTATGCTACAAGGATGAACTCTGACTGGTGGGTGGCAGATGAGATAAAATCAAATGATTTAAACATAATCTGCCTGATTTGCTGAGATACAAGCAGCTTTGGCAAAGGTGATATGATCTACATTTGAGCATGTATATAACTTCTGGTATATTTATGGGAGAATAAGAAATGTTTGATGTTACCAATTTTAATAGAAAATTCACGTATGGTAGTGTTTTTAAAAACAATAAGTTAGCATTCAGGAGAGAACTGGGAGAAGACAGGTCTGTAAATTAATATCCAGTTAAAGCAAGGAATCCAAAAACAAGCCATGAGTGATTGAATGGAATTATGAATCAGTGAGACAGATTTCACTTAGCAATTCTGTTGTTTTTGAAAATGATGAAAACACGTGTACACAGGAAGATATCTATTATTCATACTCCCGTTGTCTGCTGATTCACCTTTAATATAAGACTTGAGCTTTACCTATTATACTTAGAAGTTGTAATATGACAAAAATGGAAAAATATTCCAAAGCTCTTCAAGCTATCGGCAAGTTCTTCTAATTCCAAATAATCTGATATTTTTGCAGTCATTTATAGATGACACATGTCAGGGAGAACAATCACCTGCTCACATCTTGGTACAAATGAAAAGGCACCTAGCCCGTTTTTCCTCTTTACAGATTGATGGCTGTGTAATGCATTGTGCTACACAAGGCAAGCCTGATACACTAACTGCGTCTTCAGCTGGGGAAAAGGGACTGGCTGGGAACTGAGAGAGGCTCTCTTCATGTCCCCAGACACGTATGGTCCTGTCACTGAGCAAATGGAAAGAGGAAAGTTATTTGAGTTTTTTTTCCAGATCTGCAGAGCATGCATGGTCAGGATCTAAGATAACAAAATGAGGTCTGAGTGCAGCTTACTTCATGTTCTGCCTATGAGGTGTATTTCATGATGTTACACTTCATCTGTTTGGCAGCTGAAAGGCGTGGAAATCAATGCAATGGATGCTACATCAGTCCTGGGATCCAGCTGTGTACAAGAGACAGTCTTGAAAGATGTCATATGTTCTCAGCTGACACTTAGTCCTGGGAGGTTGAGTCTTGGGAGGTTGAAATGCTGATGATAGTCCCCGGCTCAGAGCCTTCCTGTTTTTGCTGAGCATCACAAAGGTGCCATTGGCATAGCTGCAAAGGAAGCACGACCTTGATGCAGTCATAGCCTGTATTTTCTTGGTTGTGCTCCAACAGTGCTTGTCCTTCTGGAGGCAGACAGAAGAATGCAAAGGTAGGATAACTTAACCCACAGATATGTCTGATGTTTCTGAAATCCTGCAGTTGCTATGGTGTGGTAAGGATTACATATGCAAAGGCTCTGTACTCTCTGTGTTCTTATAAGGGCTTTGTGATCTTATTCCTTCTTCAGAACACAACCTCATTTTTAATCCTGCTTCATTACATGATTAGCTCACTCATTTTCTGCTGTTTAGTTCTACTGTTCTATCAGGTCTTTACTCAGAATTTTAAAATGTGTCTGCTGATTGACTTAATGGGTATCCTTATCCAAAAAGGCACATTAAATTCTGAAGAATTTTCACAGCTAATACTTCTTCCCGTGCAAAGTCAACAGTATGCTCTGCTGAGCTGAGATTATTAATGTCTGATTCAACATTAATCTACCTTAGCTCTGCTGGTCTCCCAGGAGTTTTAGCTCTAGGAGAACGCTTCCACCTCCTTTGGTCACTCAGAATTTTGTAAACACTTATTCACTATTTGCAGGACCTTTGGGTATGAGAATTATTATGATCATATGTAGCAGAATCATACTCTGTGTTTTATTTATTTTCCTATTTTATGCAGACTGTGATTGAGGCACTGACAGAGGCTCTGTTAACAACTGCATTAAGTTGTACTCTAAAGACAAAACACAATGGCTCATTTTCTGAGTTTACATAACCATGGCATAAAGTTGGTGCATAATACAAGTTTCTTCCTGGGCAACAGATTTGTTACGGTAGTCTCAGAACTAATAAATCCTAATAGAAAAATGGCTGTAATGAGTAAGCTTTTAGATAGTTATAGCACTACTAATTTTTAACTTTTGGGAAATTTTACAATTTTCTATAATTTTACAGGTAATAGATATTGAGTCTGGCTTTAACATCCGGTGTATTGGAAAAAAATATGTGTCTTAATGCTTCTTTCGAAAGTAATTTTTGAATTTCCACTTCCAAGAAAGCCTTTGAACGCAAAGTGGCCCTGTATATTTTGTCTGGTATTACTTAGCAGAGAAAAACTGAATGTAGGGAGTTTCAACAGATATGAGTGATTGATAATGATCCACTAATGTGAAGGAGTTTACATCAAGGAGGAAGAGGAGGAGAAAGAAGCATCAGTAACTTCCTTTTTCGGTAATCTGACATTTGTTCTATGAGAGGATGTATTTAAAATAAGTTGGCAATTCCACTCCATAAGATAAATGGCATTTTAAGGAAAGAAACCCAAAAGCCAGTGAAAATAAGTAGGGATTATTTATTTATTTATGGCTTATGGAATTTCACTTATTCTCAAATCTCAAATTCCCATCTTACTTTTCTGCAGGTGGCTCCAAACCAAAAGGAAATGCAATAAATTTAGAGATTAAAAAATGTTTAGAATAATTCCAGAGAGAAGATCCTATATTTCATGAAGGGATAATTCCACAGATCATTTCTCTTGTTTTTGAGATTTATAGATCACCTTCACTTAATTGTTTCCACCAAAATAAAGTACGTAACGGAACCATGTCCAATCTTACAGAAATGGAGAGATTGGGAACTGGAAGGAGCAGGGGTGCAGAATGTTGCAAGAGGGAAAATGGAATATTCTTTGGTATCACTTGGATGATTCCCAATTTAGTGACCCAATTACCAACTCTGTGGCAGCCTTCCCTCTGTCATCACTCTCATGAGGTTACCATTCCAATCTGCCCCAAAGAGATCCCTTGTTATTTCTCTTTGGAAGAGATAGATGTTCAAATAGAAATACTTCCCTGGTGAAAAGTTTGCTTCTGGTAATTTCCTTTTCTCTTTTGTTAAAGAACATCAAACTTAAATGCCATCACATTTGGCAGCTGTGCAACTGCAATGCAAACTTCTGTTAAGTAAGAGGAAGACATTTATAGTGATATGGATCAGGCCAAAAACAGAAGGTTAATTTCCATCTTCCAGGGATAGACAGCTTTGCTCTAATTAACTTTTCAGACTTCCTGTCTTTTCTGTTAGGTTGTGCACTGGGATGCTGCTGCTTGGGAAAAGAGCTTATGTCACTGAGCATGTGTATACATCACAGATATTCCCACTGGATGCTGTTTTTGAGTCAAGCTCTCATAAAATTAATATCACCTGTTATTTTTATTTTTCTGTATTTTTTTTAGAAGTCCCATGGTGTAATTTCCAGTGGTGATCTCAGGTGACTCCTGTCTTCTTCATGTTTGTGGGTGTGTATGTGTGTGTGTGTGGTGAAAAGTTCATTTTGCTGAGACTGCTGAATGCATTTCTGTTGTACAGTGGTTTTGGTGCCTTAGTCTATGTAGTGTTGTGGGACCTCCCTTTGCAACCCTTCAGCCTACCTTTTCACTTAAAACGTCGTATCCTTTCATCCACACACTCAGAGGATTATTGATAGTGCTTTAAACCCAGAGTCCCCGGTGCTGTCTGAACCTCTGCTACCTCTTACCTTTTGTGGATCACTGTTGCCACTGATGTTTAAATCATTGTGCTCTTCCTCTCTCTCTTTATCTTTCCTCTTTTCTATTTCTAATTCATGACTGTGTACAAAAGGTGGAAATCCTTTACCCTTTGTATGATATGATATGATATGGTTGTTTGTAGCAGGAGTCCATCTGCACAAGTTAGTGCTTGTTTAGTCAGAGCATTAATATGATTCTTACAAAAGCATCACGTTGAATGTAACCAAGAAGCATTTCTAATGTTTTCTACTTGGAATATCATTACGATAACAATTTGCTGGTACTGAAATATCTCCATCAGTCTCCTGTTTGTTGTAGAACTTCTGCTTACTAACTTCTGTGAGTTGTTTTTGGCCTGGCTTTTTCAAAGCAACGGAACAGAACAGAACACCACATATCTTTTTATTTTTTGTTTTAATCCCTCATTTTTTTTTTCTTTTTTTTTTTCTCATTCTTAAGCTTAAGGTTTTTGTAAAGTATTGCTAGATTTATTTGCCACAGCAGACTGATGACAACCAACTTTTTCTGAAAATGTATTTTACACATAAGCTGTTTTGGTCAGGTACACGACTAAAAACATAATGAGAAAAATAGCTAAAAATGATACACTCATATTCACTTTTCTTTTTACCCTCTACGGTGTTGAAAGATGTTACAGTGAGACTAGGCAAGGACTCCTCCAATTTCAGAGTCACTAGCAAGAAAGTGTTCTGGCAGGTCTGTGGAAGGTGCTGCTTACTATGTGCTGTGGATGACTATTAGGTTGGCTTTGTGTCACCACAGTTTTAATTTTGGCTATTCTTCAAAGAATCTGACAGTATCTTACAGGCAATTAGAGACTGTATATGTTGATTTAAGGAGAATACCATACTGGTTATAGTATTTTTTGTTACCTTAAATCATTATTGTTTTATCTCTAAAGTAGAGAGTTATGGATTTGAGGGGTGGACTATTCAGTAGATAAAGAATTGGTTGGAAAGCCATAGACAGAGGGTTGTGGTGAATGGCACTATGTCCATGTGGAAGCTGGTGATGAGCAGTGTCTCCCAGGCGTCTGTCTTGGGTCTGATGTTTTTCAACATCTTCATCAATGACAGGAGGGAAATCAGCTTTAAGGGTAGACAGTGACAGGACAAGGGGGAATGGTTTAAAGCTCAAGGAGGAAAGGTTTAGATTGGATGTCAGGGGGAAGTTCTTTACTATGAGAGTGGTGAGGTACTGGAACAGTCCGCCCAGAGAGGCTGTGGATGCTCCATGCCTGGAGGTGTTCAAGTCCAGGTTGGTTGGGGCCCTGGGCAACCTGGTCTAGTACCAGATCTGGAGGTTGGTGGCCCTGCCTGTAGCAGGAGGGTTGGAACTCAATAATCCTTCCAGTTTCTTCCAACCCAACCCGTTCTATCATCCTATGATTCTATGATTACCTATTCAAATGAAATTGTCATCTTTTGAAAGTATCCAATAATACAAGAATGGAGAATTAGTGTTTCTTCTGTTACAGTAATGACTGTTACTGTTACAAATTTATAAGTCTACAATAAAATAAGAGCCATAATAGATTGCTTAAAAATGTCACTCAAAGAACTGTTAATATTTTAAAATATGAATATTTTATGCAGGTCATTAACCTGGATAATTTACCTTAAAATAACTTTGAAATGGCTTGATTTTGATTAGTTTCTAATGGAGCTTGAATCACCTAGATGTTAATCATTTCTATGTGCCTGCCAGGTTGCTGATGTACTATTAGATTGATAATTATTATTCTTTCACCACACTTGGACACTTTAATGCAGAAATAGCTTCATATATTTAGTGATAGAGTCAAGGAATAGTAGGGCTGTAGGGGAGCTCCAAAGCATATCTGTTTGTTATGGTAACTTGAGCTATGCCCGAAGGAAAGACAAACTGTGCTACATCTTTTTTTTCCTAGGGCTTTTTGTCCTGCTTTTAAAACTATTCAGCACTGGTAATTCTAGGATGTCCCTAAGAACTCTGTGGAATTTGCCTGTCTTGAGATTGAGAAAGTTTTCCAACTGTCTAACTTTTCTATTGCAGCATTAAATTGATTTATTTTTACACTGTGTGAAATGAAGCTCTTCTTTTTTTTACTGCATAGATTTGAAAGTATTTGAATTTTGCAATTACATTGCATTTTTCCCTTTTGCCTATCTTCTGCTTTTTACTTAGAAGTTATTTACTCCAGTGGGGGAGCCTTTCTTACAGAATCTAGATGCCAGGCTAGTCCTTCCATGCGGTCACTCACATTTTTGGAGTTGAGGAACAGAGTAGCACAGATGGAATATCTTAAGCAGATTCTGTGGGAAATAAAAATGTGTTGCAAGGGGCATTTTCAGTGTTCTATAGAAATCTGTCTCCTACAGATTGAGGAGATGATGCTATGAGTTGGTTCAATTTCAGCGTTGTTTGTGTCCTTCATAACAGGAAGGTGTTGTTTAGAAGAATACACTGTCAACTGTCTTTTCCTAATAAAGAGAAATGAGATATTCAGAGGCATGAAGGAAATTTTATCCATGTGGGGATAATTAGGGCACAACTCAATTGTAAAGCATAGCAAGATCCTGAAATAGAAAAAGAAAGCTGGGAGTCAACACAGATAATCTGACTCTGAGTCCCTCCAGAGTGTGGGGAGTGTTTTGTGACACCTTCCATCTCTGGGTCTATTTCTTCATGTAGGATTGAAATGTTTACAGTATCCAGTTAGTTACACAGTAGAAAAAATAAAAAATATATTTGTTTAAAAGGGGGAATAGTATATATAAATTGGTGCAAGTCCTAGAATATACAGGGATTTGCAGTATGAATTATCTAGTTAGCAAGAATGTCACAAACCTGAAGACAATATGGCAAATTATTATCTTCAGAAGGAGGTAGCTATTTTGTTTTGCTCTGGAAGCTCATGAAATCCTGGCTGCTTGCACAGAACATCTTGTCATCTAAAAGAAAGAATATCGATCTTTTTTTTCACCAAGGTTGCATTCTTACAGTAGAAAAGAAGAAAAATTATTTTTTAAGTAATTCAGTTTTTTAGGTTAATTGATTTGTTCAAGATTTCACAAATAGGTTCTAATGTAACTGGAAATTCAGCTCAGGGCTTTTGAATTCAAAGAAGAGAATTATACCTGCATTTTAACATTCAAGATGATTTTGGCCTTCTGCATTACCTTGCTGTCAAAAGGTTGAGAAAAAGCCTTTTACTGGGAAAGTCCCAAAAGCAAGATCTAGTGCCTTTCATGTTAATCACTTCTCCTAACTTGTTTCAACTTAGAAAGCTATTTTTAAGGCATGTCTTGCATTTTCTTCGGCATATATGCAGGATCCTCCCCATTGCAACGTTGTTTTTAGAGGTTTCCACATAATACACTGCCCTTTCTTCCACCATTTTGACTTCATGTTCAATAAAGGACAGTGTACCTAGCTGACACTAGGTGGTATTGGAGTACATTTATTCTCATGGATGCTTTGAAACATATTGCTATCACCACATTTAAGTTATGTATAACCAATTTAAATATTGTCACATGAACTAGAGTTATTTATTATCTTTGTAGAAGAGAGTTTACTCAGTGTAGTGTAATCTGGAAACTCTTCCACTACTCATCAGCCTTGAACTCTCAGCAAACAGATTTATAACCCCGGAAGTCATTTTAGCCATATGAGCATTGTTAGAGTAAAAAGGAAGAGAGAGAAAAAATGGATGGAAGATTAGAGGGAAGAAACACTACACTTGAGGATGGCTCTACTTTAAATGAATGGAGAGGGAGAGATACAGGAGAATAAAAGTATCATTCAACAGTTGCTGCTGCTTGACATATATATTCTCTCTGTTGCCTACAGCTAAATTCAGAAATATTTCCCTTGATTCTTGTCCATGGGAGAAAATATAGGACCAGACAGGAAAATCATAGGCGAAATATTCAGAGATCTGTCCTGGTTTGTTCTTGGTTTTGTTCAACCACATTCATGGAAAAGTGAGATTTTTGCAAGACAGTCTTATGTTTGATTTCAATGGAAAAGCAGTTGATCATGACTTATATTAAGAATTAAGCAAGTTCAGTAGGCTATCACAGCAAAATTTCAACATGACTGACATTTTCATTGTGCTAGAGAGATGGAGGTAGGTGGCATCATGAAACAATTGTTCTTTATTCTGCTAATGAGGTGTTCTCTTGCTGGTATATCACTTCTTCCTCCTCACACCAATCTAGTGTTAATAAATCCCTGTTGAGAAGCAATGACCATTTTAGAGATTTCTTACTGCCCTCATATCATAGCGTCAGAATATCATGTTCTGTCTTTATGACTTTTCTTCCATCAGACATTTAAAATCTCTGAAAACTGGGAAAAAGGAAGAGTAAGAAAGGATCCTAAGTTAGAGTTTTAGTTTCATGTATGTGAAAACATGACAGAGAATACAAAGAGTGAAAAGACAGTATATATTTCTTACCATCATTCCTACAGCCTGAGATATTCCCCATCAGCATCTCCATGATTAGATTTTCTTTGTTTAAATATTCTTCCCTTGATTTGGTGCACAGAACATAGATTTACTGTGCAGAGTAGGGAGGTAATGCTGAAGTGACCAGTTTTCAGTACACAAACGTAGTGAAAGGATGTCTGAAATTTGTTATACATGCATCACTGGCTCAGTCATCACCTGTGTTTATCACACCATTTTGTCAATGGACTTGTGAGGGCATTTGCTGCATATAAATTGTCATGCCTGTCATGGATAGACAGTTTTCATGGACATAAATCTGTCATGCTTGCAGTCATACTTGTTAAATATTTCCTTTTCCTCCTTTTTACATTTTCCAATCTAAATTACACGGCAATTTGAATAAATCTGTTCCCCTTTTTGCCTTCTGGAAAGAAATCTAAATCCCATCACTGAAGAAAGGTCTCCTACTGATGTTCTTGGAAAAAAAAGGTCCTTTTCCTTAAAAGCGTTCAGTAAGCAAGGCTTTTCACTGAGTTTTGACTCAAAACATCAGTCAGCAGTGTGACTGGTGACAAATGAGACTATAAGCACAGCTGAAGTATCATCTATTCGTATATCTACTCTTACTGGTTTTAACATTTATTTTGTTTTATTTTATTTCATTTTATTCTATCTAATTTTTTTT
>JACDJE010000173.1:686651-780085 GCA_016647715.1 Pavo muticus
TTTTTTCTGTCTTTCCAATGCAGTCATTGTTATTACTTGGAAAATTTCTAATTTCTCTCAGTGATAAAGACCTTTGACTCTCATCATGTGACTATTTCTCCCAACTAGGTTATAGTAACAGGAGTTGATACGTAAAAGAAATCAACTCTGTTTATTTCTCTGCATTTGGCCTGAGAGTATTTTGAAATAAATATTGTCCCTTCTTGTCCTTTCTTCTAATCTAGAATTTTGCTGCAATACCATTGTGAAAATGCACCTGGATTGTAGACATCAACTTTCATTTGTTTTCAGAGAGAGTGAATGAGCTCATGCTGTGGAAGTACCTGAAATCTCCATGTCCTTATTATTGAAATGAGGAATTATTAAAAAAAATAAAATCAAAGAGTAAATTATTTTTAAAAGTGAATTATTACATCTCCAAAGCAGCACATAATCATATGTATATTGCTGGGACTGGATAAAAAAAAAAAAAATAGAGGACTGATGATGATTGCAGCTTGTTCTAGACGTTAGATATGGATCTTTTTCTAGGGAAGAGTGTAGATCAGAATAAAGCCAATAGATTTTGTAGAAAGCCTAGTCACTTTTAATATGAGGCTATGAGAAAGTGAGTGGACAGGTCAGGGGAAAGAGGACTTTGAAGGGTGGGAGAGGTGTCAGCCTTCACTTGCCTCCTTATGGCTTGCATTAGGTATTATTGTGCTGTATACAGTACAGGATAAATTCATTTAAATGGATGTAGGCAGCGTCAGATCACTGGAAGTACCTGATACTGTTAACTTCAATTGGAATGAATTTATTTTGTACTGCATGCATAGCTGAATTAGATTAAATAACAGATTTAATGAATTCTGCAATGGCTTATGTGAATTCCCTTCAAGCTTTTTGTAAATTATCCTTCCTTTAATTTGAAGGCCAATTTAGATGGCCTAAATATTTAGGCCCATGTGATCTTCTCTCCTATTTCATTCATGGAATTTCTAAGAGGTCATTATTCTAGCACTATGAAAGCTTTTGCACGAAGAAATTATCTTGTCTATTCCATTTTTATTTTCATTAAAATTGTTGAATAAAGAGAAAAGAGCATCAACAGTTCATAATTTTACGTGCTCTTTTCTGCAGAGAAGGAAGTATCAACAGTGGAGGTGATATATTTCAGAGAAGACAAAAAGTCCTTTAATATTAAATTATTCTGCTTTGTAGGATATACAAAATACAGGAATAAATGATGAATAATTGTGTATTGTTTCGTATATTGGTTTTATTTTTTTCTTCAGGTGAAAGTAATGAAACACATACTAATATTACTACAGGTACTATTCGTAGTCCAAAATTCTTGCAAAGGATTTTCTTCATTTCAAGAGCATGAAGCAACAAAGTGGAAATGCAGGTTACAAGGAGACGCAGGGAAGACCTAAAGTAGAAGGTGGGTTTAAGACATCTTACAGAAAAAAAATCTTGTACCTGTCTGCTCATGAAATTGATTATTGAGGTAGACAGGGCTCTGATACTGATTTTTCCAATGCAGACATTACATAATTTGTACAGTTCCTCACTATTTAGTTGCTTTTCTGTCTTACATATTTATGATGCCAGAAGACCACACTGACCAAGCAATTTAGACAATACAAAGTCTGCCTAGCAGTGACCTCTCAGATAGATACCACCTTGAAATTGCATTTATTATACACTTTCACTCCCTAATTTATTGTGCACAGAGGGGTTTATTTTACATAAACAGTAAATTTTGCTTTTTTATTCTCTGAGAGTTCTCTCGAATGCTACAATCAAGCAAAACAATTTCAAAGAAAAAAAACACATAAATAATCCTTTCAGCAAACCTTAACATCTCAGTACAATCTCTGATGCAAACTCCCATTCAGAAGAGCCTTCGTCAAAAATTATTTTCCTGCAATGATGCAGTGAATTAATTAACCTTTTTCACTCCAGATGTGGACACTTAAAATTGGATTATTAATTTTATTTCAGATACAAGAATGCAGAGCTGTATTCTGCATCTATTTCATGGGATTATACTTTGAGTATGAAACATAGAGGTTTTTTTTAATAATTAATTTCATAGAATAATGGTTTGGGTTGGAATGGACATCTGAGATCATCTAGTTCCAACCTCCCTGCTATAGGCAGGGAAACCTCCCTCTAGATCAGGTTGTTCACATCCTCATCTAGCCTGGCCTTGAATGCTTTCAGGGAGGGGACGTCCACAGCCTCTCTGGGCAACCTGTTCCAGTGTCTCACCACCCTTACAGTGAAGCATTTCTTCCTAATATCTAGTTTAAATCTACCCTCTTTGAGCTTAAAGCTATTTCTCGTCGTCCTGTCACTACATGCCCTTATGAAAAGTCCCTCCCCATTTATTTATAATTTGCTGTTTTTTACTACTTGATAATTTAGGGTTACAGATTTAAGGGCTGTACCTCATAAGATTAGCATTTTTATGATTTTATTTCCATCTGAATTCTGCTTTTTGTTGACCTTTACTCAATCACTCTCCACACTTCTGATTGTGTTGACCTGAAATGCATAATGGGGTCAGTGATGTAAATATGATGCCTATCCAGCAACTTCTCAAAACCTCCTCTGAATGCAGCCACACAAACACAGATCTCCTGGCTCCATTACAGCAACTGATTGCTCATGGATGAGACTATCTGGTGCACCACTAGTAACTAAAATGAAATCAACGTATCATGAACTGTATGACAACTGATGTGTTGTCACATCTTGGAGCTTTTGCAGCCTTTGAGGGCACAATCTGAGGAAAACAATTTTAGATGTACGATGTGTTTACAAGTGGGTAAAATCTGACTGTTTGTAACTTTCTTCACGAGCAGCTCTTCTGTGATGGTTTTCCTCCTCACTCATTTCTTGACTGCTGTGCAAATCCATTCTTATTTGCAATGATGTTACGAGGAAGGTAATGGTGATACTGGATGCCTTATGACCATACACCAACAGTATTTGGTGAGTGTATGCATGTTGAACAGGAAATCTTCTCTCTCAGCACTGTGCAAAATCCTCCCTAAACGGAGGAACTGGTGCTCACTCATAAATGCACAAATATTTGCACATACATAAATCGGTGCCTAGGGGACTAGATTGGGATACTTTTTTTTCTGTTACCTATTGAAGAGTAACTGAAGATTGCTATCAATTGCTATCTTTGTTTCCCAAACTGGAACATTTCCCTTCCTAGAAGCACCTTGTATATGCAGTGATGACCTTTTTCCAGTTCTCTGGCTGTTGGTTCTCTTCATTCTCCTTAGTAAACATACAAACTTTAGACTTCAGCATAAGCTAGTACTTGCTATATTTCCACATGTCTTAACATCTTTGTCTCTTCCTTTCCTTTAAAAAGAGGATGTTAACATATCACTTAGGACAGTCCATTACTTAGTGCTAACTTTCAAAAGCACTAGAATCCAGCTGCTGAGCTTAATTCTGAGACCAGTATGAGTATCTCTTGATAATTATTCCTTTTTCTTCAATGCTACTTCAATCCTTTTTCAAAAGTGATATCTTGGCGTTCACTGATTTCTCTCAAATTTTCACATTCTCAGGCTCAACCTTTAACACTTGCATACAGATAGCTCTGAGTAGTTTTTTCCTCTCTTACAAATATTTTACTTTCTTGGTATCGTTTCCTGTATTACACATTTGTTTAAAACAGTGTGGCTGAAGCCAACAGTTTTATGGGTACATTTGGCTATTTCTTTTCAAGTTATTGCTCTTCAAAGGACAATCCTGTAGCAAACTCCACCAAAACAAGAAGACCTAAAAAGAGTTAGGTTGTTACATTTTGACTTCTGCTGATGTGAAATCTCTTTAGATTGTTCAAGGTCTTCCTTCAATTACTTAAGTTCACATTCTTTCTCTATGCTGATTTGTCTTTGCGACTTGCAAGGACTATGGAAAAGCTTTCATTTTCTGAACTACATTGTAAATTTTTCCTCTCTTTTGGGTTACAACAAAGAAAATCTGACACTCCCAGAATAAACATAATGCATTCATGCTGGTGCATAAATAGGAAATAATACTAAATTATTTTTCATCCTATTGAATATAACTTATATATAAAAACTGCCATTAATTTCTTTGTGGGCCCACAAAGAAAAATTGTGTATATGCAGTGTGTATCCAAATACATACCTGAGACCTAATTGCACCTCAAATGCATCATAGCATACAGTGTAAAATCTTCAGTGAGAAAGCTGGAGTCACACTCTGCGCAGAAATTAATCTAAGCCAGCTGTCTGCCTGGCTATTTTTTTTTTTCTGTAAGAAATTGTTTTTCTCATTTCCTGTGGCTTAGGTAGCACTAGTAAGCTCATAAGAAAGCATTAAATAATTTTGGAAAAGAGCACTTAATTTCCAAACAAAACCTGTATGATATTCAGAAATGTTAAATCACTTTTATTGTCTAAAAAATTTGAACAATATTACATGCACAAAATGAACGTCTGTCCAAGACATATCAACAAAATCTTAGCAACCACTAAGGCTAGAGTATATATGTAATATATACATATATATGAATAATAATCTGTATGAAGTTTGAATATAATCTGTGCTGCTACTTGACTGGTGAACTAAATGCTCTATTGCTAAAATGGTGTTACATCAGTCAGAGTGTATAAAAGTATCACAAAGAGAACAAAAATCCTTGGCTTAATTGACCTTATTGGTCACGTCCTTTCAAAATCGTACTGGATAATGAGTGCTAAGCAAGAAAGTAAGCAAGTACTTTCAGCACTTTTCATGGTTTTTTTCTGTTAAAAATGAACATCAATTTAAGGAACTCCTTTTGTAAAGTTTAGAAGGGACTTATTGAAATGATGCAAGAAGATTTCCATGAAAACTTAAAGGGATTGAGTTTAAAATGTGTGGACATTCACATAGGTAAGAATAGTAATAATTGCAGACTCGAAGAAAGCAAAACCGAAGGAACATTAGAAGGCGCTAACCCCACAGCACTCCCCATCACCCCAAGAAGTACAGGCCATTTCTGTCTGTAATTATTTCTGTCAGAGCTCAAGAAAACCTCTCTTAATAAATCATGTTGTAATGTACATGTGTCAGAAGGCCAGTGTTTTCCTGGGTTTCCTCCAAAAATGTAATCAGGGTTTATTTACATCCTGTCCATGCAGCATCCCTACAGGCTGTTGTCTTGCTCCAATTTATTGGAGGGAGAGGAGGTTCTTTGATATATGTATACCCAACATGAAATTAAGAAACAACGGTTC
Organism: Pavo muticus; assembly: GCA_016647715.1. Taxonomy (NCBI): domain Eukaryota; kingdom Metazoa; phylum Chordata; class Aves; order Galliformes; family Phasianidae; genus Pavo; species Pavo muticus. The sequence goes on from JACDJE010000173.1 coordinate 691,916, forward strand.
AAATGTTGGTCCAACCAGTTTATTACAAATCTTAACCAGGGAGATGGGGAAGGGGAGGATGGGCACTGTTACAGATTAGGGTGATGGAGAGGGGAAGAGGGGCGATGGAAAAGATAGGAAATAGAAGCAAGGAGTCTTTATAGGAAGCAAGAGGGAGATAGTCACCACCATGGATCCAGTGTGGTTCGTAGTTCAGTCACTGATCTTCAGTAGTGGTGGATCGTTGGGCGTTGCTCCAGCAAGGAGTTACTTGGTCACAGGCCAGATCTTCTTGTCAGTAAACACTCCCGAGCACTCCCTTCCAAAGACAAACAGCTCCCAAGAAATGCTTTCAAATGTAAAATTGTCCACACAGTGATGTTGATTGCCACACAGCAACACCCACCTCTCATCTCCTAGATAAGTCAGAGTCTTATCACAAGAAATATCTCAGGAAGCAAGGTTTGAGCCAGAAAACAAAGGGTTCTCACAGCTGTGAGACAGCTGCCTCTCTTCTCACATGAAGTTAAACACTGTTTTTTTATTTTTTTATTTTTTTCCCCCCAGGCTCTGCTCATAATTTCTTCCACCCTATCACCTTTCAGGTCAGCACAAATGATTTGCTTAATATTTGCAGAGTTTCTAGCAGCCAAAGATAGTGTCCTGACCTCTAACTTCCCACTCACTTTCTCAACATATTTCCCTTCCTATCCCAGTGTACATATCATCAGTCCCATATGATTAGCATCTACATTATCAAATACTTTCTAATTAACATTTTATTTTCCTTACCATAGCCCCGTGTCCCCATGCCCTGGCTATCAGCTGGCCACCAATAGTCCCGCAGCTATACTCTTTAGAAAAGTTTTATGGTGTGATACAACACCATATTTTGTTAGTAGCACTCTGAGTAGACCACTTACGAGTTATTCCTTGCACAGATTAAATAGAAAAAAATCTCAGTGTTTTTAATGTATTTTTTTATTTGCACTGTGACTGCTTTTTCCTAATGTCTTATTGTTGTTCTTGTTAGGGGTTATTGTATGAAATACACATATTTTAGCATATAAGCCACATGTTGAGGGAAAGGTAGAAAGGAATAAGCTCCTCTCTGAGCAAAATAACAGTAATTCTGTTTACGATCAATAAATTATGTGATGCTAATGATTAAAACTGAGCATGGAGTGAAGCTGGTGACGAGTGGTACTGAGATTTCCAAGTCTGTATATTCATTCTAAGCAATGAGCAAGAAAATGGAACAAGAAAAAAGAATAAAAAAGCTGCCATATTTGCTTATCTTTTAATCTTTAAATTTAGCTACATTTGTGTTAGTGCAACAGGCAACCTAGACATAGTGCCTGTTTTTACTAATCGGTATCATATAGTATCTATATCCAGGCAGAGGCATTTCTTTCAGGGTCAGCGTGGATTGCATAAAATACATGACATATCTGCCATCATGCTCCATTTTTTTTTTCCCCATATCTTTTGAATTTTTTTCTGATTCCCTTTTAAACTCTGGGGGACTCAGCTTAACTGGAACTGCTTTTAGACTCAGGGTGATTTATAGTGTTCTCTAGAAGATGTATAATCTACCTGACATTGTAAAGATCTGAAGAGAAATGGATAGCAATATATTTCTTGCAAAGAATTTATTACAGCAGCTGCTGTCCTGCACTACTTTTCTAAAATAAGCTCTTTCTTCTTGAGTACTGAAAAAAAGAAAGAAAAAAAAGTCAAAACTGTTGAATGCATGACAGAATTAGGCATTGTCAAATATAACTTTAGAAATACATGGACTATTAATGCAGGATCAGTTTGATATTAAGGTGGATTTTCTAATGGTGTAATAGCAAACCACAGAAACTATGATTCAATCACAACCTTAGTAATGCACAGACAAGATGTGGGGAGAAAAGTAATAATGTATCACAAACCCTAGAGAAGGAGTGGAAGGGAATAAGGAATAGAATCTACTTTTTTTTTGACCTACAAAAAAATAATACGGAAATAGTGACTTCCCATTAAAGGGTCACCAGTACCATTTTAAGAGGTGACATGGGTATCACTTATGTCTTGCAAAACTCCTCTACAACTTTTTGTACATGTACCAACATGCTATCATCTATCAACTACAAAGAAAAGAAGCTGTTACTCTCACTGAAAAGCTGTTCACTTCCTACAGTCATCACAATTTCTAAAGCCTATCAATTTTGCCAGAATGGGATTAGCTGAGTTTTCCCATGTAAAATCAGGAACTGAGCCTTCAATGAAGATGTTTGCTTTGCTACTCCGTATCCTGCTGATATATCATCGGAGAAGATGACAGACATGAAAATACAACAGCCACAAATATTCAGCTGTAGGGAGCAGTTTCAAAGGAGAGAAATCCTGCCGGGGTCTGGGTTGAAATCTTTATGGAAATGATGAACCTTGATGGGTTCATGAAGGTCTAAACATACAGGGAAGAGGTCAAGGTGGAGCAATAATTTGAAGTTGAGAAGGATTTTTATTAAGGGAAAACAAAGTGTAATACACCATCTTTCAAAGAAACTATTGTAAATTCTGTTGCAAAAGTTCTGATTTTGCCTTTTTCAGATGGGAACATTCATCCTGAATGTGTAATTTTGCACTTCTAAAAGTAATAATCTGATGAAGCTGGTATATTTGCTGTTGGAGGAAGAAACACTTTTTAATGCAGTATTTGTTAAATTTATTTAATATAGCTTTAATGGACCCATATTGTGTTGCAGAGGGTTTTAATTATGTTTGTGGTACACATTTCAAGAAGGATGCAGGTTGTCTATTCTTCAGTGCTTTGCTCAAGTGATTTATATGAGTTGCAGTTCATAACTGAAAGGCTCAGTTCTGAGCATGGGTTCAATCCTTTACTATCCTCATAGATCTCAAAAGGATTGGAAAATAGCTATCATATCCCTGCTGAAGCTTCTCATATCACACCGGCTTTTCTGCCTAGACCTTGAACTTTGTTCTGTTGAGGGCAGGCAGCGTATACTGAGCTTTAGGTGTTCTTGTTGTGAAATGACATTTTGGGACATAGCTGCCTGGCATTCCTCCAGGCATTATCAGCCAGAACAGGGAAAGGAGCAGGAGACTCCTGGCTGGCTGCAAGCTAGGGCTGGTGCTCCTGGCCAATGCCCTGTTCCTGTCAGGCCTCACGGGCACCAGGAGCACCAGGCAGGGAGAGAGCTGCCAGCAACCTGTGTGCATGTAGCATCTCCCTGGGGATGAGGCTCTTGGTGCCTTCCAGTCTCTGAGAGATGCCACCTGTTCCTGCTTTTGCTCTGTTTTCTTCCAGTGCACCCTGATCAGTGAGCAGATAAATAATAGCAGGAAGCACACTTGGAAATGTCAGTAGCCTGAGGCATTTTTTAACTCTACAAATATGATATATGGGTTCATTTCTTTGAAGTTCTTATTTTCTCACCTTATTCTAGAGCTTGGTAGCCTCCTTCCTCCACTCACCATAATTTTACAACGCAATACGAAAAAGTTGTTGTGGAGTAGGCTGCTGCAAGAGGGTAGCCACTGTGTCTCGAGCATGGAAGATGTCTTGTGCTGACCTGACACCACAGACTGTTCTTTTCAGGTTATTTCAGTGGCACAAGACTGAGGTGTTCTCATTTTGGCTGTAGTTTGTGCTCTTTTTGAGACATGAGAGTATCTCAAACAGGGATGTTTTGAGACTCTCAAAACCTGAGAAGCTGTGACAGATCTGGCACACTGCTACTATCAGCAGGGGTTAAAGTTGCTTGGTCACAGACCTCAATGAGCTGTCCTAAAAGAAATCCAAAAGCTTTCTTTTAGAGGCAAGAGGTGGAGTTACACTTCAGAGTCTGTCATCAGGTCAGTTTTCTTTATTTGCTCCATGAAACGTTAGTGCAGTTAGTACTTCACAAAGGTTGGCAAATAGAACCAATTATCTTGTAAATCTGTACCTCTGCAATATAAAACCTGGCTATACTTGCAGGTGTTTTGAGCAAATTTCTTGCTGGAATACTACTCAAAAATACTAAGTAAAATACTTCCTTATCAGATGAAAAACAATCAAAAAGTTATATAAATAGTCTATACAGAACCACTGAGAGGTTTGGTACATTGAAATACTGTCATGCTTAAATACTTCTCAACGCAGACAACTGTAAAAGACATTCCTCTTTCTGTAAGCACCCGCTCCTGGTAGAAACAAGAGTTATATTGATTTACTGCAATTTATTTTCTCCCTGGATTCTGGTCTTGACACTGTGAGAAGATTAATTGGAATTAATGGCATTTGCACAGCTAATTAAAGTCAGTCTTCCTACAGTCAAATCAATTCCTTTAATCAGAGAAGTAACAAAGTCTTGCTCAATTCCTGCAGTCTGCATGTAAATGTTCTTTGCTTGAATAAGCAACTCTGCAGTCATTAGTGGTTGAACACAGACACTGCTTACGACACCTGGTAATTTCTTCAGTGCTTGAAAAGGGCAAATAATATACATATTCATTTTTATAGACAATGCAACAGAATTAGAATTTCTGAAATTTGAAATTAATTGAAGACATGATTGGCTCTTAACCTTAACCTATTCTTTAAGAACATTTCTGGATTCATGGCAGCATCAGAGACTGTGGTCACAGTTTTTCATGTACTGCACTAACACAAGTAAATGGGAACAGATCAAGGAAAGTACTTCCTCTTTATAATCTAATGATTACTGAGCTTCATGCAATATAGCATGTTAACAAATTAATGTGTGAAAAGGTCTTTCGTAGAGAACACAAACAGGACTGAGAACAGAACATAATCAACCTGCTCTTAATCAGTATGTTTCCGCTTAAAGTTTAAGATGCATAAGTTCTAGTGAGATGAGGCTTTAGAAGATTGTTGTTTTTAAACCAATCCATAGTGTTAATGGTTCCGCTGCAATAGACTCTGTTGGCAAACATGCAGAGCACTGCTAACTGCAGTGATCTACTGAGTTGGTGCAGGGTCTTCTCAGCAGGCTGGCAGCTCCAGGAAAAAGTGCTAATAGCCTTCATGTTCCGTGTGGCAATGGACTTACGTTCTACTTTGATTTTTGGTGGTAAATGACACACGACAATGACATCAAGCAGGGACAGAATGATAGATGTTTCTTTAACAAAAAATTCCGAACAAATCTCTTTGAGCAGAAGGTGTGGCGTTATTCATACAATCTCTTTGGAACACTGAACACTGAAAATGGAAAGGGGAAACTGCTGCACAGTGGCAGCTGGAAGAGAAGAGTGAGCTGTGAGAGAAGTAGCCCCATGGGCCCTGAGCTCCAGCAGCCCAGGAGAGGCCCATGGTGGAGTGGGCTGTCCCCCTGTGGCCCGTAGACGCATCTCCACATGAGGCCACGGAGGAGCCCCTGGTGCAGCAGCGGACGTAGCCTGGAGGAGTTCACCTTCAGGTAGGATGGCAAATATATTTTACTGTGCTGTTTCTTCCCCAGGCTGTAAGTTGGCACTATGTAGTGCAGTCCATTTAGTTTGCTCAGAGATGGAAAGGAATCATCGCATTCATAAGGGATCAAAAAATTTTATACTTTTTTTGTTTGGACAGTTTGATACTAAAGTGTTTCCAAAGTCATAATTTTAAACCCCAGTTTTGAGCCATATGAAAGACAGACTTCCATTACAAAGATAGTTTGGCAAGCTAATATGCTCTGAGATGAATGACTTATTGAAAGTTTCATGACAACAATTTGGTAGTTGTGCGCTGAGGAGGTATTTCTCATTCTTCATTTCATCACTGAAAACCCCCTGAACTGATACAGCTGAAATAGCAAATATCTTTCAGATGCCATGGTCTCAACTCAGAAAATCCCCAAAGCCTTTTTATTCAGTCCTTTGAAAATGTCACCTTTGAGTTATCTGAATTTGTAGCAAGAATAGACGTTTCCCAACCAAAACACTACTTCAGCTGCAGTTTTAGTGACAAAGCTTGCTTTTTTTCCAGTGTTGTATGAAGATTAGTACATTTGCATAGCTGAATATCCTATTGATAGTGCTTACAACTTTTTCAAATTAGCATCAGATACAAATCTTTAAACATATTGATAAGCAGATGCAGAGCTTGATGTATTACTTTCCTTTCTTTAGCACTTTTAAGGAGCCATCTTTTATACTGTTCTAAGGCAAGAGTTTGGAGTTTGGAAATCTTTTCTTTTGATTTAAATGCAATCAGGACTTTGCAAATACTATGTAGTTTGTTGAGAATTAACCTTTTTGACTATACTTAGTCATGTTGGGCAAAACTCTTGATTATTGTTAGTCCACTGGAGACAATATCACTTTCACAAATTTGTAGGGGAAATCCGTATGCCTAATTTTTATCTTTTTTTTGGTGTATGGGCCAATTTAATACTATTTAATAATAAATCAGATAAATCCCCCTCTCCATCTAATTTTATTACTCCCACATGTTGTAAGTCTTTTTTTTCATACAGATAAGAAGAATCCTGCTAAGTGGCTCTTCTATCCTCTGAATTGTGTAGCAATTTTCCATACAAACACCGCTGAATTAAAATGAATATGGTATTATATATTTTTTTTATTTGAATAATTAAAATGTAAGAAAATGTTGACAATATATAATTAAGATAACCCAATACTGAGAAATTAAGCTTAGTCTGGATTTCAGTGCTCTTTCTGGCTGGCTTTTTCACACTTACATTTTCTGTTTTTCAGCTAAATTCATGTACCTTCATTCACAGTTGCATCAAAGCACAGCTGTTCCTCCATACATTCTTTACATTAGAGCATTCTCTCTGGCTCTTAAAGAGCCTGTGGAATATTTCTCTCAGTGCTCTGGAGAAGCTTGCTCTCCCTCATCTGGATAAGTTAACAGCTTAAATCTCCAAGAAGTTACTTGATGAATCTGGATGGTGGAAAAAATAGACTAGGCCTGGCTAGCAAGCAAGTTGCTGCTCATGGAGTGGATCCAGTTCCATAGCTTCCAGCAGAAGAGGATATGACAGCACTATGAATGATCTTTGTGTCTTCCTTTCCAGGGATGTGGCTTTGATTTGGTTAGGTTTCATGCTAATGATGCCATAATCAGGTAACAAACACCCAACCATCTCTGTGAACTGGGCTTTATTTTTCCCACATGAATCCTTTCGGAAAGTTAATGTGTACAATTTGTACATCTTTTGTCCCAGTGTTACTGTTTTCCCAGCCTTAAATAATGTCAGCCAAACTTGCTGAGGGACAGTGGAGTGGAACTTGGCTAGAGGACACTGCTAGCAGCCAGGCACACTGCTGTGAATCCAAAAACTTAGGAGGAACCATAACTGTAGCTGATTTAGCTAAGATGTCCCTCAGTTTTGGAGAGAATCCAAGCATTGATTGGATTGGAGCTCCTGCCTGGCCTTTAGTACGTTGCTATCAAAAGCAAGACTCAGAAAAAAACAGAAAGTAAATTTTAAGCTAATGCAGGAAAAGAGAAGTTTCAGACAAGGAAAATAAGCATCCAAACAGTGCAAAAATATTTAATGTTCAGTGGCACATGCAGATTATCAGTACTGGAGAAATCACTCACAAGCACTGAATTGTTGATAAGGGTGCAAAAGATTGTCATTTTGAACTCTTAATGTTATCTGGATGAGTGTCTTGTGCTCAAATATAAATTAAGAATAAATTAATTTGTCCAAAAGGCAGTTCGTCAGTCTTTCAGAAATAAAAATCTTGTTTTGAAGAATTTTGCAGACAAGACAATTTTTAGCTCAACCGAACCTGTGGTGAAACTCAGACATGGAATTAACCCTGATAAAAAAAGTGCAAACTCTCTGGCATGGAAAACTTTTCTTGAAAGCTGTGGCTCCCACTGAAGTCAACAGCACTTCAGAAGCTTTACTCTAGTGATGGTAAACACAATCTTGACATTGGGTTTGTGCAGTTGGCTTTGACGGTCTGTTTATGGATAGAGCAAAAGTAAGCTGCTTTGTCACAGAATCTGAGCAGAAAGCAGCAGCTATCACCCCTTTCATTCTCTTCCCATATTGTGAACTGTTTGATGCAGACATTAAAGAGAAACTATTGATGACAAGAAAAGTACTGAGGTGGGAAAGCTCATACTTGAAATAGGAAATGGAAGTGCACTGCAGACTGTACTTCTGTATGTGCAAGGAACACTTCAAATATCAGAGTGGAAACTCTGTCAGTAGAGGAATTGCCTGTGCCTGAAGAGATGTTTAGAAATCACACAAGTGGTGGTCACTAAGGAATATCAGTGCCTTGGAAAATACACAAATTCAGAAATCACAAGGACGTTTTCTTCCTTCACCTATGCTGAATTTTACAAATTAACACAAACTTAGATGGGTGATGAGCAAGAGACAGTATTTCACAATTCTCTAAACCGCGAGGACTTTAACAGACCAGCTGAGGTTCTTGCCAGTGTTGGAAGGCAGATGCTTGACTTTGTAAACAGAGTTGCATAGTGGTCTAGTTTTTGGACTAGTTTTGAATAAAAATTCGTGCACATCCAGAACAGATATGCAAGCAAGAAAGTGAGGGAAAGAAAATACATTTAAATACAAATGTTTTATTTCTAGAGAAGTTGAAAAGTCCCACTAGACTCAATGGGACATGGTCATTCTTTCTGCTGGATAAGATCCAAAGCTGGCTTAAGTTCACAGGAATACTACTGAAACCAACAGGGAATATTCAATGCATGGAGATACCATATGTGATGGAAAGTTGATTCTTGTTGATGCTGCTAAAGAAAAATTGATGGAAAAAAACCACATGTTTTTCTGGAAAAGCAGAAAATCAGAATACTCCTTGACTGAACATATGATGAAAGCACACTGATTATGCTAGCTTGTGAAATCTGAGACAAATTGCTACTGATTTCAGAAAGGCTAGCATCTCTGCCCTCTTTCTGCAATATATAAATGACAACTCCTTTTCGCTTTTTCGTACACTTTGAATTTAAAAAGAAAAGAGGACAGCTCTCTGCTGTTGAAACCCAAATCCTGTCCCATTGAAATAATGTGATTTCAGGTCTTCAGAAACATTTGTTAAGGAAATAGATTCACGAACCAGAAGTAAGTCTTTTTCTTTCTTCTTTTTTTTTAATCAGTGCAGATAAGAACTCCCTGTTGACATTCACTTTCCTCCAAACTAAGGATCATTAAAAATCATTAAAAATAACCTTTGTTATTTATCTGTAATGCTAAGGATGACATCAGGCATGAAATTTTAACAAGATGCTTATATCCGAACAACAGGTACTTCCAGATGTCATTATAAGGAGTTAATCAGTAGCTTTTACATATTTATTGGCGAGGTGGAAGCTAGCATGAATTAGCACCAGATATTCTGTTGAAGAGGTTACAAATTTTAGATCAGTAATATTTTATCATTATTCCTCTCTCCCATTGCAATACAATAAATATATTTTTGTTAATTAAATATGAAATTTTATGAATTGTCTTCATTTGGATAAAGCCTGGAATGGGAGAGTTATATAATTTTAAGAGCAGGACAAAAAACTCTATTATCAAAGTTTCTCTAGAAGAACTTTATATTAAACTCAAAAACTTCTGTTAGTCATGCAACATGATGATGTCTGTAATGTTTAGACTTATCTTCACAAAGTTATAAAATCTAATTAGCTCATACCGAGAGAGGACTAAAAAGGGATTGTCATGTAGTTGCAGGAATGATCTCCACAAAAGCATGTACCAGAAAAGCATGTAAATTGGAAGATGAAATTGTGCAGATGGCCAGTATGGTGTGGAATCATCTTGCCAGTATGAGCATCAAGAATAGGACTCACATGGGAAATGAATCTTTTGGAGATGAATCTTCTGGAGATGGTTGCTACAGAGATGAGTTTCATTTCAGAGTGCAGAAAACCACAATTCAGTACATGAGCAGTGATGAAACTTCTGTTTGAAGAAGCAAATTTTGTGTACTCATCCGTTATGGTAATTCAGGAACAGAGTCAAAGGATGTTGCTATTACAGGCTCAGCACTGAGGTCAGACCAGGTTGTTCAAAGCTTTATCTCAGGGTGGATAAAACCCTCCAAGAAGGGAGTACCACCTCCCTGTACCTTCTTCATGCTTCCAGCACATCCTCGTGTTCCCAGTTCCTCTGCACAGTGGCCCTGCCCTTCCAAGTATCAGCTGTTTCCCCCCTAGTTTGGGATTACCTGCAGACCTGGTGAGTGTGTGCGCTGTAACCTCTCCATTTCACTGACTTGAATCTCCTGCAGGCGCTATCAGGCAAAGCACAATATATTCAAAACTTTTATCTGTGAGGACTCATTCCATGATTTGTCCATATGATGAATTGAGTCTGAACCAGCTTGTAGCTCTCCAGACCCTTCTATTTTTTTGTTTTTTGAAGATGGGTGCAATATTTGTCTTTCTCCAGTCATCAGGAACCTTACCTGATCACCAGAACCTCTCAATTATACTACAGAACAATCTTGTGAAGGCACCATCCGGTTCTTTCAACACCACCAGTTACAGCATTTTGGATCCTACTCCCCTTGAATTAAATCGATCTTGACAACACTGTGCTGTTTTCTGCTTTTCTGTATTACTCCCTCACTTCCCTCTTGCTGTACAAGGTGCTGCCAGCTGGTTGAAGAAGCCCTCTCTGTGCTTCTGCAGCATTGTAGTGATTTTGGAAGGGCAACAGCACAGCACGTGGTAATCTCTTCTACAGAGGTGGGTTATCAGTGCCAGCTTCAGAGCTTAGATGATAGAACTATCTTTGTTATTTTAATCACTTTCAGGGTCTTCTGGAGTTTAAAAATTGATAAAAACATCACTTCAATTTCTAGTTTATTTACTTTTTAAATAGTTCTCAAAACAGTAATAAAATGAATATCTTACATCAAATCTCATTCCATTCTGATGGAAATAAAGGATATTTAATATATGGTTACTTTCTCTCTGTATATATATATATTTCAATCAAAAATTTCATTCAATCTTTCTTCAAGTGTTTATATTAAATTAACAGTAGAATTAGGATGCATACACCTCCCATAAGACATTACTAAAATAAATATATTTAGGTGATATTTGCGATTACGATTTTATGCCACGCTATCAGAAAAATCCAATCAAAACAAATTAGGAAATCAATGTAATTTTAGAATTAATAAATACAGCTTGGTTTACTGATTAAAATGTAGGACGAAAAAGTATTGTATCATGTGGCTAGTTAGAAAACATTTAAATTGCAGCATTTATTATTCTGGTCAAATTGCCTTTAAATGCGTAATAAAGAATTTCCTCTGAAATTATTTTGTGAATAATTTTAAATTACTACTAATGCATTCAGAGATAACTGCAGTGAGAGAAAGGAGGCTAACCTGACCAAATAAATTATCCCTTACAATTTATTTACTCACTCCTAATTAAAAACAATAAAACCTGCTTCATGAATACTTAACTTCAGCAAAGACCAGTTCAGTTGTACTTATCACAGAACTACAGAATTACAGAAACACAGAATCACATAATCACTGAACTGTAGGGATTGGAAGGGGCAGCTGGAGATCAACCAGTCCAACCCTCCTTCTAAAGAAGGTTCCCTTCAGCAGGTTGCACAAGAAAGCATCCAAGTGGGTCTTGAATATCTCCAGTGAAAGAGACTTCACAGCCTCTCTAGGCAGCCTATTCTAGAGCTTTGTTGCCCTCACAGTAAAGAAATTTTTTCTCATGTTTGGATAGAACTTCATAGAATCACAGAATCATTGAATGGTTGGGCTTGGAGGAGACATCTGAGATCATCTAGTTCCTACCCCCCTGCTCTAGGCAGGGAAACTTCCCTCTAGTTGAGATTGTTCACAGCCGTGTCCAGCCTGGCCTTGAGTGCTTCCAGGGAGGGGGCATCCACAACCTCTGGGCAACCTGTGTCTCACCACCCTCACAGTAAAGAATTTCTTCCTAATATCTAGTCTAAATCTATCCTCTTTCAGTTTAAAGCAATGTCCTCTCTTCCTGCTGCTACATGCCCTTAATTAAAAGTCCATCCCCAGCTTTCCTGTGGGTCCCCTTCATGTATTGGAAGGCAACTATAATGTCCTCCCAGAACCTTCTCTTCTCCAGGCTGAAGGGCCTCAACTCTCTCAGCCTGAACTCATAGGGGAGGTGCTCCAGCTCCCTGATCATCTCTGTGGCCCTCCCCTTGAGCTGCTCCAACAACTCGATATCCTTCTTTTGTTGGTGGACCCTGACCTGGTCACAGTACTCCAGCTGGGATCTCACAAGGGCAGAGTAGAGAGAGACAATCGCCTCCCTCCCTCCCTCCCTCNGCTAGCCTGAAAAATTTATTTGTGATATACTGGTATGTGGTAACAGCATGAAGGAGCTGTCAGAATGAGGAGAGCTTTGCCAAGGGAGCAGCTGATGGTATTGGCCTTGACAGTGACTACAGCATGCACTTGGGGAAGTGTCCTCCTAAAGCACAGCAGAAAGACAGAGAAGCTGCAAATGGCTTCCATGGGGTTTCCACTGTGTCTTCTTGTATTCTCCTTGTAATGGCACTTACAGAATCACCAATGAATCATAACCTGTGTGCAAAGAGCCGATCTTCTTCCTTCCTCCCTCCCTCCCTCCCTTCCTCCTTCCCTCCCTCCCTTTCTCCTTTTCTTTTCTGTATTACTGCTATAAAACAAATTAAACTATTTTTACCATCTATTTCTGACAATGAATGCTGCTAATAAATTTGTATATATGATGTGGTCCTGTGCTTCACTGTCTTTCAAGGTGATGTTTAAAACATAGTTATAGATTTATTTATTTATTTATTTAGATTTCTGATATGAGAGGGAGCAAAATCCAGGAACACTGATATGAGAATTCCTTTATAACTGTTTAAGATTGTGGAAAATTAATCAAACCTTGAATACCACTACAGCTGATAAGTAGCCGAGTTAAGGAGTTATTGTGTAGAACAAATAGCTCAATGTCTGGCTTTGCTTCTTTTGACATACATAGCACTGTTTCTAGTACCGCTGACTAAATGTCTGTCTCCTTTATAAAATCTAACTTTTCTATGCCCTTTCCTGCTCAAAATATAATAATAATAAAAAAATGCTTCTACAACTTGCATCCAGCCTGTTCTGTTTGGAGATAAAACTATCTCACACCATAACAAGACTTAATTTATCATCATAACCTGTCAGACTGAACGATCTTCACTTGATTTTGACCCTGTGTTTCAGTAATGAAATTAAATATTGGCCAGACTAATGTTAATGTTTACAAAAAAAAAAAAAAAAAAAAAAAGATCAGGCAAAAGCATTAAGAATAGTCATTAGAAGGTTTTCAGTTTTTTGTGTTTTTTTTTTTTTATATTTAAGGTTTCATTGCATTTTTTTTTTCCTTTTTACGAAGTGTACAAAAGAAAACAGATTATAGGATCATTGCAGTAATTATGTAGTTGCTACATGCGTTTCTTTTCTCATCAGAAAACATCCGAATGCAAATCTGTGAAGCTCATGGTGCAGTGGAATAGATTCCATTGCTGTTTACATTTTAAGTTACTATTTACAGTTCAAATTGAACTGAAATAAGCAGATGAAGAACATCAATTGTTCTTTTCTTTGGACACTGAAATCTCGGCATTGGTATCAAAAGGTAGCATGAATGTTCTTTTGCCAAAGCTCCCAGTACACATTAATCTTTATGCTTAATGTGTGTCTATATATTCCTTTTTTCAGTGTTCATACTTCAATTTGTGTTTTTTTTCCAAGCGTATGAATTATACACAAAACCATACTGTGCTTCTGATATTTTGTTTCTCTAATATTGGGCATTATGTTTATATCCATGCCTACAACAAAAAAACAAGCAAAAGAAGCTCTCTCCTTCCCTGAGTTCCTTGAAAACACGCTTGAAGAACATACATTATATGTGTTTGCAGAGTATTCTATATGTGGGCCAAATATAGTCTCTCCAAATTATTTTTATCAGGATCTGATCCTCAGTCCTTTGTAATGTTTTCAAAAATGGACATCAGACCTAAAAAAATGTTAGGTTTTCACTGTTAAATCCCCTGAAAACAGCATCATGTTCCATTTTTCAAGACTGAGAGAAAGCTTTCCAGGCAAGGAAGTGCAAACATTTCAGAGCAAAGAGCTGACTTCCCAGAATGACTTGTATTAAATTGGAGATACCGAGCTTCATTCAGTTAGCCCCTACATTAATCATTATCCCCAGACTTTGATTTATCTGTGAATTTATTTAAGACTCAAGTTCAATGTTCTTGTTTTAATCTTTCCACTTTTTTTTTAAACTTTTCCCCTAACTAGTTATAAATTATCAGGATCTTGTATAGATCCCACAGAATTTGGAGCACTGAAGCTGCCACATTTTGAATAACTCCTTCATATGTACTATTGTATATATAGCTAATGTACTAATTCCCTCCAGCTCCATAAAACTTCATCTGTTCCTCTAATTGTATTTTTGAAGACTGCTGAAGTGTTCTGAAACACTGGGCAAATCAAGTAGTTGAAATGGTTTCTCCAAACAATTTCCAAAGATTAGTTTAAAGGAGAAGTGATTTTCAAGCCTTCTGATCCCTGTGTGAAGCAAAAGCAGAATTCAAGGATAGGGAAAAGTACACCCAAAAGACATGAAGAAGCAAAGCCTTGTCCAAGCCCAAGAAGATGAATCAAATTATATTCTCAGTGATCTGAGCTTCAGTCATGACATGAGAAAGCTGCAGAATTGACGTTGGAGTAGAGGAGGTGAGAAAAAAAATAAAACCCAATGGTAATACGTTTGGAAAACTATGTTCTCTGGTTTTGATTGGATACTAGAAAGTGCTAAGAAAGGACAGGGAATAGGAATGCAGTAAACTCACAAGAGAAGTTACTGAGAAGAGTACATTATAATGTTGTAAATGCTGCCCTGGGAGGACTCACTGATGGTTGCTCAAGAAAAAGAATGAGTCCTTCTTCCTGGGTGAGAAGTGTTTAATGGCACTGAAATTGTTCAGTTAATTAAGAACTCTTTATGGCAGGAAGTCTGTTGTTCTACCTGACATTCCTTGTAATATAGCAAGTTATTGATTTATGTTCACATTTAGAAATGAAGATCTCATTTATACCTAGAGAATAATAAATGACATCCGGATAGCACACCCTCCATTTTATATAATGGACCATACCCTTACCTCACTTTGCTATAAAACTGCAGTAGTTTCACCAAATTAATGGATTTTTTTCTATACATACACAAGAATAATTAATGCAGTCTTGCCAGAAAATAGGCCAGAGGCCAACCATGAAAATGTTAATATAGCTTTTCTAGTTACAAGGAAATTGTGTAGTGGATGCTTTTGGAGAAAAGTGATTCTGAATTCTCCTCTGGCAATAAAGGGCGTAAGTTTCTCCATATCCTGTTTTTCAGTTTTGATGCAAAACCAATGGACTTTCATTAAAACTCCCCAGTTTGAAATAAATAAATACAATTTCTCCATATAATAAGTGAGCACAAGATTTCCATAGTGAGAGAAATTATTCTTCCACCTTCATGACTGTGCCACCTTGATGCTGCCTGCTGTACGATATACATTTGACAGCAGTATCCACTGGCTTGGCTGCCAGAACTGAAGATGCCAGGATTGGTGAAATATGTTTGGTTGGATGCAAGGACTTGGGCAAGGCTAGAGTTCAAGTCTCCCTTGCTCCCCAGGGCTGTGGGAATAAGATCCAAAAGGGGTCATCATCGATCCAGATAATCCTTCAGCACTGGCGAAAAGACTCATTGCTGTTCTGAACTCTGTAGCTTTGATATAAAAAACGGCAATATTGCAATCAGGTAGTGAAGAGCAAATCCTCACAGTTGGAACTATTTTTTCTGTAACTTTTTTGTTTTAGATGAGTGACTTTTTCAGAGCCCTTAAAAAGCTGTTGCTGAAACTGACAGTTATGACTCCTTAGGAGAAATGTAGCTTCCTATGAACATGCTTGACAAAGATTCTGAGTGCTCTTGAGATTGTTAAAGGTAGTATCTCCATACAAAGAAAAATGGGCAAATACCAAAACTGAAGTAATATCTATTCACTCTTACATGAAATTCCAGGAAGAATCCTCTTGTTGACTTTTTGAAAATATGGCATACTAGTCAGGCTGTACACTGACTGACATGCTTAAAGGTTAGATCTTGCCATCACTTGTACTTCCTTTTATGAATTAATTTTAAAAGTAGTGTTTCTTATTCTGGTAGTTATTAAAATACTCTTTTGGAGCCAAATTGAGCCTGGAGTTACTACAGATCTATTTTTATTTTCCTTGAGACAGGGATTTTAATTTTGAATATGCAGAGATATCATCTGTATTTTATTATCAAGTGCAGGAAGCTGAGCTCTTCTTACTAACAATCTTGAATGCAAACAGAACTCTTTTATAAAGAGTCACAGTACTTCAAAAAACAAAAACAAAACAAACAAACAAACAAACAAGAAAACGCACTCTTCATTTCCATCTTCTGAACAGTCCTGCAAATAAAGCTTACATGTAATCCAGGCAGTGCAGGAAGGAAAAATTTTAAGAAGAGCGACCTGGATATACTGTGAGATACTGTAAAAAAGGGGTTTTTCCTTTGACTTTTTGGGTTTTTTTTATGTACATCAGCAAAAAGGCTGAGATATAACCGTTCAAGTAAACTATAGTTCTTCTGCACATGATGCCTCTTGAGACTCTGACAACATAAATTATCATATTTAATTCAAATAGTTTAAACACCAACATGGGGATTAAAGTAAAAGGAAAGCTACTGTGCTATACGACAGGATGAGCAAACCAATCATCTGCCCCTTCTCAAGCAGATTTAAACTAAACTCTTGAAATACATATTGTTCTTAACATGCATAATTAGTGTAATTAATATTGGAATTGATTTAAATTCTTTGTTATGCTTTGTGCTTAATGATATTTTTATAGCAGATAAAGGTTATCTAACTCATGTTCTGAACAAAATTTTGTCTCTATCTCACATTTTCTATAGTATTATTATGTAATAATCTTTGCCTTATTCGCCTGTTTTCCTCTGGAAGGATTATAGAAATAAGTTGTGTTCTGTATTCTAGTGTATGAAATTAATTTCTCTTGTTACCATTTTGGCAGGGCCTTACTGATCCTGCTCAGCCTCCTTCCCTACTGCAGAGACCAGGAGTCTTGTGTCAGACCAACCTTGTCCCACTGAAGCCTCTCCATTTTCAGCACAGTCCTGCTTGCGCTGTGGACCCCCTGAGTCCTGACCCTCACCCATGAGCCAGCAATCCGTCCTCCTCCTCAGGATTTGCTGCTCTGATTTTTTTGGCTCTTCCTGCTTCCAGGAAAGGGGAGAAATCCATTCATCCTTCTTCCTCCTCTGGGGCTGATAGTTCCTGCCCCATGTTGCTCAAGTCCTTATGCTGTCTCCTTCAACTGCCAGGTGACCTGGATCCACCCTGCACTCCAACTGCCCCACTGCTTTGAAAGAGCACAGGTTTTGTCCTTTGTAGATTTGGAGAGTGACAGTGGTCAGCAAAATGCCTATAAAGACTTGGTTTCATCTTCAATGTGGCCTAATATGAGAAGAAAAAGAAACAAAACCAGCTTAAGAACAGAAAGGAAAGCTAATGGATTACACTAACAGGGGGATGTCTTCCATATATGTGCAACAGAAATATCCAAATGTTTCCAGCCTGTTTGCACGGTCATCCCTAGAAAGGCTAATATGGCTTAACACTGGCAGGCAGTTCAGTAAGTACCATGCAGCTGCTCACTCTCTCCCCAGATGGGATGAGGAGAGAACTGGAAAGGTGACAGTGCGAGAACTCATGGGTTGAGTTAAAGATTGTTTACTAGGTAATGCAAAGGCTGTGTGCACAAGCAAAGAAAATGAAGGAATTCATTCACTAAGTCCTGTCAACAGGCAAATGTCCAGCCACTTCCACGAAAGCAGGGCCCATCATGCAGAATCATTTCTTTGAAAGATACACCACCAAATGTCCCCCTCCTTCCTCCCTCTTTCCTCCAGATTTTATTGCTGAGTTTTACATCATATGATATGGAATATCTCTTTGGTAAGTTTAGGTCAGATAACCAGCTATGTTGATAGGCCCCTGCTTCCTCACTGGTGGAGGACTTTATAACAGAGCTGGATCCAGACCACACCACCAAGGATGCTATGACCATGCTGATCATTCAAAGTTGCTTTCATGAATTTTCAGACAGTGCTGCATTACCTCACAGAGCTGGTGTCCTGCTATTGAGCTGGCCTGAGCTGAGAGTAGGCCTTCTACACCTAGATTTTTCACTTGTGTTTTACATGAGAAAAACCTCAGGTCTGAGGGCAGATTTCTAAGTTGTGCCATTCCTGGCTGTGTCCTGAGATCAGCACTTGTGTCTATTTCAAGCTGTTTTTATAAATGCTGCTGGTTTAGCCTCTGTATAGTCTACCAGGGACTTCACAGTGTGTCAGTCCACAAAGCAGATGGCCTCTTTCTGAAAACTTTCCTACAAACCAAAAATTAATGCTAACGTAGGTCCTTCTAACTGCAGAGATGGTTCTCTCAGTTACTTTCTCAGTCACTTTCAGGCCTTTTGGCTGAAATCAAGTATATTATCTGTTCTTATCAGCTTAATATCTGATATGTCCTCAATGAAAGAACTTTATATTAAACAGATTTTTGGGCTCAATTCTATGCTGTGGGCTGGGCACCAGGAACTGCTGCTGGCAGCTCCACAGCACAACCAAACGAAGAGCTTGTTCAGAGCTCCAAGTCTCACAGAATCCCTTTCCAACTCCTATGGTTCACGGATTCTATGACTGAAAGCAGTCATACCTATCTGTTGATTGCACAGATAAAAACAATCAGATTTTTGCAGACATAATGACAAGGTATCTTGAAAATGTTTTTATTTTTTTAAGCTTTGGATTATAACAATTTTTGAAGATAACTTATCTCTGTGGTGGTTTTACACTGGTAGGTAAATCAGCTTTGTCATGACACTTTCTCATTCCTCCCCCTGAAAAGAATAAAGGGAAAAAGTAGGATGAAAAAGAAGTATGCTGGTTGAGCTAAGCACAGAGAGGTAGCTCACCTATTACCATCATGGTGAAACAGACTCATTACAGGGAGACTAATGTAAATGCCTATTGATAAGAGACTAGACCAATGAGAACCAAAAGCAAAGCTGCCATCCGCCTCATCCAGCCTAACCTTGGGCACCTCCAGAGATGGGGCATCCACAGTTGGGTACCACATCTCACCAACCTCTAAGTAAAAAATTTCCTTGTAATGTCTGATCTAAATCTCCTTTCTTTTAGTTTTAAACCATCCCTCTTGTCCCATCACTATCAGATCATGTAAAAACTCAGTCTCTCTCCTGTTTATAAGTTCCTTCTAAGGACAGAAAGGCCATAAAGTGATTGCCCTGGAGTCTTATCCAAGCTAAACACACCCAGCTCCCTCAGCCTTTCATCAAAGGAGAGGTTTTCCTACACGCTGATCATCTTTGTGGCCCTCGTCTGGACCCACTCTAACAGCTCCACATACTTCTTGTTCATGGGGGTCTCAGACCTGGCACAGTACTCCAGACGGGCCCTCGAGAAGGCAGAGGGGCACAATCTTCTCCCTCTCCCTGCTGTCCACTCCTCTTTTGATGCAGCCCAGGATACCATTGGCCTTCTGGGCTGCAAGAGCACACTGTCAGCTCCAGTAAAGTCCACCAGAATCCCCACGTCTTTCTCCATGGGGTTGCTCTCAATGAGTTCCCCAGTCTGTGCACATATATGGAGTATTTGCATATGTGCATTCCAAAAGAAAAGTGTTTTGTGTACAGTTATGGTACACACATCTTGGTTGACTGTCCTATTTCTTTCTTTTTAATGAACTGATTCAATCATAGATTCCTTTTATTTTTAAAGCCTGGACCAAAGTCCATATAGTCTGTACCACCTTGATGGGGGAAATATTTTAACTACGCTTTGTAGTCACATCATGACTTTCTCCTCCACTTTTAAAGCCCTGTGATCTCATCTGCAATGAAAATGGCATTTATCCTGGGAATTGTGACATTACCTTCTTTCCCTCCTTTCTCTAAAAGCTATTAACATTCTTTGTGTTCTCTGTCTTTTAAGCATATGCGTCAACTTGACACCTGTCTTGTGCCCTTAATCTAATAATTTTTTACTGATCTAATCTTGTATTAAGTTTTAATGGTCTCTTCTGTGCTCATATCTTCCTTAGTATCTAATTATGTAAACCAGTAGGCATGGTTGGTTGGGGCCCTACACTCTGCTACTGTTTCTGTGCTTCATTTCTTAGGGTTTGTGTTGGCCACATGACAAAGGTCTCATTTTATGCCAGCAGGAGGGAAGGCCTCTCTTGTAGAACTGAAAGTCTACCTGAGAAAGGAGAATAATTTACCACATCTACCAGTGTACTTATAAGACAGTAGTCACTCTGGCACCCATGCTGAGAATTAAAAGAACCAGAAAAATGAAAGCACATTGTGAAATTTTAATACAAAATTTCAAAGAGACATCGATACTATGTCGCATAAATTATTCTTGCAGTAAGAATTTGTGGTATTTCTCTGTATGTCTCTTCTAAATATTTGAAAGGTAATTCAAAATATCCTTCTTAAAGTAGAGGACACCAGCACCGTGTTTGTTACTCTAAGTAGTACATTTGAAATATGTCCCTTCCAGAGTTAGTATTTCAGTCTTTGTTTAACAAACATGATATACAAATTACTTTTGAAAACACTGGTTCTCTATTCAGTAAATATTTGGACAATGAATCCTCACAAATTTCAGTAGACTTTTTTTTTTTTTTTGCAAATAAAGTGATTGTCAGATATTTTTACATGCTGAGTTTCCTCCTTACAGTGCCAAATCATCCTCATTATAGCCTGCGTGAGATTAATTGAGAGGTTTTATGGCTGAATTTGGTGAATGAAGTGTGCAGCTGCTAAAACACAGCTACTGTGTAAACCCAAAGCAGAATTTAAGATCTGCTCTGTATACCTCCACGGATTTTTGTGTTGCAGCTATTCTGTTCCTGCTCAACCTCTTTACATTTTCCAAGTCCACTTCTTCTAGAATATGTCTGAGTTATTCCTGGACATGAAAGACAAGTTTCTGAAAATTGAGGAGCTATTATTGCAAAAAATATGTGGATTTGAGAACAGAAATATTTGATGATTGACTAGATAAACATAATAGTCTTAACATCATTTATGGCTTCATGTCTAAAAGAATGTAAAGTGTTTCCTATTAGAATTTTATATAATAAGTCATATAATGGAAATAGATAATTTCCTCTCCTTCTCTCTCTCTCCTTATTCAACTCTTTCCTCCCCTTCTTCATTTCTCTCGGCCTTTATTTCTCCTTTTCTTCTTTTGATGCCATGAAAATGGCAAAATAGTTTGTGTTAGTACGCTAGGCTGAATTGTACATGATTACATACATTTTAGTAGAATACTGACGGAATCAAAGGTCAAAATGGTAGGGGTACAGAATTGTAAAAACATCTTGCTGACTGATTTTGCAAGACTCAGTAAAGTACTTCATAATAAAAGGCTTAAATATATACAATAAAACTTTATAAAGTCGCTGTTTTTAATTTGTCACTTTGCAGGAAGTAAACAGTATTTAACCTGCTCCCTTCACGTGGGAGTTTTGCCAGTTATAAACAGTGAATAAAGACATAGTTTTTGTACAATTCAGGGATAAATGAAACAAAAGAGATTGAGATTTTCAGATGAGGTCCCACTTCAGCAGAAGGTGAGAGTGAAAATGGACTTGGCAGAATTATAGATAGCTTCAAAGAGAAAAAAAAGATTCAAACAATATTTTGGCTGCAGTAGTGTGAACACCTGGGGAGACAGGCTTAACTTTCAGCAATAGACTGGATGCACTTAAATGTTGGCAGGATGTGGTGCTTCACTTGGCACAGGATGTAGTGCAAGTCTTTGTAAAATATATACTAAAGTCACTTCCAATTTAGAGTTGTGCTTAGAATCCAAAATGCATATGAGAAATGGGAGAGAAAGAGTGGACCCTGAAGATATCTCAGGCTTGATGCCCAGATTCCTGTGCAAGGACAAATCCTTTTAAGGTATTTCAGACAAGGAATGAAGATTTGCAGAACAGAACTGTGTTACAAAACAAAATGTACAAAATTACAAAAACTGTAGCCATATGCAAATAGTTGGGAATACAATTGTATTGGGCTTAAGCTGTCAAGTATTGGAAGCTGCATGTGTCAGCAGGATTGACATTAGGTTTACCTTCATTAGGTTTGTATGGCAAGCTTTTGGCAGTAGAGGGTCTGCAGGCAGGGGTGTCACCCACAGGGACTGTGCTGGAGTGGTGCTGAGAGAGCTGCAGCCCTTGGGATGCCCACACAGAACCGGTGTGGGAAGGATAGTATCCATAGGCGGGATGCACGTAGGGACAGGGGGTGCCCATGGGCGAGTGGCAGAAAGAATGCTTTGTGGACTGACCACAGCCCTCATTCCCTGTTCCCCTTCTCTGTTCAGGGGGAGGTGAATAGCTGGAAGATGTTTGTAGTTTCCTTTGTGCTAGTCTGTTAATAATAGGTAATAAATTTTATTAATCTCCCTATGCTGAGTCTGTTTTGCCTGTGATGCTAATTAGCAAATGGTTTGTCATTATCTCAATTACGAGTTTTCTTCCTCATATTTTTTCCTGAAGTTCTGCCGAGGAGAGGGAGTGAAAGAGCAATGTGTTAGATCTGAGCTAAGCTTAGCATAGCCTGCAGTTTGATACCACCAGATCGTCATTTAGGAAAGGATGGGAATACTCTATGAATAATGAAGAATGACAACACGTGCCCTGTTCAAGAAGCTGACATAAAGTCATTTCACTCTTCTTAGATCTGGAAATATAGATACTGCACTGAGCAGAAGACACTGCATTACTGAATACAGTACTAGACAACTAAAAATCAGATTAAATTACGACCACATATCACTTTTAAAGGATTGTTGTTACCTTCCTTCTGAAGCTTTATGTTGTGTTAGCCACAAAGAAGTTTCTTAAACATTTTCACTGATCTGAAGCACAAATATGAAGAGGGGCTGTAATTTTTCCTCAGAAGGAGATTGATATTGAAATATTGTTTTTATTAAAACTTTGCATTAGTTGATGAACTATTTCTTTCTGGTTAAATTCTCCATGCATTCAGTGTTCTATTGCAGCACTTTAAAACATACAACATCTTTCACCAGGATATGCCTCTCAAGCTCCAGCCATTGAGACAAATCCTTTTTAGGCTCTATATTACCATTTTGATCCTTCACAAAATGTTTCTGTTCAAACATCTGGCACTTCCAGCAAACTCTTCCTACATATCTCTGGACCTGTAAATTACTGCCTTTCTCAACCTACATGTTGAGAAAACTAAACTCTTCTAGTTTGAGTTTCATTTTGATGAGATTTTGACTCATTTCATGAGAGCATTTGGGTATGAATCACTGTACTATGAGTAGCATTTGAGATGTGTATACTAGTCTTCTGCTTTGGTTGATCTTACCTAAATATCGTGTCATTTTAAAATGCATCAACTATCATTTTTATTCAGCAGAACTCTGCAGCAGCAATCTAACACCCTACATGCCCTAACATTTATTTTTATTTATTTTTTAATACTATTGTTTTTTAAAAAAATTGTGAGTGAATATTGCTAACCTCACAGAAGTGCTTGGTGTCTTAAGAAGTCTTTCTGGAAGGTGCATTATGATATCATCAGTTAAGCACTCCCACTGGATTTAATGGAAGATGAGTTGCACCAGAGCAGCATACCTAGTACTCCTCATCAACATAACAATTCATCTGCCTACTTGTCACGTGTTTTTGGCACTACTGAGCATTTCCAGCACCTAATTTCTACACTCTTTGCTTCAGAGTTAATATATATCATTATCTCATATTTTTATGTTGGTATCATTGGAAAAGTTATTCCAGAGCTTCATGATTTTTGTCCTGGTAGATTTTGCTTTATATTAGTTTTATTTCAAGTAACATATCATCTTTACTCTCCACTTAGACACAATCTTTTTTCAGGTAAGATGAAGGAAAGTGTAACTAGGAAATTCCAAGATATGTATCCTTCTGATTCAGCAAGGAAGGAAATTCAGTTGCATTACTGGATGTACATACGAAAAAGTGGATCTTGCATAAAAACACAATCAGGAAGAAATGTCTAAATTGTGACTCTAGGGAGTAGCTGCATGAACAATTCCTTTTTTTTCTTTTTCTTTTTTTTCCCCTTTCATGTAGATTTTTCAATAGAAAAAAAATTCATTTTGTTTTGTTCATTTTTTTTTTTTTCAATGAGAAAGATAAATTTTCTAAGGGAAAAGTAACACCACCACTACCCTGCCAGTCTTACTCAGCAGCTGTGGCACACCATCAATCATGGCAGAATGGCATGACTCCATTTGTAACAGATAAGAACACAGCACCCAAACTACAGTTTCTCTAAGGTACCACAGTACATTGTAAAATTGATGGTAGAAGGAAGGCTGATACAGCTTTGTTTTCAATTCTGATTAAAATATTTTTCAATGAGAGCTGAAACATATCCATACGGAACACATACTTCTGGAAAAAAAAGTTCTGTCTAAAAATGCTAATGATTCCTAATTTGTATTACAAGCAAATGGGCAAGGGATATCATAAAAAGGAGCCTTGCCTATTCACAAAATTGTTCCTTTCACTGCTAATGCATTGTACATGTCATGCAGTACATATTCCGTCAGGCCTTGGTGAAAGATTTTCCTGTGCTATAATCTTATTTCTCTCACTCCTATAGCATATCGTACAGCTAGTCTGCCAACTGATTCTGCGGGTATAGTTTTCGGACCGTTCGTATCTCCTCCCTTTTTTTTTCCCCTCTTTTTTTTTAGTGCTCCTTTCAGGTTATTATTAGTTTCCAGTATTTAGATGTTTTCATTAAGAATGTTTAGCTTTAGTCCCAGTGATAGTGCTTTCTTTCCTCAGCTCATCTTGTATTTTCTGTTTTTAACCTCATTACATACACTAAGCCTCTTGCTAGGCCTACTACAATGGTGATTTCAGGAGAAGGCTAATCAAAATCACAGTGTATTCTAAATACCTATGCACTGTAATTAAATATTCTTTTGGCACATCACACTTCTACAAACCTTAAAAGACAGAATTTGTGGCCAGAACTGTATTACCAAGTTTTCCTTCCTGTTTTCTCTTGTGCTTAAGTCATTTAAATGAGGAAGTAAAAAGGTTATATACACTGTCTGTCTTGTTCATACCCTCTGTGATAGCCAGTCCAGGGCGGCTTGATGACCTAGTGCATGTGATTTCCAAATTGCAGAATATACAGAGAAAATGTGTGATTTGTATATATATATTTATCTTTCTTTAAAGACAATATAAATACATGGATATTGTCTTTACATATTGTAGAGACAATATGTAAACACATACGTAAATATAAATATTTGTGTATTTATATTTACATATAAATACATATATATTGTCTTTAAAGAAAGAGAGTCATAGAGTCATAGAATCACAGAATATAGAATGGCTTGGGTTAGAAAGGACCCCAAGGATCATCAAGCTTCAACCCCCATGCTGCAGGCAGGGCCACCAACCTCTGTGCTTAATACTAGACCAGGCTGCCCAGGGCTCCATCCAACCTGGCCTTGAGCACCAAGAGCTTTGTCATGTGCCCTTAACCATACTGAAGGTTTTGGGTTGTAAATTTTTATGGTCAGCACAGCTGTGGATGCAAACATATACATAGGCCAACAATTACAAGAATATGCAGTTGAAGAATGGAGTTTTGTATGACCTTGGGGTGAAGTGCTGGTGATAGCACCAGACATGCATTTAAATAAATTTAATTCTCTTGGGTTTCCCTGTCCAGCTGTTGTGAAACAAATAACTCAAGGAGGCAATATGTGCATGGGTTTTTTTTTGTTTTGTTTTTTTTTCCTGTTTGTTGCTGTACACACTGCTGTAGGGCAGCTCATTAGCATTTTGTTTAAAAGGAAAATTACAAAGTGATGCTAACTGGGGTTAGAGGTCAGCAAGAGTACAGAGACACAACAGTGAGGGTGAGAAAATGATTAAATTAAAAAGGGATTTTGGAATCCTTTGGCAAATGTTTTCTGAATGCTGTGAAGGTGATGTGAAGGTGGTGTGAAGATATTAGCACATTTAAGTGGAGTATGTGAGGAATGGTCTGCTGAAGAAGGAAAAATAAACCTTTAAAAAGATTTTTCATCTCATGTTGTATTGCACCCTCATGAAGTACAGAATTGTCTTGCTACTTGGCTTAAATTTCCACCTGTCCTCAGAGGAAACGACCAATCCAGTACAGGCTGCCTGATAGCTTCAGCAGAAAGAGACATGTTTTAGTAAAAATCTGAAGATTGTGTGTTGAGTAAGAAATGACATCCTGCTCAATGCCTGCCTCTTTTCCATCTCTGTGGATAAATTTGTGGTGCTGCCTTTCTCCTTTAATATCTTAGCTACATGTGGCTGTCCCTCAGAACTGCTATGTCTGTTGTTGTAACTAAACACTGCTTCTGACTACCCTAGGCACTGGAATAGCAGTCAGCTTCCAAAAACTGAAGACTTTTTCCAGCTATTCCCCAGCATTCTCTTTGTTGGTGTGACTTAGGCAAGCGTGTGATAGGAAGGTCTTGTCATAGGATGTTCAGAATAGGTGAAATACATCTGTAAGATGAAGCCACTTCAGATGGGTTCTGATAAACTCATGGAAACTGTTCATTATACCTCTCCCTAAAACCTAACACTAAGGACTACTTTGGGAAAGGCTTTAAAAATCCAAATTTTTCACCTTATTTCTTACACTGTCAGTTGTACACGGGTAAGTTGAATGTATTCTCATTTAGAGTATCTGTTTTTCACTCCTGTTAGGTCTTTTAAACAAGATCTTCAGAGAGCATGAGACAATACAGTCACAGGTTAAACGAGAAGCTCCATTAACTTATAGTTTTTAATGCCTTAGGAATATTTGTAGCACCTATTAGTGCTCAGAAGCAAGCATTGAGACATTATGGCAATTTGAGAGACTTTTTATTGAATTGCTTTTTCCTATCATTAATGCTTGACATGGTTATTGATGTGAAAGCGTAGGAGAGATCGCAAAATTCTTTTTCACTACAGGCTTTAGTCAGGTACAACTTGAGGAAGAAGGAGTTGGAAGGGGGTATCTACATACAGAAAAAAAAAAAAAGAAAGAAATGAAGAAGAAGAAGAAGAAGAAGAAAGATATCCTCACGTTTCCTGTTTCCTGATTTCAAGCTTCTCTGGCATTTG
Source organism: Pavo muticus (assembly GCA_016647715.1). NCBI lineage: Eukaryota > Metazoa > Chordata > Aves > Galliformes > Phasianidae > Pavo > Pavo muticus. The sequence goes on from JACDJE010000173.1 coordinate 719,254, forward strand.
TGATACTGCAATAAACTCTGGCAAAGACAAATATACAGAAGAAAACTAGCAAGAAGATTGAACAGTTATGTTCAGTTAATAAATCATCTCTGAACTCATAAGCATAACACCCCCACGCGTTTAATTTATGTATAGACTAAATGAATGTGTCTATAAAACATGCATACACACACACTTCTCTGCATGCTAAGTCTATTAACTTTTCCTAAGCGCTTGTCACAGCCCTGTCTAATCTTTGTATAGAATTTAAATGCCAACATAAATATTTAAAAGTCGTAATTAATTGTCCGTCATACACCAGATAAAATGATAAGTTCCTGTTTCTGAGGAAAATGATGGCTGAGCTTCTGCTCTCAATTTAGTGAAAGACTGTAGTCTTATATTTCTGCTTTATTGACTTCACTCTAGTCCTTCGGGAAAACCGGAATGATGAAGGAGGTCTTGCAATGTAATCTAAAAATTGTGAGGTGATGGCTTTTCTTAGATCTAGTTTTGGACAATGTTTCAGAGTCTTAGGCCTACACTCATTTGTTAAGTGTACTTAAGTGGGCAAGTGTTCTTGTTAATCAAAGCAGTAACAGCCACAATTGAAAAACTCGTATCTGTTCCACAACATTGCACTGCCACAGCTACAGTCTGGGTGAGATAAGGCACAAATCACATTTCTGAAAAGCACTTCTTATCTCCCCTGAATAGTTTCTTCCCCAGTGTGGAAACTGTTTGCTCATAAAGTCTTTTTTCTTTCCCAGCTTTTAAGAAAATCAGCTATCACTCTCACCCAATCATATATAAAATAATGCTCATCAGAAGACCAAAAGACAATGCATCCTGTTTTCTTTCTTCAGTCATTGTTTGAGAGGGGCTTTAAATCAGTTACTTGCTTTTCTTTACTAAGGAGGTCTCAACAAAAAAACTGAGAAAAAACATTTTCTGTCCAGTGTGAACCTTGGAAAGAAAAGAGTTAAACATCTGAAAAAATAAAGACGAAATGCCATATAATTAATCATTAATTGTCAACAAGACTTATTCTTCAAAACATATCATGTTGTCAATTAGATGTTCAGTTTACCTTGGGGCAAAAAAAATTAAAAAGTCTATGCTGACAAAGAATTGTTGTCAGTTTTTTTCCTATGCTTGTAATGCAAATAAGAATGGGTTTGTTTGATTGTTTGCTTATTCTTTTCCTTTATTTGTGTCTGTGAGACATGGTTAATTAAGATCAGCATTTCAAAAGCCATAAATAAATACAATTTAAGTACCAAGAAAAATAAACAGGGAGCAAAAAAAAGATATTAGAAGACCTGAGAGACTTCCAGATTTCCAAAGGTATAAGCATGAACTGCAGTTGGCTTTGTGTTGAGTTGTTTGATTTGAATGTATTTGTTCCAGCTTCGATGTTTTGTGATGGATTCCATGTAGCATAAAGGGATTGTCATGATCTTATGTCTGGAGTTGGAGAGAAGCATTATTCCAACATCACTTCTGGAACAGCAGTCAATAACCCAGAAACTTGTGCCAGATCAGCCCAGATAGCTTTGGCAGAACAATTTCTTCTGAGCTTGCCAACTATTATACCTAGGGAATGCATCTGCATAGGAGGTCAAGTACAAGCCAGAGATGTCATCCTTTCTTTTTATTTATTTTTTCATCATAAATCAAGACTTTGTTAAGTACTGATAAAGTAGTACAAAGTATTAGTAAATAACTATGATATTTTTGCCCTTCACTCATTCCTGTGAAGCAGATCTTTGGCTTTTGTAGTAATTTTGCATTACTTTTCTACTGTTGCAGACTGATTTAGTCAAAAACACGAGGGATAAATATTAATAAATATTAATGGTGTCTTAAACAGCAATAAGAAAAACAATCCATGAGTGTGGTTTGTTTTGTTCTTTTTTTTTTTCAAATGTTATCTTTCAGAATCTATTAAAGAAAGTCGAAAGCTATTCCTACAAGACTTCTTTCTGATGCAATTGACTAACAATTAACAATTAACCAGACTGTTGAAGGCAAAACTTGGCAAATGATGTCTTATTTATATATGTCTGGAAATGTATTTGATATAATATTTGATCACAAGCATGTAAAACTGAAACATAATGGAAGATTTACTTCAGAACTTTTATTTCCCGAAGTCTGATATATAAACATATTTGAGAACAAGAATATATTTCAGTACTACTGAATGACTGACAACTGAATTATACTGACAATTCAACTGATACTATTTTTAAAAATGCTTTTAATCCATGCTACAGTAATATGAATTCTGACCATCTAATACATCCACCCTCAAAAACCATCAGCACCATGACCTGAAATGTGAGGAGTGGTCGTGTCACACTTGCCACAGCAGATCTGTGGTGCTCTGACTGGATTGTAATCCTAGACAGACATGTTTATTATGGCTTCTCAGGTCCTTCTTGAAAGATGAGAAAGTGTGGATGCCACCATCATGGAGTATTTGTGTGAATGCTTTTCTATCAGACAATGTGTTCTCTGGGATGACCTGAATAGCTCTTAAATTTGGCAAAGACTTCTGCCAAACTACTTCTACAGAGTAATATGAGGACATATGGAAAATATCTGTCTCCTAAAGGCAATGTTGAGAAAAGCTTTGTATTATTTTCCTGTGAAAGAATTTTCAATCTGTAATAATCATAAAATCCATCAGGAATTTAAAGCCGTAATATTTTATTGTGACATTTACAAGCAGCAATACAGAAAAGAGGAACTAAAAGGAAGGCACCTTCCTGTTGTAGAAATGTTTCTATTTCCAGATTGTTGTATGTGAGGAAATTCTCATTGTACTGTAAGGGTTGCATAGCTCTGTTTTTCGTGCTTTAGAAGTACACATGCAACAGTAGTGCTAAATATTCTTCTTTGTGGCACTGAAATAAAAAACATCAGTCTTTGGAGCAGAAGCATTTTCATCCTTTCCCCAAACATCCAAGAGCTGATGTGTTGAAACTGATGCTGGCGGTATGACTGTATTAACCAAACCTGGTATTCCTGTCTTGTTTAATCAAGAACTTAATGTTTGTTTTTTTGAGCTTTACTACCTTTCCACACCTTGAATCAATCAAATGCTGACTGTTCTTACATTAAGCAAATTAAATTCACATAGTCTTTGCTTGATTATTCTGCCATGGAAAATGTATTATCATTTATTGAACTCGATTGAAAAAAAATTGCAAGGTAACCCCCGTAGCTAGGACTTATACAGTGCAAATCTGTCAATATTAAAATAACACTTTATTATATAAAGATCTTGAAAATGTTTAAAGGTTTCTTTTTTTATTGTTATTGGTATGTATATTCTCCATGCATTCTAACCACTGCTAAATGCCACCTAATATATTCTGATATGTGTTGATATGTGTAAGCAAGGATCATAGCCTTTGCTTTTTCTGCTTAATTTTACTGTAATTCTTTTTTTTTTTTTTTCCTTGTCATTTTAGTCTGCAGGTAAAGATCTGAATAACCTGGGAAAAGAAATCACAGGATGAGTTATGATCTAAATTTATTTGTGCTCTTTTTTAATATATACCATGCAATTCCTTTCAAATTTGTTCTCACTGTATCTATAATTCAAACGATGAGTCCAGTTCTCTTAAAAATAAACCCATCATGGCTGGCATCGGAACTAAAGTCAAATACCTGAGACAATCCTTTTAGAAATAAAATATGTATACCTTAATTACGTCTCTTGGTTGCTTGAAAATATTTTTCTGTAAATAAATTCTCAAAAAGTGGATTCAGTCAACAATCCTTGCTTGCCCACAAGAAGATTTTAGATCAAGGAGGAGCAGCTAAGAAAGAAATATAGAAAAGAAATCATGGCTGCTTATTCTGTGGTTGCAAGAAGTTCCTGGAAATCTTTAGGAGTGATAGAAAACGTATGCATTTGTGGTCTAAATATTCACTCCATACAAACTTTGCTAAGGAGTAACAGAAAGATTTTACTAACCCACCTGTAGTCATTCTGTCCCATTATAGGGGTCTCATACTACAAGAAGTTGCCCCCTGCCCCACTCCTCAGAAAAACCACCATCTTTATGGTGGCTTTCTACACAGAATGATGTGTTGTCACTCTCCATGAATCCATAGGGATTGCTACATGCATAAAAACATTATTATCTTGTTGGTTTAATTTAAATACATTATTTATGTAACATAACTTTAATTAATTAAGTCACCGGCTTTGAGTCAGCATATGTTTGAACTAGCTGCTCACTCCCTAAAGACTTATGAATAGAGAGCATGTGGATTTACAATTACAGACAAGGATCTAGGGGGTGAGAAGCTGAATTACACTTGAATACTTAAAATGTGTCAGTTTTAGCAATCTGATTATAGTGGTAATGTTTTATATACTCCTGAATCTTTAAATGAGCTGAGTTATAATTATATAAGAATGTAATTTTAAGGAGATGTAAGCAAGATAAACTTCTTTATTCTTCTGTTCTTTGTTAATGAATCTAAAATAGATTAATTGGTGTATACGTTATTTGATTTTGGACATAATTTTTATTTTTTATTTTTTAGATGGATTAGCAGTAGATATTGAGAATTGTCTTCATATCCAGTAGTAAGCCAACTGCGATTTATCAGACTGCCTAAGTCGTGTTCCATCTCTGGCCCTTGTTTTAACAAAGAACATTTTGAAAAACGTTACTCATGTTTAAATATTTTTGTCTTTTTTTCTCAGAGCACTCATCTGGTTATTTTAGTCAAAAGGGGATTGAGACAGAATTTTCTTACCTATGCGTAACATTGAGAGGGATATGAGAATTTCTTTTCAAATAGCTTTATAATCTAAATTCTTCATCTAGTTTTATCAGCTTACTAGAAGAAAAGCTCCAAATGTGTGCAAGATTAGTGAAATAATGACTATGAAAATCTGTTCATTGCTATTGTTGTTGTTGATTTGCTTGTTTTTAATCTATTTTTTTTTCTTTTCACCAGATGGAATGAAAAAATGTTAACGGAACTCCTTTCTTATCTGTTTCATCATTGTGGATGTCTAAAATGCTTACAACTTAGTCTTGAAACTTTTGTAATGTTTTATCTCAGCTTGCAACTGAAATGTTTTAGCACAATCCAGATCGTAGAATCATCTGGGTTGGAAATGATCACAAAGTCCAACCATCAACCTGACTTACTGAGTTCCATCACTAAATCACATTCCTTAGTGCCACATGTCTTTTAAAAACCTCCATGACCAGAAGTGGCAGATGTGTTGTTTCCCTGGGCAGCCTATTCCAATACTTTATCACACTCTTCATGAAGAAATTCATCCTAATGTCCAATCTAAACCTACTCTGTTGCAACTTGAACACATTTCCTCTTGTTCTATCACTTGCCACCTGAAAGAAGAGACTGACAATCTTCTCACTGCAAACTCCATTCAGGTAGAATCACAGAATCATAGAATAACAAGGTTGGAAAGGACCTACAAGATCACCTAGTACAAGAGTCCTATCACCATCACTAACACTAAGCTACTAAACCATATCTCATAGCGCCTCATCCAGACACCTCTTGAACACCGTCCCTGGCGGTGACTCCAGTACCTCCCTGGGCAGCCATTCCAGTGCCTGACCACTCTCTGAGAGAAAAAGGTTCTCCTTATATCTAACCTAAATCTCTTCTGGTGCAACTGGCAGCCATTTCCTTGGGTCCTGTTTGTTGCCTGGGAGAAGAGGCCAATACCCTCCTCATCACAACCTCCCTTCAGGAAGTTGTGGAGTGTGATGAGGTCTCCCCTGAGCCTCCTCTTTTCCACACTAAAAAATCCCAGCTCCCTCAGCAGCTCCTTATAAGACTTGCGCTCCAGACCCCTCACCAGTTTTGTTGTCCTTCTCTGGACATATTCCTGGGCCTCAGTGTCTTTTTTGTAGTGAGGGTCCCAAAACTGAACACAATACTTGAGGTGCGGCCTCACCAGTGCTGAGTACAGGGGTATGATTACCTCCTTGCTCCTGCTAGCCACATTATTTCTAATGCAGACCAGGATAGCATTGGCCACCTGGGCACACTGCTGGCTCATGTTCAGCTGAGCATCAACCAACAGTCCCAGGTCCCTTTTCTTCTCACAGTCATCCAGCCACTCATCCTCAAGCCTATAGCGCTGCATGGGGTTATTGCGGCCAAAGTGCAAGACCCCGCACTTGGCCTTGTTGAACCTCATCCCAATCACCTTAGCTCAGTGATCCAGCCTATCCAGATCCCTCTGAAGGGCCTCCCTACCCTTGGGCAGATCAACGCTACCTCCCAACTTGGTGTCATCTGCAAACTTACAGAGTAAGTACACTCAATCCCCTCATCTAGGTCATCAGTAAAGTTATTAAACAAGATGGGCCCCAGTACTGACCCCTGGGGGACACCACTTGTAATGGGTCGCCTGGACTTAACTGCATTAACCACTACCTGCTGGGCACAGCCCTCTAGCCAGCTCTTTACCCAGGTAGCTATAGAGAGAAATGAGGTATCCCCTCAGCCTCCGTTTCTTCAGGCTAAACAATCCCAGTTCCCTCAGTTGCGCCACAGAACTCTTGAGGTGAACATTAGAAGTTCATAAGACCAACTTTCCATTTGAATACTTCTAATCACACAGAAATCACACAACATAACTGCTAGATTAGTTCATTTAGATTTTGGCGAAGTAGTGCCATAATGTTGATAATAAAATATTTCCTTTAATTTTTACACTCTTCTCTCTTCTTGTTGGCCGCAGGTCAGCAATGTACTTAAACTTTCCTCTTATTTAAGTACTAGAATAATTAACCTACTGGATCAGAGATTAAAAGAAAGATGAACTCATGGTTGTGGACCAGATATGACATTTTAGAAACAGCTGTCTCATAAATATACCCTTCATCATTAGAATGTTCTTATTTCATTATAGCTCTTTAAATGTGTCCTTACATCTCAACAGGTTGGCTGCTCCTTTTTAAAGTTGTAGATTCTTTAATGTTCCTCTGCATTTAGCCACTGCTTCCAAATTTTTCTCTTTTTCTTTTTCTGATGGATGTTAATGTGTCTGATTTGCTATAGAGTACATCACTTTTAACTCTCTTATTCCTAATATTAAATTATTGAAACAAACAAGCAAACAAACAAATAAATAGGCTGAGAGTGATTCATTTCAGGTCATAATCTTAATGTGCAAATCAAACCCTGTCCTGGTGCTCATTTTATGTCTTCCTTCTCACATTCTCACATCAATCTATGCTTTGTTCAGAAGAAAAATATAATAGCATAAGAACATTTATTTACTCTCTCAGAGCAGCAATTGCATTTTTTGTCTTGCAAGATATCCTTGAAGAATAGTTGGCCTGGAAGGCCAACTGTGTTCTGGGCTGCATTAAAAAGGGGTGGCCAGCAGGGAGAGGGAGGTGATTGTCCCCCTCTACTCAGCTCTTGTGAGGCCCCATCTGGAGTACTGCATCCAGGCCTGGGGCCCCCCAGAAGGACAAGAAGGACATGGAGCTCTTGGAGCGGGTCCAGAGGAGGGCCACTAAGATGATCAGAGGGCTGGAGCACCTCTCCTATGTGGAAGGGTTGAGGGAACTGGGATTGTTTAGCTTGGAGAAGAGAAGGCTTCAGGGAGACCTCATTGTGGCCTTCCAGTACTTGAAAGGAGCATATAAACAGGAGGGGGAACAGCTGTTTACGAGGCTGGATAGTGACAGGACAAGGGGGATTGGTTTTAAACTGAGACAGGGGAAGTTTAGGTTAGATATTAGGAGGAAGTTTTTCACACAGAGGGTGGTGATGCACTGGAACATGTTACCCAAGGAGGTTTTGGATGCCCCATCCCTGGAGAGGGAAGCCAGGCTGGATGTGGCTCTGGGCAGCCTGGTCTAGTGGCTGGCCACCCTGCACATAGCAGGAGGGTTGAAACCAGATTATCTTTGTGGTTGCTTTCAACCCAGGCTATTCTATGATTCTATGATTCTAAAACATGCTATTTAAAGAATATGATACAGTATATATAAGAGGTAAAAATCCTTCAATATATATCTTAAACCTCACACATTAATTTTTGCATGTATTCAACTCTTGAAAGTCTTGTGTTTTACAAATTAGCTCTGGAAGAAGAAAAACAAAATTTTCACAGCTTATAAATGTAGTCTTTTTTTTTTTTTTTTTCCCTAATTCTGTTTTACCTACTTCCTGAATTATCAGATATGGAAGTTTCAGGTTCAAAAGTAAAAAGATAGATAGAAGCATCCTTCTAATTATTGCATTCCACACAAACAGGTTATTCTTGCTTTGACAATAAAATAATGCACTGTAAGTAACTGTATATCAAATAAAATTGCATGTATTCAAAAATGAGTAATAAGACCAATCCATATACTTTGATTTTGAGTAGACGGGAGTGGAGTAGTTTCTAGGTATCTAGTTTGATATTCAGAATGACAAGGGAAAGTGAAAGTACGGTTGTTCATTATCTTCTATGATGTGTAACGCTTTAAAGAAGTATTAAGCTGAGAAGCAGAAAACAAGACATGCAATTAGGCTAGGTCAGTAAGTTACTAATGTTGAAATATGAGCTCTTTTAAAAATTATATTTAATATCATTTTTTTTCCCAAGTGAATTTAATTCAGACTTTAAGCAGAATGTCAAAATTTTGAATCTTTTAAAAAAATCCAGGAAGCATATTTAGTTTTTGGAGACCAGGGAGTACCATACTAGGAGCAGCTTAGTTTCAGTAGCACATTGTTATTGCCAGTTAGCCTGTCCTTGACCTGTCCAGAGGCAGCTTTACTGATTGTACGGTGCCTATCATTTTCAGGCCTCCTATCTAGTTTGGCCTCACAGAACAAAATTACTGACAGATGTCTAAGATAATGCTTTAGAAAAAGTGCCAGAATACCCTGAATGATAGTGTACATTTGACCAAGCATCCCCCTGTGCACTTGATACTTATGCTATTTTCTGAATGACAGTTCATTTACATTACTTCCATATTAGCAGTGCCATTAAGGATCCAATTATCCAAGACGCACACTCTTAAAATTCTCACTGGGTAGGCTACTCAACTTTACAAGTATTACATACTTCTCATCCCAATTTAAAAATGTTTCAGCCCAACAAATTAAGTAATCTAAGTCTACTTTGTTTTATTACCTAATTAACAAAAAATATTCTTCTATGTCAAATTCAGGGGTATAGCCTTTTCTCATTTCCCTGATGTTACCTGGGAATATTGTGAGCCAACTGTGCTGTTCAGGGACAAACCTCCTTTACATTTGCTGCATTTTAACAGAAAATTTGCGTTGATCAGAGATCCCTCCAGCTATTCTGACATGAATATGAAATATTCTGAGCACATATTTATATTACGTTAATTATTGTGCAGTCATTGACATGTGTGTAAACAAGCATAAAATATACCCGAATCAGATAGTGTTTTACTTAAATTTGTCATAGGTAAAAAAAAAACTATCCAGATGATGAGGCTCTGGCTGCTGAAAGCTAGCTTAGGCAAGTCCAACCCACAGCCTATGGGCCACATCCAGCCTGGCGTATCTTGCAATGCAGCCTGGCCTCTGACCTGTGCCATCATGGGCAGCAGCTCTATCCTGCAAAGCACTCAGCACTGACCGAACATCAACGCGCTATTAACCCCATCTGGGCTGAAAGTGAAGCATGGCCAGTGTGCAGTGCAGAGCCAGCTCAAGTGATGGAAAATCAGTTTATGCATTTTGATACACTGCCTAACCACAGTCCTGTGAGCAGCAAAAAATACGCAGTTTTGCTTTCTATTTTCATGAAGGAATTTGAGATCAGATTTCAAGACTGCCAAAATAGTTACCATATTTTGGTGTATTTAATCTGTTTTCAGTGGACTTAAATACATGGCATACAACTTTTCGAATGGAATGTACAGAGTTACAAAAAACACCCATGTCAAAAATCTGATCATGTTTCTTTACCACACCTTTATGAGCCTTGTCCTAGCAGGAAGAAATATCCCTCTCTTCATTGTCATATCCTATTCATGTCACTGATTTTGGACAGTGCATACAGTTGTGAACAACTGTTTTCAAAAAGGAAACACAGGAAAAATAAAATTTCATTAACCATTTCTGATGAACAACTTGAGACCTCACTAAGAATGGCAGTTACTTCCATCCAGCCGGACCGACACATTACTTTCACAAAAACAAGCTCAACCAACTATTCCGCTGGCTGTATGGTTTTGTTGCTTTCCTTTTTCTGTTTCAACAAAAAGTATTAAAAATTAAAATGTTTTGTTACTTATGTACATGGGCTATATTATATATTTTATGAGAGCTGCTCTGAAAGGCCACTTCCTATTTTATTAAGTTGGCCCACGATGTCAGAGGTGGATCTTGGATGTATGGCCATAGAAGCTGAACCTTCCCAAAAAGATTCTGTTCCATTTTGTTGCCATGTGACAGATGGCAGCAGAGGGGCAGTGTGATAGAATGGCATCTTTCATGGAAGTGAATATGGAGCAAAGACATGTCATTGAATTCCTCCATGTAGAAAAAAATGGCTCTCATTGACATTTATCAACACTTGCTGAATGTTTATGGAGCCCAAACAATGGACGTGACCATACTGAGGCAGTGGGTGGTGCATTTCAGCAGTGGTGGCTCACCTCCACTGATGCAGGTTTTTATGACCACAGCATGCAGGCTCTTGTATTTGCTGACAAAAATGCAGAGTTAACAGTAATGACTATGTTGAATTTATTTATTTTTTTTATAGCCGAGAATTTGCTCTATCAAAAAATGCAGCTGTGCTCACTGTATCTGTTCTAGTTTCCATGGAAATAAATGGGAGGCATTACTTTCAGAGCAGCCTACATATATGCTGGCCGAGACAATTCCTCTTCACACAATGCAGCCCTTAACTAATATATGATCTGATGCTTTGGACAGTCAAATAATTAATTAGTGAGAACAATATGTTTGTCTGCGGCAGGCATATTAAGAGGGATCCTGTTTGCCTCTTCCCATCATATGATGCCACAGGTCAAGCTGATCCACTACTAGAATGACATTTTTGTCTACTGATGTTTGGCTGCTAAGTTAGTACAAGGCCAATGAACTGCATCTTGGAGGACAGCATTTTCGACATCTGGAATTTGCAGTAAAATATGTGTACATGCTGGTGTTCAGTTCAAAGGGGCCACAGCTCTGAATTTCAGCAGAGAAAGGTAACAGAAATAATCCATAGGTTTGCGGATGTTCCCACCAGAGAAACTGCTCTACAGGTGTTCTTTCTGATCTCCTTCCCTTGATTAACTCCTCCCTGTCAGCCCTGAAATGGATCCTCTCTCTGTGTTGGATTTAATTTGAGCCTATATGAATGAGGGGCTGCATGAAGTTTATTGTTCTAATACAACAACTGCCTGGAACTTGTGCTTTGTTTTCAGAAGGCACACAAGCATATGTTTTGTTTGAAACATTGGAGTAATGCTGCTGAAGTGAATAAAGCTAGTCACATTTTAAGTAGTACACTTAAGCTTGCTTTTAATGCAATTTTTTTCTCCCCCAAAGAACAAAACAAGCAGGAATGCATATGCATGAATTTAAAGACGTGCTTCAGCTTGTGTAATCCTAAATCTCATAATGTTCTATCCAGAAGATTTAATTAAATCCTACAAAAGAATATTATTTAGAGAAAAAAAATCAACTGAAATAACAAGTGTGTATTATAATGTAGTGCAGAGGATTACGTATAGCTACAAGTTTCTGAGTTAAGGAAAAAAGTGAAGAAAATATTTATTAATAAATTTTAATGAAGAGAACTGAAACTGAATGTTTAATTTATTTTAGGTTGAAAATATCTCTGGTACTTTATTTTTTTGGAAGAATTCTATAGGAGAATGAAGGCAGAATAGTTTTTTACAGAATAAAAGAACTACTGAGTAGTTGAGACTGGACCTCTGGAGACGACTGGATGGTCCATCTATGCTAAAAATACATCAAATTACATCACATTACAAAGTGTGTGTCCTTGAATACCTCCAAGGATGGAATTCCACAAACCCTCTGGTCAGCCTCCTTCAGAAACTGATGACCCTTGTGGTAAAAAAAAACATTTTCTTATATTCCCAACTACAATTTCTTTGTGCCTGTTACCTGTCTTCTTTGTGCCTGTTACCTCTCTTCCTGTCACTATGCTCGTCTGAAGTAGGTGAAGTAAGTCGCTAGCGTCACGGTTTGTTTTTAGCCTTGTTTTTCAAAATACATCCATGTACTGGGAGCAGTGTTGCATTTTATTTATTTATTTGTTTGTTTGTTTGTGCCATTGGTAAGTGGAGACCAAGTGCCATTTTTTAAAAATGTCTAGAGAGGCGTAATTATGAACTATAATAATAGTGTTTGAAGTGTTTCAGCTACATTACACTCTGCATTTCCCTGCATTTCAATATGCATGTACGTAGAAACTGAATTACAAAAATGTACAAAATGTAACAATTTAATCATTTGTGCATAATTAACAAATTGTCTTGATTTCAGCTGGGATGAAATCGGTGAGATAACAGCAGATCTGACCAGAGTACGTTAACAGAGCTGCTTGGAGCTGGAGTCTCCAGCGTACATGGCTTCCAGTGCCAGCAGCTGGGCAAGGGAAGGGCAGACATCCAAGAGCAGTAGTGGTGACTCCTCGAGGGATGCTTTCAGCTCAGGGGGCTAGAGGGGGATGTTTCTTTTATTTATTTTTATTCCTGGAGGTGTCCAAGGCCAGGTTGGATGGGGCCCTGGACAGCCTGATCTAGTGGATGGCAACTTTGCCCATGGCAGGTGGCTGTAAACAGGTGACCTTAAAAGGTCTCCTTCCAACCCAAGCCATTCTGTTCAAAGAAAAAAAAAGAAAAAAGAAAAAAACAAAGACCAAAAAAAGAAAAAAAATAACAACTAAGAAAACCACAGGTTGTTGTGGTAGTTTGATAATTGATGGTCACAATGTTTATTTTGTTTATTTTTTTCCATATTTATGGTGCTTTTTGAGAGTCTCTTCAGGAAACAATACTGTGTAGCTCCTTGCTTGTTGTTCATTTTCCCTGCTGATTGTTTGTCATCTCTAGGGGTTGGATTAAGGTTTTCATTTTTCTGTGCTGTGTGGCCTTGGCTTGTATCATAACAAAATTGGCAGACGAGAATTTAACGTTTTGTGCATCTTCAGCATTGCAGTCATCTTTGTGTTTTGGAAGCCATATCACTGATACTGTTAGTAAATGTACTGTCTGATATGCCTCCTCAGAGAGGCTGGCTATGGAAGAAGTGGGAGAGGACACTTTCCAGCTATCCCTCAGGTTCCCTTTCACTTTTCCTTCTTTCCGTAAAGCTCAAGATCTAGTTACAATAACTCTTGAGAATTCAGAATATCCACAGGATGTTCAAACCAGGGTGCTCCTGTTGCTATGTGTCCTGAATATGTTCCAGGCTGTGTTTAAGATCAAACAGTTTGTTAAGAATATCACCCAGAGATCTGCCCTGCAGTGAGATAGCTGAGTAGCAGAGAGTGTGGGATGGTATAGGCAGGTGCCTGGAGTGGTGGACATACATAGTGCTTTGAAACTTCACCTGTGAACAACTTCAGAATCCTAAAAAACTAGTAGAATATTTGGAAAAGGTCTGCTGTTGTCCCGGCAGTCCTAAAAGAGCACAAATCACTGCAGCATGCTGGGGTCTGTGCTATGCCTATTGAGCTCTGTTCAACACTATTCAGCATTTTCAAGGGGAAGAGAATACCTACGGATCTGATGACAATGCAATGGACTCTCCAGCTCCTGCAATAACCCCTGTGGATGCTCCAAACTATATGAAAGGTCCTGTGGTTACTCCAACCCCTGCAATGAGTGCAGTTGCTCCAACTCCTACTTTGCGTCCTGTGGCTGCTCCAAGTACTGTGATAGGTCCCGTGGTTGCTCCAACAACTGCAACGGACCCTGAGGCTTCTCCAGCCCCTGCAACGGGTTCTGCAGATATTTTTGACAGACTCTGAAGTTACTTTAACACTTCAGACTGGACCACCCTACTCCTAATACTGAGAGAGCTGTGAGATTTGCGAAAAGATTACGGCTGTCAGCAGGTAATCGTATTGCTATCTATCTAGCAGCTTTGGTGCTGGAATGGTGGAGCCAGGGGCCTGGTCTTAGTAGGCAATGAAGCCAAGGAGCTGGGATCTCTTCCTAAGGAAAGTGGCATTGGCAAAGCAATTGGAAGAGGGACACAGTCTTTCACCCTATGGTGGTGACTCTTAGCCATGAGGGAAAGATATCCCTTCCAGGAAGACCTGGTATTTAACCCAGGCAAGCTGACATAGGACCTTTCCATGGAGAAAGGTGTCCAGTACTTCATGGAACTAGCTGTGGTAGAGATTATACATGGATTTAACCTGGGTAATAATACTCTCTCCCAAGATCCAGATGACATGATACGTTGGGGAGCTGTATGGAATGCATCATCATCATATGCAGGACTCTGGCAGGAATTAACTGGATGAAGTGGCCCCTATGAGCCTGTGTCTCTGCTGTGGATAAACTGAATAAATAGCAATTAAAAGACAGCATGTCTTTTTCCCCACCTGTACAAATTAAAATCTCAGCTACTAGAAGTAAGTGTTCCTCTGCTCAAGAGAGAGGATATAATGGGTACACATCACATATTATTCTGTGGCTTTACTTATGTGACCATGGAGAGATCTGAGGAAGTGGGGTGGAAACCCCATTTCAGCTCCACAGGCACAGGTATGTGAGTTCTAAGGGAAAACAATCACAAGAGAGGGTCCTTCCAGGAAAATGGTGGCTCCTGTTTCTAGCAGGCAATTCTCCAGACATGGAAGATGGTCCAATCCTATCTCTGCAGTTGACAATGGGCCTTCTGGTTCTCATACATGAGAGATGAGTAATGAATACAATAACCAGAACTAGAGGGACTCTGCCAACAGCCAGCTGGAGGAAAGGTACAGTAGGGTTTCTTAACAGAACATTTTAATTTATAATGTTTTTTTTATTAAAACGTAAGAAGGAGAGAGCCAAAACCATAAAATCAGTGGGACATTTGGTTGGATGGAAGTGGCTGCAATTCTTAGTGAGGTCTCAAGGTGTTCATAAGAGATTTTGGATGAGATTTTCCTGTGATTCCTCTTTGAAAACCATTGCTCACAACTGTGCATGCTGCCTAAAAGTGGTGACATGAATAAGGCATGAATAAGGCATGAGTGTGAGAAGAGTGATATTTCTCTCTGCTAAGATAGGAAAGAGATAGGCTGCATGTTAGACCCCAGTTTTTATCCATAAGCTCTCAACCTGATCGTGGCTGTTTTTCAGAGGCATTTTTGCAGTCTCTATTTCTTAACATAGAGGGGAACTCCTCCACCTCTCCTTCTCTGTTCGCCTCTTCCAAAAATCTTGTAGCCCTTGAATGTAGTGTTGCCATTTGTCGCAACACATTGCTGTGATAGCAATTAGGTCATAGTATTCTAATTGTGCTGAAGCTTCCAGCTCCTCCTCCTTATTTCCCATGCTGCGTGCACCAGTGTAGAGGCACTTCAGCTGGGCTATCAGCCTTGTTACCTTCCTGGAGGAGCCATGCCAAATTCCTTGGGCACAAACTAAAATACAAGAGGATCCACGTAAATATAAGGAAGCACTTCTGTACTGTGTGGGTAAGGAAGCATTCACACAGTTTGCCCAGAGATGTTGTGGAATATTCATCCCTGGAGATCTTCAAAAACTGTCTGGACATTGCCCTGGGCAGCTGCAGCCCTGCTTGAGCAGCATGGTTGGATCACATGACCTCTGGATGTCCCTTCCAACCTCAGACCTTCTGTTACTCTGTGATTCTGTGAAGAAAAAGGTGAAAGTGCAATTCCTTGCCTCCTTCACAGTCTCTCCGAGGAGAAAAAATGTAACTGTTAATAATTCTCAAGAGGTGGTTCCCAAAGTATAAGCATGGTGACAGTGCTGAGTGAAAAATACCAGACTAGTCTCATGACCAATGCTTTTTTCATATCACAAGTGAATTTTACACAGTACAGCAAAGTGAGAAAACCAAAAGGAACCTTCAACCATCCATCAGAGACAATAAATTACAGAAGAGGGAGCACCTGCAGAATTCTGCACGTGGGATGGACACACCCTGAATATGTGTACAGAATGGGGGATGAGAGGCTGGAGAGTAGCCCCACAGAAAGGGATCTGGGAGTTCTATTCAAAACAAGGGGAAAATGAGTCAACAGTGTATTCTAGAAGCTAGAAAGGATAACTGCACCTTAAGATGCATCAGACCCAGCATTTCTAGCTCATAAAGGGAAATGATTGTCCTTCTCTATTGTTCTCCTCTGTTAGGAAAATGTTCTGCACCAGAGGATGGTGGGCATGGAACAGGCTCCCCAGTGCAGTGGTCATGGCACTGCATGGCACTGATCCTGCTGGAGTTCAAGAAGCATTTGGACAATGCTCTCAGAAACATGGTTTGAATTTTGGGTGATCCCATGTGAAGTCAAAAGCTGGACTAGATGATCTTTCCCACTCAGGATATTCTGTGATTCTATGCAACAAGAAAGATGTTACCTGAAATAACTCTGAGAGTAAATGCATCAACACTGTGACCAAGAACTGTTAAATGAATACAATGATTGTAAGAAATTATTACCAAATTCATTTCCTCTCACATGCTCTGATAAGACCTATCATCATCTCAGTTCTTTGAGGTTCATGTTGGGTGCCAAAAGGACTGTTGAAGGGACTGCCCAATAGGTAGGTGAGCACCACAAAACCACTTGCTCACCACCAGCCTACAGTGGAGTGCAACAGAACTAAAAGAAAAAAAGTGATTTATGTTTGCTCTCATCTCTCCTGGTACAACTCAGAATTCTTCATATAGAATTCATATGTTACAGTTTAGCACTCCATATTAGACTGTCCTTTGGTTGTGACATTAGCTAGGTTCCATAAGCTAGGTTGTTTTTTTTCCTCTCAAAAATTTTCTCTTTGTGTTTAGTACTGTCAGTACACATGGAGCTCTACCAGCTTCATGATAAACCAAATAAATACAGACATTTTTGAATAAAGTGTAAGCCCATACTGGAAAAATAATTTTCAGAACCTCACACAGTTTTCTTAAACTATGCATAACTTGCACTTTGTGCTTTATCACTGCAGTCATCAGTCATTCTTCTGTCCATCTTTTTTTTTTTCTGTCAAAAATTTGATGAAATCTTTTTCTTAAACATGAAAATGAGGAAAGACGAAGTGATCACCTGAAGTTGTGAGTGATTATTCTTGTTTCAGTCATTTCCATGGAAAAGGGAAAAAGCCATGCAAAGATATTACTGCTCACAGACCATTTGAGGCTAATACTTTTTATTAACATGACTCAGACATACAGTTATCTGGATCTGAAACTAATGCTAATAAATAGTGGATTTGTTGCTGTCATAGTTCTTCAGCTTTCTTACGCCCTCATCTAACTGATGACAATCAAATTGCAGCAGCTGGAAACAACCTAAAGTGGTTGAAGTTACATGTGGTAGCATACAATTTATCTTAACCTTTTTTTTTTTCCTTTTTTTTTTTTTTTTTGTACTTTGGAAAAAAATTATGCATCTCCCTTACACTTAATGTCTTTGCCTTTATGAGTTTTCAGCAATGCTCTTGGAAATTCTGTATTCAGAGAGACATGTAAATGGATTAACACTTAAAGAGTTATGGGATTCTTCTGCACTGAAGCATCAGTAGAAAACTATAAGTCAGCAATGAAAAATCCCAGCTGAAAACATCAAGGGCTTCATCAATCAGTCAGCTAGTCAATTCAGTTAACTACCTCCAGACTCCCGCCTGTCTACTCCTTTGCTCAGAGAGACTGTAAACAAAGATAGCTTTAGCTACGGTAAGTAGCAGCTTTCCTCTTCTTTTCATATGTCATCTATTTCATTCAGTATTAATATCCTCCATTTTAAAAGGCCAACACTATTCATAACATTAACTGTTGGATTTTTTATTTACTTTTTTTTTTTTTTTTTAAACAGACTTTGAAAAGAATAGATTTCAGGGATGGTCATTAGCCTCATACTGGCTTTTCAGGCACACAAAGGTAATTCATCAACATATTTATTTAAAGGAAAATATTTTTATTTGCAGGATTCAGAAAAGTTCATGTTTTAAAGGAAAAAACAACCACATATCAGATAACTTGACACACGATAAAGAATAGAAGAGCCAGCAACACTGAATTTCATGGAATATGAGAACATTTGTTCACTAAATCCTACAGGTTCTAGCTTTAATTCTGTTTGTGTATTGTGTTAACTCTATTTGTGTATTCACTATTAGGAACCATACATGTGTCTCTGACTGTTTTTAAGATGCTACTGTGGCCAGATATGTTCCCAGCACAGTAACTTTCATAACTCCAGGCACAACTACCAAATAATATTTACAGGATAAGCATTCATAACACAGGCATATTTAGTGTGCTTACTGTGCTTTCTGGTAAACAGAAGTTGTACAGAAACCATCTTGTCCTTATGAAAGAAGGCAATTTTCAACACAGGAATAGCTGAAGAATGAAATTGCCCATTGCTAAGGAATCGTAGGTACTCAACAATTTCCCTTGCATAGTTTGGCTCCAAAAAGGGACTCACAGACATTGAAAATTAGATATGATTTTTCAGTTCCCAGTCTTTCATTATTCTGTTTGGACCTTTTTCAGGGACAGTTTTACCCTCAGACACAGCAGGTGCAGTGGGTTCATGCAGCATTCAAAGATCAGTCTGTCAGCTTTGCTAAGCATTAGTCCTATGTTTCTAAGTGCTAAAGGAATATCTTTAAGGTGACAGAAACATCACAGGTGGTTTCTGCTGAAGATGGAAATCTTCTAATACAAATCCCCAAAGAGGTCAAGAACAGAAAATTGTCACATACAGGAGGAAATGATATTAAATACGTATATTAAATATATATTAAAGATAAATATGTAAAGGTTGAGTGTCAAGAGTATGATGCCAGACTCATCTCGGTAACAACCGATGAGAAGACAAGGGGCAGTGGGTGCAAGCTGGAACATAGGAGGTTCCACATAAATAAGAGAAAAAACTCCTGCATGGCGAGGGCAACAGAGCACTGGAACAGGCTGCCCAGAGAGGTTGGAGAGGTTGTGGGGGTCTCTTCTCTGGAGACATTCACAACCCACCTGGACACGTTCCTGTGTGAGCTAACCTAGGTTTTCCTTCTCCAGCATGGGGATTGGACTAGATGACCTTTCGAGGTCCCTTCCAATCCCTGACATTCTGTGACTCTGTGATTCTGTGATTAAGGTTTGCAAGATAAATAGGAAAATACTGGGAAGAGAGAACTGTGCCCAGCCTTCCAGCTTCAGGGGTAGAAAGATTTCTCAATGCTTTGGAAGCTTTCTCTTTCCATTTCATTTCATTTACATTGTGGCAGAAAGGGACATGTTTTAGTGATGGGATTTGATAGCTTAGGATGATTGTTGGACTTGCTGATCTCAAAGGTCTTTTCCAACTTAGTTTATTCTATGATTCTGTGATTTAATAAGATGGAAAGCTGAAGGTGAGCATACCAGCATAGGGGATCGGAAGTGCTGGCTGACAGGGCTGTGACTAGTACAACTCAAAAGCTTAAATCCTAACTCCCAAGAAGGTTTTAATTATAACCCAAAGAAAGTGAACTGTCTCAGGAAGCCTCTACCAAATAGAAAAGGACTTAATGAAGTTCGACGAGTAGAAGTGCCAATCCCTGCACTGTGGGAGGAACGACTCTATGCAGAAGTACAAGATAGGGACAACATAGTTGGAAAGCAGCTCTGCAGAAAAAGACGTGGGTGTTCTGGTGGATGTCAAACTGAATAAAAGGAAAAAAATTGCAATATCCAGTGAGAGATTTAACCATACTGATATCTCCAGGAGGAAAAAAGCAGTGAGATACATGAAATAATGACAATTTCCTGACAGAATCACAGAATGGCAATGCTTTCCTTCTGCACATGGTTAAGTGGATCCACCCCAGGACTCAACATGATAATCTCTGAAACACTGCAAAGTGGTTTCCGTAGATATATCTCCACTTCAGAAATGGTGACAAGCAAATGAAGGGATGGAAAGCAGGGGAAGGGCTGGCAGCATGGAAAAGAGTGGTGAATGGCCTTCAGACAAGCAGCTCTGCGGGACCCAGGTTCCATCTCCCCATTTTAGCACAGGCATCTGTGCCCAGGGACATGATGCTGGGGCAAAGCATTCCATGCAATGTCACTGTGATGGGGCCACTGTTCACTGGCAGCTCCCCAAGAGAACTCTGTTCTCTTGTTTTCCTCTGTTTTTTCAGAGGAAAAACAGAGATCATGGAGGAGCTTCCATGAGAAAAGGGACCCATAGAAATGGGGAGGTTATTGCAATGAGTATCCCATGTCCTTGCTGCCATGGTCTTGGTCCTGGCTGTTCCAGTGCCAGAAGCAAACAGGCTGGACAAACAGGGTGTCACATGGCAGTTCATGCAAGGAGGGTGAGCAGTGCACTGCACTTCTCATCCTGGGTTGCTAGGGGTTAGTTCGCCATTAGTATCAACACAGTGACTACCTGGCAAGGCAGACAGGCAGAGGCAGAAATGCACATGGGGGCCCAGAACCTCTTTGGGCTGATACCTGCAACCAGATGGACCTCTATAGGAATGCGAAGGCAGCCCAGACCTTTGGCTTTGGGTAGCTGTGGAATCTAGAGGCCACCCATGGGACTGAGGTAGATGAAGGGTGTCACGGGTGCAGATGTGCCCAGCTGGATGATTTATTGAGTGGCTGACCGGGCTGAGAGAGGAGGTTGCCAGGCTGAGATAAATTCAGCTATCTGAGAGGGAAGTTAATGCCTGGTATCACATGGCTCCGCAGGCAGACAGCCCTGCCTTGGGGCCCAGCAAGGGAAGGGTGATAAGTAGGCTTCTGACCAGACAGAGGATAAACACAAGCAGGATGAGGGGGACTGGACCCTCATCTTTGCTCAGGTCAAAAGGAGAATCCACCCTCTAGACCCTGAAGTCCCACCAGTGTGGGAGAAAGAAGTTATGGATAGCAGCTTTGAACTGGGAAGATTGGAACTGATACAAAGAAAAGTCCAGTTGAGTACCCAAATCATGACCAGTGCCACTAAAAAAAGGTGAAGGGTCTTAGTAATTGGAGACTCTTTGCTGAAGGGCACTGAGCCACCCATCTGCCACTTGGATAACCTCTCTAGAGAAGTCTGCTGCCTGCCATGAACCCACATTAGGGATATCAAGAAGATAATATCTAGTATGAGAAAGCCGGACAACTATTATCTTTTCCTGGTCTTTCAAGTTGGGACACTCAAGGCTGTGACCAGGAAATTCAAAAATATCGAAAAGGACTTTGCTTCCGTTGGGAAGATTTTGAAGGGGTCAGGTGTGCAGGTGGTGTTCTCAGACTTCCTAGTGGGAAACTGGGGTCTGGGCAGGAGGCAGAGAACTGACCAGTTGAATGACTGGGTGTATGAGTAATGCCAAGCCCAAAACTGTTGCTTCTGTGATCTAGGTTGCACCTTTGACCAACTGGAAGTGGTGATGTGGGATGGGACGCAACTGACCAGGAGGAGCAAGAATATACTAGGGAGCAAACTAGCTGGACTCATTACAAAGACTTTAATCTAGTGCTGCCAGGGGTAAGGGGATGTACTGCTGAATGATAGAAAACAGCCAGGGAACACTGTCACTCTAGGAAGCAGTGGGGTAAAACCTCAGATTTGTCCCGGAGATTTATAAGAGGGTTCCTCTAGGAAGTCAGTGGGTCTGAAAGCCTAGCTGAAGTTCCTCTATCCCAATGCATGCATCATGGGAAATAAGAAAAGGGACCTGGAAACTGTGGTGCTCTTGGAAATCTTACTGCCTTCATGGAAGTGTAGCGGGATGATTCACAAAAATGGGACATCACTACTGAGGGCTATAAAATTTTTAGAAGGGGTAGATGAGGTATGAGGAGCGGGGGAGTTGCGTTCTATGTTAAGCAGTGGGTAGACTGTGAGGACTGAGAAACAGTCAGGAGCAGGTGGAGCACCTGTGGGTTAAAATTAGGGATGGGACCAATAAAGGACAGCTGATGGTTGGGGTCTACTACAGGCCACCTGATCAAGAGGAGCTTGTGGATGAGGCCTTCCTGTGTCAACTACAGAAAGTTTTGTGCTGTCAGGTTCTCATTCTAAAGGGGACTTTTTCCACCACCCTCATATCTGCTGGCAAGACAACACAGCGAGTTTTAAGTGATCCAGGAGGCTCCTGGAATCCATTGACAATAACTTTCCGGTCAAGTACTGGACAGACTGACCAGTGGTGAAGTGTTGCTGGACATTGTGCTCACAAATGTGGAGGAGATCATTAAAGATATTCAGATCGAAAGCAGCCTGGGCTGCAGTGACCATGCCCTGGTTGAGTTCATTATCTCAAAAGAACATGGGCCTGGCAAAGAGTGGAGTCAGGACCCTGAACTTCAAGAGAACGAACTTCAGGCTGTTTAAGGAATTGTTGAATGAAATCTCCTGGGAAAAAGTCCTTAGAGACAAAGGAGTGAAGCAAAGCTGGCTACTTTTAAGGATGATCTTCTAAGAGTGCAAAAGTTTTCCATCCCTCAGAATAAGGAAGCAAGCAGGGGAGGCAGGAAACTGGCATGACTTGGCAAGGATCTGCTGGTCAGGCTGAGGGAAACGAGAGGCAAGTACAGATAGTGGAAGCAAGAGAATGTCACCTGGGAAGAATACAGGGATGCTATCCAGACTTGCAGACATGGGATTAGGAAAGCCAAGGCACAGATGGAACTGGACTTGGTGAGGGAGGTTAAAAACATCAAGAAGGGATTCTACACGTACATAGGTCATAAGAGGCAGGCCAAGGAGAGTGTACCTCCTCTGCTAAACGGGAAAGGAGATCTGGCTACAGCAGATATGGAGAAGGCTGAGGTACTCAATGAATTCTTTGCCTCTGTCTTCACTGGCAGCCAGGATTCTCACATCACTGAACCTCACATCCCTGAACTTGAACCTCTAGGTGGGAACTGAGGGAGCAAACTCCCCCTCCACTATAAGGGCATAGCAAGTCCGAGACCAACTCATGAGATGGAATGTGTACAAGTCCGTGGGGCTGGGTGATAGGCATGCCAGGGTCCTAAGGGAGCTGGCTGATGAGGTTGTTAAGCCATTCTCGATCATATTTGAAAAGTTGTGTCAGGAGAAGTTCCTGATGACTGGAGAAAGGGAAACTTCACTCCCACTTGCAAGAAAGGGAGGAAGGAGGACCTGGGGAACTACAGGTCAGTGAGCCTCACTTCTGTCCCTTGGAAGATCGTGGAACAGATCCTCCTGGAAGACATGTTAAGGCACATGAAGGATGAGTAGGTGATCTGAGACAGCCAGTGTGGCCTCACCAAGGGAAGGTCATGCCTGACTAGTGTGGTGGCCTTCTATGATGGTGGAGTGATGACAACAGTGGACAAAAGGAAGGCAACTGATGTCATCTAACCAGACTTCTGCAAGGCCTTTGGCATGGTCCCCCACCACATCCTTCTCTCTGAATTGGAGAGACATGGTTTTGAAGAGTGGACTACTTGGTGGATAAGGAATTGGTTGGAAGGTCACAGGCAGAGTGTTGCAGTCAATGGCTCTATGTCCAGGTGGATGCTGGTAATGAGTGGTGTCCCCCAGGGATCTGTCTTGGGACCAGTAAATTTTAACATCTTTATCCGTGATATAGATGATGGAATTGAGTGTACCCTCAGCAAGTTTATTGATGACACCAAGAGCAGTGTGGTTGATACAGCAGAAGGAGGGGGTGCCATCCAGAGGGACCTTGGCAGACTCCAAAGTTGGCCCTTTGTGAACCTAATGTAGTTCAACAAAGCAAAGAGCAAGGTTTTGTGCTTGGATTGAAGTAATCCCAGATACATATACAAAATGGGAGAAGAAATCCTAGACAGTAGCCTTGCTGAGAAGGACTTAGGGGTCCTGGTTGATAAAAAAATTAATGTAAGCCAGCAGTATGTGCTTGGAGCTTGGAAGGCCAACGATATCCTGGGTTCCATCAGAAGAAGGGTGGCCAGCAGGGTGGGAGGGGTGTTTGTCTCCCTCCATTCTGCCCTCATGAGGCCCCAGTAGGAGTACTGTGTTCAAGTCTGGAGCCTCCAACACAGGAAAGGCTGGAGCTTTTGGACAGGCCCCAAAGGAGAGCCAAGAAGATGATCAGAGGGCTGGAGCACCTCTCCTATGAACATAGGCCGAAGGAGCTGGACTTGTTCAGCCTGGAAAAGAGAGGGCTGTGGAGAGACCTCATTGTGGCCTTCCAATATTTAAAGAGAGTTTATAAACAAGAGGCAAACCAACTTTGTACATGTGTAAATAATGATAGAATAAGGGAGAATGGTTTTAAACTAAAGAAAGAGAGATTTAGATTAGATGTTAGAAGGAAGTTTTCCACTGAGAGAGTGGTGAGGTGCTGGAACAAGTTGTCCAGAGAGGTTGTGGATGCTCTGTCTCTGGAAGTGTTTAAGGCAAGATTGGGTGGGACCTTGGGCAATCTGATCTAGTACTTGATCTAAGTGGCTGGCAACTCAGCCTGTGGCAGGAGGGTTGGAACTTGATGATCCTTGAGGTCCCTTCCAACCCAAGCCATTTTATGATTCTGTGATAAGGAATGAGACATCCATTTGGCCTGTTTAGGTCAGCTGTCCTGGTTATATCACCTCTCAGTTTCTTGTGCAAACCCAGCTCCTGATTGCTGGGACAACATGAAAAGCATAAAAGACCTTGACTGTCTTTCCCAGAGAATCTTTGTTGGGATGGGGCAGTGAGAGGGCATTCGGGACCCCCACAAAGAATGGCTCTGGATGTGCTGGGGAACTCATTGAAGTGGGGTCCTGAACGGCTTCCAGGGTGCTTGGTCTGTCTGTGGGGATGTCATTCCAGTTTCTAACAGCCCAGGAATCCTGTCAGCCTCACAGCCTTTGGGCCTCTCTGCTGTGGTTTTGTTCAGTCACTTCAGTGACCCAGGCATCATAGCTGAAAAACAAATGTGGAATGCTCAAAATAACGTGGCAGTACAAGTTCAGCACTTGTAAATTTCAGTTTTCCCTTTTACCCACACTGGTGGACTGGGATTTTCACATCAAACCAAAAGTGAAAATAAAGTGAAAATTAAAAAAAAAAAAAAAAGTGAAAATACTTTACTTAAGATTAATAAAGAAATAGTCATTTCTCAAATCTAACTTTGATTATGGTTTTCCAGACTGTTGAAGTGTGTTTTGGAGAACTGGAGAGGAAGAATGAGGATCTAAGAGGAGGAACTGCATGAATCATGGATAACCAATGCCTCCAAAGTGACAAGAAACAAGTATTCTTCCCTAAGGCAGTACAAATAATTTGGTGTGGTATCTGAAATTCAATGCTTGTTACAGAAATACAACATTAAAATGCAGGACAGTGTTTGACATTAAGCATTTAATTTACCATTGAAATAAAATCTTCCAATTTAGGTACAGGTGAGGGAAAAAAAAAGGAAATAAATTTTAGAATCACGAGGAGCATTATCTGATAAAGTAATATCTTAAATTCTTTTTAGATGACAAGATTCAAATAATTCACTTTGAACATTATAATGTAGACTGTAGAGGGCTAAATTTTACTTTTCACTCCAAAATCACAATATTCTTTTTTTTTTTTCCTTTAAGACACTTGAAATTTATTTTCCTATTTTGTTGCAAATCTTCCTTTATCAGGTATAATTTATACACCAAGTTTCAAACCTATTAAATTCAAGGGGAATCCATGTGTAGTACTAGATTTTGTGATTATCTTTCATTTCTGACAAAGTTTTTTTTGGGTCCCAGAATAAATGATGAGTGTACATAGATACATAAAATTAAGAAGTATGAAAATGTATCTTGCAGCAATTTTCTGACTCTTAAGCAACAAAGCAGGTTTATACAGCTCTACAAGGGAAACACTAGGGGATTATACAGTAGCTCTGCTTTCTCACAGTTTATTTTTATTTCCTCTCTCATAGATTCTTGCATATCCACTACCCCTCTAGATATAATCTACAAATGGTTTCCTTCAGCAGAAAATCTGACTTTTACAAAAAT
The DNA here is from genome assembly GCA_016647715.1 of Pavo muticus. Lineage (NCBI taxonomy): Eukaryota > Metazoa > Chordata > Aves > Galliformes > Phasianidae > Pavo > Pavo muticus. Next base: position 745,399 of record JACDJE010000173.1, read on the forward strand.
TGGACTGTAAGGGAAAAAAATGCTTTTTAAAAATAATTCTGAAGAAACAAGCTTTTACAATTGTTCATTTTAGGAGCAACATTGGATATAACACTTAAAACCTGCTAACTGAGGAGCTGATTGTGTGCTGTTTTGCTGCTCAAAAAATAATTTTTATAAGTCACTTCCTGAAGTTATACATATTTTTAAATCAATTTTACATTAATTTATCTTTCTTCTCTGAATTACTTGGCTCTTTCCTTCCTTCCTTCCTTCCTTCCTTCCTTCCTTCCTTCCTTCCTTCCTTCCTTCCTTCCTTCCTTCCTTCCTTCCTTCCTTCCTTCCTTCCTTCCTTCCTTCCTTCCTTCCTTCCTTCCTTCCTTCCTTCCTTCCTTCCTTCCTTCCTTCCTTCCTTCCTTCCTTCCTTCCTTCCTTCCTTCCTTCCTTCCTTCCTTCCTTCCTTCCTTCCTTCCTTCCTTCCTTCCTTCCTTCCTTCCTTCCTTCCTTCCTTCCTTCCTTCCTTCCTTCCTTCCTTCCTTCCTTCCTTCCTTCCTTCCTTCCTTCCTTCCTTCCTTCCTTCCTTCCTTCCTTCCTTCCTTCCTTCCTTTCTTCCTTCCTTCCTTCCTTCTTTTTCCTGAAAACTGCTGGCACTTTATTTTTTATTAGCAGTTGTATAAATGCATAACTATTTAACAAACATTTTTCTTGTTCCCAGATGAATGCACTGAAATCACTGTGGCAAAAGCATTCGTTATGGGAATTGAAAAACATCCTGATGTATCCAAAATGTAGCTTTTGAATTATATCATTGAAGAATACGCCAACACAATTCTAAAAACTTGAATGTTCCCCTGGGAAAATCATGAATTCAGATGATGATAATATATGATACATGAAGTTTACTTCATTTGCTAATACAGATCCACCTCAAAATAGAAAGACAACAATCTTAAAATAGCAATCTAAGAGCAGTCTCCATTTATGGAGAATAATTCAAAAGTGAGGCAGTTTATATTCTTCTCTTCTTTGCATAACCTTCTGTTCATTACACTTAGCCTTTTTCTCTTTCCTTCTTTTCCTTCACATGAAATATATCAACATACTTTTATATGAATGAAACTTCGTGCAATCTGAGAAAATTAAGAGCCTTTCTTTATCTTTTACAAAGACACCTTTTTGTTCTCTCTGCTATTCAGAATTTCTGAAGTTTGCTTTCCTGAAACCAAAAAGGTGATTCTTCTTTTAGATCATTCATTCAATAATGCGTAGTGAGTGCCGACATAATTTCACAGGATGACAAAGTGGTACTATGGCTTTACAGCATATTTTGGAACCTACTGGCATTAGTTCTGTGCAGACACACATACACAAAAAGGTAAATAAATAAATGTTGGTAGTGCTTACTCCAGAAAAAAAACTGAATCAGAGGAAGAAATATGCGTAATTTAGATATGTGAGGCTGACTTCAGTAAGTCGTGAAAAGGCCTGGATATAGGAAGCTGTGTAGGAACTTAGCACTGTGCAGGTGACCTGTATGGCTTTTCAGCCTGCTCATTTCTCAGATAACTCATGTATAAGAGGAACATAATGCTAGTGGAGCTGAAGTACCTCTTATATTTAAACAGTCTCATGCTGAACTGGCCTCAAGATCTCCACAAAGATCTTTGTTGTGCTGCGTGTACTTTCCCACTGGCAGACTATTTCACACAAGGGCTCAAATCAAATTCCTTCAGTCCTAGGGTGTTGAACCAGAATACTTTCCTTCCATAAGCATCCATTTTACTAAGAATTTAGCTATTTATATAAGCCCTATACAGAAACTCTAAAATTAAGAATAGTATTTTAAAGTTTGTCTACTTTTTCAAATTAAATGTCTTGTTCAGATTCATTAAACTGCAATTAATTATTTTTAAAGCCTAGTACAGAGGAATTAACTGAAACAAATTTAAAGAAATCTCCTGATGAGTAATTCAGTGTACAGTGTGAAAGATAAATCTTTTTTCTGCTTTTGTGAACTTAGTGCTCCTGTGGCAGAAATCATACTAATAGCAGAGAATCGTAGAAACATAAAATATCCTGAGTTGAAAGGGACCCACAAGAATTATCGAGTCCAACTCTAGGATCAATCAAAATTAAAACCATATATCTGAGAGTATTGTTCAAACCCTTCTTGATCTCCAGCCAGGTTGGTGCTTTCTGTGAAGCCTGTTCCAGAGGCTGACCACTCTCTTGGTGAAGAACTTTTTCCTTTTCCTGATATCCAACCTGAACCTTCTCTGATGCAGCTCCACTTCATTGCCTCAGGTCCTATTGCTGGTCACCAGAGAGATCAGTGCCTCCTACTCTGCTCTCCTTTGTGAGAAAGCTGTAGGCTGCCATGAAGTTGCAAGAATATGTATGTGTTATGTATACTTTATATATATATGTATATTTATACAGATAGTATGCTATTGATACTATACTATTACTGTCAATTATTTTAGAAACAGTGCATCTGAGGAGGGAAACCACAGGAGATCCTTTCCAAAAGAAAAAAAAAAAAAAGAGAGAAAACTCCTTGATATGGTCCCAAAGCCTTCATTATGACCCTAAGCCCCCCATTCTTATGTCTGAATTGGGGAGATCTGAGTTAGAAGGGTGGACTGTTCAGTAGATAAAGTAATGGTTGAATGGTCTGAGACAGAGGTCTGTCATCAATTGCTCCATGTCCAGGTGGAGATCTGTGACGAGTAGTGTCCCTAAGGGGTCTATCCTGGAATCAGTTCACTTCAACATCTCTGTCAGTGACATAGAAAGTGGGATCAAGTATTGAAATGAGTATATAAACAATATAGAGACTGGCTTTTTACATGATCTGACAGTGATAAGACAACGGGGAACTGTTTTAAACTACCCGAGGGAATATTTTGCTCAGAAGCTAGTGACACACTGGAACACATTGCCCAAAGCTGTGGATGCCCCATCTCTGGACATACTCCAGGCTAGGTTGGAGGAAACCTGACCTGGTCTAGTAGGTGGCATCCCTGTATATGGCAGGGGAGTTGGAACTAGGTGGTCTTTAATGTCCCTTCTAACCCAAGCCATTATTTATTTTTTCTATGATGATGAAAACCTCTTAAGTATATGATAAATAATCACTTCGTGAGGTAAAATATGTGTGATAACACCTTAAAATTCTAATGGTGTGCAATGGTGTGGAATGAAAAGTGACCTTTCCTCTTTTCCTATCAGAATTTTCCAAATGAAGATTCTTGTTTCTTAATTAAATGAATATTTAAAATCAGTAACAAAGATGAAAAAAAAAATTGGTGAGTGCTGAAAAAATACACTGTTCTTATATTTCAAGTTTTCAACCAAAATTTTCACGGAGAAACAGTAATAACCATAAATATAATGTGATATTTCAGCATGAGGGTTTCATGAATAAGCCTCTGGGAAGCTTGTTACTGACACTCTCAAATAAGTCATGTAGAGTTTCCCTTTAAGTGCTTTATTGCTTTCTCTCTCTTTGACTCTAATAAAATGCAGCTCTCATCTATATTCTATATTCCAAGCTCCTCTGTCTTTTCAGTGAATTTCTAAAACATCTTCCCTATCAACAAAAAAGTACAGTTGACATTCTGAGAGTCATACTTCTCCAAACAGGAGAAGCATCTCTCGTACAAAGGTAAAATGGAAGGAGCAGTTGTGGGTTGGCATTTCTAGAAGGTAGCTCAGGTAATGGGGGAAAAGCTCAAATGCAGGTGCTGACCTTGCCTCTTTAATTGGTCCCTCTGGAACTGGAAAAAGCCGTTGTTGTAGGAGTGTTAAGTAAAGAAAAAATGCATTTTCCATCATAAGTATTTCCATTTTTTTTTTTTTTAATGAAAAAATAATGATGGAAGTGTTTAATTGGTTGTTTTTAAATCTTTTTATCTTCTTTCTCTCAGAAAATTTTACAGGCTCTTGAACCTCCCATGCTGTTTATGCAAAATTGTCTGTTAAGACAATCTACTTACATGCTACACTATAAAAGCACAGGTAGGATGTAATTGCATGTTGTCTTATGAAGTAATGATGCAGTAATGATCAGTCAGAGTATATTTGGGCTAGGCTACATGGGATTTTCGACAGAATGGTCTCAATGAAAAGATTATATTCCTTCTCAGAGAGTAATTCTTTCTGTGAATGAAGTTTACAATATGTCAGAGGAGTCTCAGAGATGATTTCTTCACAGAAGCTGTGAGCTAACTGTCTGGCATCCTCTGAGACACAGAAAGATTGCTGAACCTTTCTTCTAACATTTCCAGCCTGACTTAGCTTGTGCCTGCTAGAGAGGACTTTCTAAGTTTCATTCTTCTTCAAAGCTGGTGAATAAGATAGGAAAACTAGTGACAGCAACAGAGACAATGGAGAATCACAGAATCACAGAATTGTAGGGGCTGGAAGAGACCTCCAGAGATCAAGTCCAACCCCCCTGCAAAGCAGGGCCCCTACAGCAGGCTGCACAGCTAGGTGTCCAGGTGGTTCTCTCCTGAGAAGGGGAGTTCACAGCCTCCCTGGGCAGCCGTCAGGTCCGGCCTGGTCAGCCTCCAGTGCTCTGTTACCCTTACCATGAAGATCTTCCTTTGCATATTAGTGTGGAACTTCCTATGCTCCAGTTTATGGACATTTCCCCTTGTCCTGTCTCTGCAGACTGAAAAGAGGTTGGCCACGTCCCTTTGACTCCCACACTTAAGATATTTATAAGCATTAACAAGATCACCTCTGAGTCTCCTTTTCTCAAGGCTGAACAGACTTAGGTCACCCAGCCTTTCCTCATAGGTGAGATGCTCCAAGCCGTTTGTCATCTTTGTGGCTATCTGCTGGACTCTCTCCAGAAGTCCCTTGTCTTTTTTGTACTTTTCTGAATGTTGAGATACTAGACAATTTATTGCCTTAGTTTTCACTAGTAATCAATCTTCCTATACCTCTCAAGACCCTGAATCTCAAGGCAGGGACTGGAAAAATGAAGTCCCTCCCAAAGTAAGAGAAGATCGAGTTTGAGACCACCTGAAGAATCTGAATATACAGAAGTCCTGAAGAGGACTTAACAATACCTCAGAGTCCTGAGTTGGCAGATACCATTGCTAAGTGACTCTCCATTGTATCTGAAAATTCATTGCAGTCACCTGATGTCCATGACTGACTAAAGGAGTTATCACACATGTTTTTTTAAGGGTAATAAGGAGGACCTGTCAGCCTCACTCTAGTGCCCAGTGAGATCATGGAACAGATCCTCCTAGAACATATGTCAAAACACAAGGAAGACAGGGAGGAGATCATAGACAGCCAGCATAGCTACAAGGGCAAATCATGCCTCACTAATCTAGTAGACTTCTAGATGTAAAACAAAGAGTAAATTCAGGAGGTGCTGACTTTTTATCAGTAGGGGAAACTAGTCACTGACTTTTAAAAATTTAGAGTAGCAGTAATAGTAGTTCTTTGTTGCTGTTGTTACTGTTTTTTAAGCCAAACGTTCCCATTTGTGCTGTTAGACTACAGATCAAAAGCATTTCAGAAATATTGCTGGACTTGTTTGGTAGTTTTGTACCATAATAATTATGTGAAAAAATATTAGGTAGTGCTTTTCTTCATTAATTCAGAAAAATATATTCTTCATTACCCATAATTTTCCCAACATAAATTACACAATTGCTATTTTAATCCATAAAGAAATAAGGAATGGAGGGTGAAAGCCTTTTCTTTTGAAGGACCTCGGTATTGGAATTTGAACAAAAATTAAAGCTGATATTCAAATTATTTATGTAAAATGCTGGGAACATTTTCTGAAATATTCAGCAAATGTATTTCTGTGTTACTACTGGTTTAGTCAGCAGAAAAAAATTACTGTACTCCTCTTTACCTCTCAAAAATAGAACTGGTTCCAAAAATAGTTGCACATTTTGCTATTCCCCTTGTTGTGATCGCTTACCTGAGCTGCAAAACCATATAGCTAAGTCAATCCAGCATTGTACTTCAACTATTTCTCTCCGTTGTAATTTTTAGAGCTATTTGGATTCTAAGCCTGAAATTAAATTCTGCTCACCCAAATTCATGTATACTTTGTTGAAGACTGGCTATGATTACCTAAATATCCCAGCAGTGGCTTTATTTTGTTCTTTTGGTTCTATTTTACGTATCTATAAACTTTGCTGTGGGGAAAGATATTTCTTAATTTACTCTAGAAAATTGGTTGTACTTCCAGGCAAGTAGTTTTAAATGTTTTCTGAGTTAGTGCTGACTGCTGTAAAGGACAAAAAGTGTTCAATATTTGTACAAATTGTCATTTTTTGTAATATCTTCACTGCTTAAGAAATGTCAACAACTTCTTTTCCCATATGAAAGGAGTTAGACAAGACAATTCTTGTGGCTCCCTTCTAACTACTGAAAAAATTGCTCTAACTATTCTAACTCAGAATATTCTAAGATTCTATGAAATATCTTGCTAAGAGAAGGCATTTTGTGGAGTGTTGTCAATGGTTATTGTATAGTTGCCTCCTATGAAACTCGGAATGTTTATTGTAATACTGAGATGATTTCTTTTTCAATAAGCTAGATACCTGTAATTTTGTTACTGCCACTTTAATGAATGAAAGATAAAAGTGATGTGCTTTAAACTCTACTGGATGATTAAATGATATGCTACACGTTCAGAAAAGTTAATAGCAATTATGCAAAAAATTACAGATATTTATTGATTTGTTTGTACATTTTCTAACGGCATTTCTAACATCAAATTATTTATTTGTGTTACATGACTACCTAGTAAGCTTGGACCCTCGATCTGTACACAAGACAGCTCCTTCCTGGTAAAATAATTCAACTGTAGACAAAAATATACTATGATAGGAATTAACAGTGCAAATACAAGCAGAAAATTTGATGCAAACCTAAAAATAGAACCCAGCATTCTTTTCTCCAAAAGAGGACAAAAGCCACAAACTGAAGACTTTTTTTTTTGTATTTCTAACTGTAAACTTTATGACTGCTGTCACAAACTCAAAACTTGCACAACTTTCTTGAAATGACACTGATGGAACAATAATTTCTAATTTTCCATCTCTTTTCTTTCTCTTCAGTGGTTCATACTTACAAGTGGAGAGATTCAGGCACCTATGAATACCCTCACTGCGTATCTGCCTAAGACACCACTAATGCATGATCCTTCTTCCTCATTGACTTGTGAACCACTGAAGTGATTATAAAGTCAGCTCCTGACTTGGGTGCTAGACAGAACTTCATGTGGATGTCTTGTGCTTTCATGCACTGGAACTGTTTGGTACTGGTGGACAGCATTAATAGAGACAATACAACCCAGGGCAGCAATGCAAAAAAGTCTGGTGGTTGCTTTCTTCTGTGAATTTGTTTTCTTAACTCACCATTTTTATCTATTTAAACTGTCATCATTTGGCCACAATGATAATCAAAGTGCTGGAGCAGCCCTTCTACAAAGAAAGGTTGAGGAGGCTGGGGGTGCTCAGTCTGGAGAAGGAAAGGCTTTGATGAGACCTCATTGCAGCTTTTCAGTGTTGAAAGTGTTTATAAATAACATGGAAGTGGACTTTTTACACAGTCTTATAGTGATAGGACAAGGAGGGAGAGCACTAAACTAAAATAAAGGAGATGTAGGCTAGATGTTAGGAGGAAATTTTTCACTCAGAGTGGTGAGGCACTGGCACATGCTGCCCAGAGAAGCTGTGGATGCCCCATTCTGGACGTGTTGAAGGCTGGGTCTCATTCAGCAGCTGGAAACCCTGATCACAGCAGAAGTTATAGAAATGGATGATATTTAAGGTCCCTTCTGACCCAAGCCATTCTATCATTCTATGATTTTATGAACTACCTTATCTCTGAATGTTTCTGTTCTTTATTTTGTGTGTCTCTGTTATGAGCATTTTCTCACTGATCCTTCTTACTGTGTTTCCTCAGAAGTCTGAGATATGCTTATGTCTCTGTGCTGCATCAATGGTAGGCTTGATCCAGGTCACAGGCAGGTACACTCTAAGATAGGAAGCTCTTAGAGAGCATGTAGAGAAAAGCACATTTATGTCAATAAATTGGCCCCTTTAGGAAAGTGAAAGCTGCAGATTAGGATCTGTTTATTTGGTAGACTCCTCATATTTGAAAAATTAAATAAGTGCAAAGTATGATGGAAAAGTAGCAACTGGAATTTATACAGCTGGTTCTACTGACAATATTAAAAATTCATACTTGGTAAGAAGGTTACAGATTTTCCCAAGGTGCTAGGCTTAAATCATTGGTATACATCAGTAAGACATGATAGACAAAACCTTACATCCGGAAAATGAAGGAGTAAATCAGACTACTAAGAGCAGAAGTTTGTCATGCAACTGTTACAATTAATTTCATCACATCCAAGAAAAATATCAATTATTTCACATTGTTAAACATGATGCTCTTATTGTTTCTGGTATTGATGGGATTAAGAGTAAGTATTTGTGAAATTATAACACTAACAAAAGCTCCTAATATGGCCATTCTTCAACCTAATAGTAATCCTTATAAGCAATGGCTATGACATAGAAAACTGTAATTTGACTGCTCTCCTGAAAGGATGCAAGATCATTACGCAGAATTATAGGAAGGTAAAGACAGGCTTGTACAGATTTCAGTCTTGCGATAGCATGCTTGGATGATTCCTTTCTATTTCAGATTACTGCTGGTATAACTTTGCAGTGTCGGCTGGTTTACAGATGATAGAAAAGGGATGAAATTGGATTCCTACATTACTGCCCTCCTCAGTTGGGGTGTTGCTGGGAAAAAAAAAAAAGAAAAGGAGATAAACCTTTCAACTGTTACAGAAATGTCCAGTAAGAGCTGTAAAATGTAAGAGTTAAGAGCTTCAAGAGTAAATTTAAACCTTGGTAAAATGAGAGAGAAAGCAGAGACAGAAATGGTCAAGTAACCCCTTCAACTAAGCTGTTACATGTGAGAGAATTTTGCTTCAGGCTCTTTAGGGGCTTCACTCATGAATTTCTATCAACGTGATAATGGCTGTAACTCACTGTTACATTCACTCATCTTAGTCTGCTTTTCTAAATATGTGAAAAAGACTTTTGATTGAATCCAGTGTGTCACTGCTGCACAAGCTAAATGAAATTGGGATTTCTTTTTCTTTCTACAAATTCCCTTTTCAGAAGAAAATGTAAAAAAAGAAAGAAAATTCTACATAATTTGTAAATATTACTACTAATAAGGGTTTTTTTATTTTCTTGAAAAACAACAGCAACAAAACGACCACTTGGCAGACTAAACAATAAATGTTATTCCTACAAAAATTATTCCATTCAAGGTGTCACTTTATTGTGTTAAAGAATTTAAAGGTCAAAACTTCAGGAACCTGTCATTTTTATAAAAGTAGTTTTGACTGATGTGAAAAAGAAGAGAAATTCACTTAGAGTTAAAAGAAAATCTCATTTTCAACTATAATTTTCCTTCAGCCTTAATTTGTCTGAATTTGACAAAAATAATGTAAACTGTGCCCAGTTCCAAACTTAATGTGAATTTTTGAAGAAAATATTTTAAACGAGTCTGATGTCGCTTGGGTTGTCTAATCTTGAGAAAAGGAGGCCAAGAGGTGACCTGATTGCTTTCTATAACTTCCTGAGCAGGGGAAGGGGAGTGGGGAGGTGGCAGGCTCTTCTCCTTGGAGACCTGTGCAACCATTATTGGACGTGACTCATTGATAAGTCTCCTCTTAAGAGAAAGTACAGCATTAAGAAAACTTCCAGGGTAGAATTCAGCGAATATGCAAAGAATCTGTTCCGTGATAGTTCCCAAAACAACACAACCTGCAACCTTAGATGTTCGCAGCACCAGGGGATCTGGGGGCTGACTGAGAGGAACAGCACTGAAGATGAAGCAGAGTGGAAACACTGCAGCCAGGCTCTGTGTTGACACTGCAGAGATGGGAACTTGGTGGACATGGAACTGATAAATTGTACAGTTGTTACCCTGCGCCATCCCTTACCCAACAGTTTTCCATTTTATGTCAAAAACACATCCCTGGGTGATCCTAGATCAAAAGCACACCTCCATCCCAGAGGCCGCCCACCTTCAAGGTACAACTACATCTCATTGAGACTACACTCTGAATTTTTTTGCCTATACGTTTAAAAGCAAAGAGAGAAGATTTTGCACCAATTGTAACAAAAGTATGATTGACTATAGTCAACCAAACTCTTTCTTACCTGAAAGTAAGAAATTAGCATAAAATATCTTAAGAGAGAAGAAATTTTAGTGAAGATACTGTCATGGACAAGTCAGGAGGACACTGCTGACTTCTAGCACCAGCTAACAGACTTTTCTCCTGAGGGCTTCTATTGAGTGAGATTTGCACACCTGGTTATACTGAGTGCTTTCCTGTGGAACTTAGAAATCTCTAGAGTTATACTATGATTTAATGCATCTGCAGTGGACTGTATTAGTCACATTCTTGGTACACACACGTGCTCTGCTGGCAGTTATTTATCACTGATAATCCAAAAAACTCTGCAATCTGTTGCTTCAGTAAACAGCAGTGTTTACTAATCTAGCCGTAAAAGCTCTCACTGAACATGACTATTAGGAAAGACTGTGTTAGTTCATTGGACATGACTAGTGAAACTATTTTTGCATCCATAATCGTGATAGTTCAAGATATTGAAAGCAATTGGACTTTCAGTGCCAAATTGGGCATCATTCAGAAACTAAGCCCAGCTGTCCTCAGCCTGTCTGATATCTGAAGACATGGTAGACGACAAGCTGGAATTTGTTTTCTGCTGAACTTCTTTACCCTTCAAAGTAAAAGAACTGATGGCAGGACTTGAGGGAGCAGCGCAAAACTGCAGGAGATGTCCAGAATGAATATTAGGAAAAAATTAATTACTGCGAGGGTGGTGAAAAGCTGAAGCAGGCTTCCTAGAGAGGTAGTTGATTCTGTATGACTGTCAATGTTCAAGAGGTATTTGGGTAATGCCCTCATTAATATGCTTTAATTTTGGTTAGCCCTGATCTTGATCATCTAGAAGATCTCTGAAGGTCCCTTCTGTTCTGTTCTGTTCTGTTCTGTTCTGTTCTGTTCTATTCTATTCTATTCTATTCTATTCTATTCTATTCTATTCTATTCTATTCTATTCTATTCTGCTCTGCTCTGCTCTGCTCTGCTCTGCTCTTGTTTCTGTTTTCTACATTTACAATCTTAATGTACTCATTCTAAGATATTTTCTTTCCCTCACATGTTATTATATTCCCACAAATATAATAATTAAATATTTTCTTCCCCTGTTTTTTCATAACATGGAATTTCTTGGGGATGGAAAAAGCAGTAACAAAACCACCATCAAGCAATATTATAGATTAGCAAATATGTGCAATACATTTTTCAAAAGACTGCAACAAAAGTTCATAAATCTAGGTGCTAGTTGAGTTGATGGTAGATCTGTGTATGTAGCACTGTGATGTTTTACTTCTCATTGATTTCCCACATGATGCTGTGCAGATACTCTTCCTACTGCTGATCCTTTCTCTCTTGGAATGGTGACTGTAATAATAACCCTGACCTGGAAGGAAAACTTGAAACAGGGAGGAAAGCTTACCTGAAGAAATGTTATACTCATTCTAGTGTCTTTGATGGCAGTAGAATTGCCATGGACTAGAAGTCAAATTTTACATAGTTCAAACAGATATTTGCTTGTACGTTACCTTCTCTTATTTTAAATAAACCACTATAACATGCTCAAGTGGATGCAAAGAGGCCTATCTAAACCAATGTCCTGTATCTCTCTCCAAAAAGGGTTTGATGAAGGTAATTTCTCTTGTAGAGCACATTTCCTCCAGCCTCTGAAACTCCTCGTTGTAATTGATTAGTAGCATATCACATTGAGGCCAAACGGCAAAAAGTTTTTTAGCATTTAGCACATAATATTTTTATTGGAGTAGAGGAACCAAATGTGCATTTTCCATTTTAAAGAAAAGGAACTATTGTAATTACAGTATGGAACAATGACTTTCACAGACAAAGTGTTTCTGTAGCGTTCAAAATAAAAGAAGACCTCTTGACTATTGCTTACCCCCAAACTTTTCTTTTCTTCCTTCCCCATGCCTGTCCCTCTTATTTTTTTCTTTCTGTATTACCCTTGAGCAGCTCAGCAGCATTCTGCTCCGGTTTCATTGAGCCCAACTACCTCTGCTGGTGAGCTTTTCTGCTTGAAATTCATGTGATAATGTATTTTGAGGCTGATCCTCTATGGACTGCAAACAGTGGAATCATTGTTCTCTTTATGTCACAGCACATTTCCTCCTTTCAGGACTTGTTTTGTATGATCACTAAAAACATTAGTAATTCTTTATGTGTACTTAGTATTCGTGTTTTGAAAGTACCAACTTGAATCTGGGGCAACAGTGAGTCTGTTGTAACTTCATTATCTCAGTTGCTATCTAAATCTCCTCTTTGCTTGTTGATATTGCTCTGTCACACTCGTTTAACTTGTTATTATTTATGATGTAAAATATCAAGGAAAAGTCTGTAGGGTTCTTTATTAAAGGCAGCATAACACAATTACTTTACCTGTAGAATTATTTATTATGCCTCTACCTATTGTAGGGAACCTGCCTTAGCAGCAGGGTTTAATAAACTGATTAATAAGCTGAGAAGGAGCAGAAGAAATTTTCTGACCATAATGAATTTCTTAGAGGAGAAAGAGCATGTGCAGCCATTGCATTTATTTGACTACAATGCAGTGGCTAAAACAGAAAAGAGGAGAATTTGAGAGTGATTTAGTTTAAAATGTGGAGGAATGGTAACAAGAGATAAAAGGGTTGGCATGAAGAATATGTTTCAAGGGATCCTGTAATGCAGAAGCAACTCTGTAATCTAACCTGGAATACATGGAATGTGACTTCTGAAAGACTGGTGATGATCTGAGGCTTGGACACAGTGGATGTTTATGAAACATTGTTAACTGACAGAGATCAGTGCACTCTATTTATCAGGGAATGTGCAAAAAGATCCTTTCGCTTAAATCTTCCCAAATGGCTTCCTTGTACATTACTCAATATAATCTGTTCAGAAATGTACCCAGAGCTAACATGGGTATGTGAGAAGGGTATGTGAAAGTTTTATTTATTTATTTTTTTCAAAACATATTAAATGCATCCAGTTCAAGGCTTTCAGAATTCTGGTATATAAATACCATAATGTTTGCATTCTTGCTTTCCTAAGAACTGTTCTACACTAAAATCCGACTACATACTAAGTGCTATGAAAAAAAAAATGTTTCTGACCTTCGTTGCAAAATACTCTACAATGTTCAGTATTTGAAAGACTGTTTAAATGATTATAAAGAAAATGAAAATCTTTGGTCTTGGTGTAGAAACAATTTTTCCAGCATAAACAGTAAAAGAAATAAGGCCTATTATATCTATATAAAATATGTTTGCATACTCAGAAAAATGTTCTGAGTCTTAAAATAAATGTTCAGTTGGAAATATTTTGGGAAGAATATACTAGAAATGTAAGCAGCGTATTCTAGTGTGTTATCTTCATTGCAGCTCCAAACTTCATTTTTTAAAAATTCTTGGCTCTTAGTAGTTGCAAAATCAGACATAATTTTCAATATATAATGGCTTTCACCCGTATACAAAACACTGTTTTAAACACTATGCATCAAAAGACTTTTGCACAAGTTAGAGTAGAAATACAGTGGAAATAGGACAGGAAATGATCAAGATAATCTTTTACCTATAAGATTAAATTCTATCGCACAGACATTTTTGAAAAGCTATTTTTAATTTTTCTTTTTTCAAAACAAATAAACAAAAGCACCTTTGGCTTGAAAATACTGCAAAATCTGACATGCACCAACTAGATCAAAGGCAGTTTATGGTAATTCCTTTAATTTATTACTGAGAGATTTTGAGAAATACATACATTTTAGGTTGCAACTTTCATCTACTCTACCAGTCATTTCTTCTAGTATTTTAATACAAAAATTGATACTAAAAGCCTAGCATGAAGTTGATGCTAGCACTGTAGAAAGCAGCTGTTGTTGATATTACTAGTTTTCCTGATTTGTTTATTTATTAAAAAAAAAAAAACCAGAAGTCAGTAATTTTAATCCGCTCATCTATCAACAGGATGGATAGAAAAAAAAGTGATACATTTTTTAACAAATTCTCCTACCAGCTGTATAGGTGAATGTCTATGTATTCTCTAAGACGTTTAATTTTATAGTTCAACTCTGTTGGCTAAAAGCTCACGTTTGGATGATAAAGTGATAAAAATCACTTAGTATTTTGCGTATCTAATTGTCCAGGTATTGTGAGACTTTCCTGCTGTCTGTCTGCTTTGGCTGTCCAGCATAAAGATACATTTTTCCTGCGATTAATTCATATAGTCTTCATATTTTGATTGTCAAGCCTACAGATTAAAACAGAACTTCCTTCTTTTGTCTGCATCTGTTGTTTGAAACCAGCTCCTTAACTTTAGTAATATAATAGTCCTAAAGCAGATCTTCTTTGCATTTTTGACTGCAAGAAAGAAAAAGTTGTGAAGGAGAATATTAGAGGAGACAGTGTATGTTTGAGATCATGACCATAAATGTAGTGGGTGTACAGACTTCTGAGGTAGAGCATGAACTTTCTTTAAAACAAAGGTTGGTGTCACAGTGTACTTGAGATGCGAATAGTTGACAACATATGTTTGCTCTAATGCAGTAGTAAGAGCCTGTCACTGCATTATTTGCTTTTTGTCTGCACAAAGTTGCCGGAGATCTTAGAGAGATCAGGCAACTAACGAGAGGGCTGCTCCAATAGTAATTCCTCTCATTTTATTATGTGTGTCCGCAACATCTGAAGCCAATGTTAGTGGTATAGCAGTAGAATTTGAGCCTACCCACCAATATTCCATTACATTTTGTTGCTGTGTGACAGATGGCAGCAGAGGGACAGTCTGACAGAATGGTGTCTGATGTGGAAGTGTGTATAGATCAAAGATGTGTTGTTGAATTCCTTCATTCAGAAAAAAATGTCACCCACAGACATTCACTGACACTTGCTGAATACTTACGGAGATGAGCCAGTGAGTGTGAGCACAGTGAGGTGGTGCGTGGTATGCAGTGGTGACATGAAAGACAAACCAAGTTCTGGATGGACATGCAAATCTTTACAAGCACAGTGTACAGGTTCTTGTTCATCACTGGTGAAAATAATTAGCTGATGGTGGTGACTATGTTGAAAAATGCTGTTTTGTAGCTGAGAATTTGCTCTATCAAATAGTGTTATTCTGTTCTTTGTATACATTACAGTTTCAATGGAAATAAATTAGAGGCATTACTTTCAGAGCAACCTATGTACAAACTAACTGGGTGTCTTGGGCAGAGTTTTGCCTAAGTGTCACCAACACTAATGGGAATTTCACTTGCATTTTCCATCAGATCTGTCTCTACCGTACGTGCTACCACAGTTCAGTGTTAGCTCTTGAAACTCCAGTTTCTGCCCACAGAAGTGCAGCAGGATATTTCCATCCTCAGAAAGGGGTCTGCCCTTGTGGCTGCCCAGCTGCTCTTCTGCAACCAGACTGCCTGAAGGAGAAGACGACATCTTCTTCTCAGGGGAGATGCAGTTACTTCAGCTGCAGTGGTGAGAGCTGCAACACAGAGTTCGTTACTAAAAGCCAACTCAAATCCCTCAGACTTTTCCATGTCTATGTTTCTGTGCTTGCGTTTGTATTGCCTTCCTACATGCAACATGAATTTGTTCATCAAGCATGTATTCCTGTAACTCCAGTATCTACAGTTTTTAATTTGAGGCCCGTTAAGCAGCTGTCATTTCCCACAATCTTCTGGGTTTTCAAAAAAAGAATGCTGCATTAATAGAATGACAGTAACACTGGTCTCCCTAATGGCTAAACTGCCTGTCATTTGTAACATGTTTTTCCTTCTGGAGCCCTAATGTCTCCAGAGACCCATGTAACTCAGTCCCCTGAGGTACAAAACAAAATGCTACTTGTACTCTCACTTCTGTTCCAGAGCAAACATTTCATTTTCTCTACAGGATTGAAAAACATATATTGGATTGCTTTCAAGCTGAAAAATTTTCCTCACTAATGATATCCTTTCACCAAAAGAATGTCATATATCCTTTAAATTCACACCATCACCTGGGAGGCTTTTATTTTTTTAGCCATTATTATACTTTTAGCTCTCCTAAATGCCTCTATCAGAACATTATTTATATTCAGTGACACCAAAGCACTTGACTTTATGCTCTGCTTCAAGGCAGTGTTTGCCTAGATAATATGTCATTTGCTTTGACAAATAGGATGTAGTTCTCTGAAAAAGGTAAAGGCTTTAAAGATTTAATTTACAGGAGCTGATTGTATTGTTTTTAGGTTTCCGCACACAGAAAAAGTCAACAGCTAACATTAAATGCCAATAAAATACTGTTGGCACTGAATATTAAACTTATTAACAGCATATGACAATATCTTCAGGGAAGAATTTAAATTTGAGACGTTGTTCTGGTTTTCATGTTTCTTTCTGTGATGTTTGTTTTCAAATGCTTCTGTTTTCTTTCAAGTTCCTCTTAGCAGGGAAGAGAAGAACTAGAAATAATACAGAGAAAACGGAAACATTAGCCGTAGGAAGTGAAATGGGCATGCTGTAGCAGCTTTTTTCCCTGCTTCATGCCACACTAGAGAGATTTTCTCATCTCCGCTTGCAGGGAACTTCCCACATGTTCCTGTGGACATCTGCTTTTCCTTACACTCCAGCAGTCACTGGGGGTCTCTTTGCTACATTTTTTTTTCTTTCCTTTTCTACCAGCACAAGGGAAATTAGATTTTGAGGATTGGAGTAGGACTTACAGAGCTTCTGAAACAAAAATGAAGTTTAGATTTCAACTTGTGCAATTGAAATAATTTTATGTGGTGCTTCATAGTTTTCCTGAAATTATTCTCTTTCTGTCTCAGCTCTGGAATCTGTTTCCTTTTGCATTATATAAAATAACCATGTGCTCTATACCGGTCATCATGTTCCAGTTCTGCCTAAACCCTGGAAATGTGATTAAACTGGGGCTTAATCAGGGTGACGGTGGATAAAACATAAATTTGGAATCAAACTATTCTCTGGATATGAGAGTTTATTGGAGATCCCACTTATTAACATCCTCCACCTGGGCATTGTTTTGTTTTAAATAATTACAGGGCTTTTCTTCAGCTTTTTGATCCATGATTCAGATCTGGGAAATGTATAAGCAAATATATATATGCAAAAAATCAACACATCACAGAATCACAGAATTGTAGAGGCTGGAAGGGACCTCCAGAGATCACTGAGTCCAACTGCCCTGCAAAGCAGGCCCCCTACAGTAGGCTGCACAGGTAGGCGTCCAAGCAGGTTTTGAATATCTCCAGAGAAGGAGAATCCACAATCTCCCTGGGCACCCTGTTCCAGTGCCCTGTCACAGTTACAGTGAAGAGGTTCCTTTGCATATTGGTGTGGAACTTCCTATACTCCAGTTTATGGCTGTTTCCCCTTGTCCTGTCCTCACAGACCTCTGAAAAGAGGTTGGCCATTTCTCTTTGACTCCCATACTTAAGATATTTACAAACATTAACAAGATCACCCCTGAGTATTCTTTTCTCGGGGCTGAACAGACCCAGGTCTCTCAGCCTATCCTCATAGGGGAGATGCTCCAGGCCCTTTATCATCTCTGTGACCCTCCACTGGAGTCTTCCCAGAAGACCCCTGTCTTTTCTGTACTGGGAAGCACAGAACTGGATACAGTACTCCAGGTGAGGCCTCACCAGGGCAGAGTAGAGGGGGAGGGTCACCTCCCTTGAACTGCTGGCCATGATCCTTTTAATGCACCCCAGGATCCCATTGGCCTTCTTGGCCACCAGGTCACAGTGCTGGCTCTGGCCAACCTGTCATCCACCAGACCCCCACGTGGAACACAGTTAAAATAATATGATTTGAGCATATCTATCACAGCTAAAAGATAAGAAGACTAAGATTTACTGTCTGTAGACCTCAAAACCAAAACTTCACTGATATATCACTGGACAGATTATAACCCAAAGAGCTTATTGTGGAGACATTTACTGTCTGTATGCCATGGTCTTTGTTTACTCTGTATCTGACACATGCAAGATGAGCAGAGAGCAGAAACCCCATGTTATGAAAAAAAGATTGCATTTGCTATTCTTGGGCAGGGGTAAGAATAATTAGATACCTCTGGGGGGAGTACAGAGAAATCCACTCCATGTTTACAGGCCTGGATCTAACATCAATCATTTTTTTTCTTAATTTTGAGTAAGAAAATTGGCAAAACATGTGTAAGCATGTTTGTGTGACAGTTTCTAAAGTATGAAGTATTGTGCTTTGCCTGTTCAGCTAAGCTGCCTTAAGATTTTGGAGGAATATATCTTTTCCTATTTTTATTATATTTTAGTCATTATTGTTGTTTCTAACCTAATTCAAGGTGACAGAGTCATAGAATACCTAAGCAGGGAGGCACAGAGCATGAGGTGGAGACTGTACTTGCAAATACTGCTTCAGCGCTATAGAAGTTATAAAAGCAGTGCAACCTAACAGTGGAAATGCTCTGTAGTACATGTGCAGCTAAGTGTCTGAATAATGCTGGTGCACATTTACATTAGGAGCAAGGATAATAATGTTTCTCAGATAGCTTACTGCCTTACTTGTATCCCACATATAGAAGCAAACTGCATATGCAATTGTACATGTAAATATATATAAATTTGTATGTGTATATATATATATTTCGTATTATAGATACTAAGGTACTTAGAGAATCACACCTCTACAAATGTACTTAATCACATTTGGTTAGACATACTTTTCAAAAGCATCAAATAAAAGGAAGGACTATGGTTTACCCGGGGATCCAGTACACGTAATATGCCTAGTAAATAATTTGAAACAGGAAATAAGTAGCCAAGCATGAGTGATTGCTTATACAGGAGAGAAGATGAATGATTCCACTATTAGGCTTTAGCTCTGAAGAAGTTATGATACTTGAGAGAAAGCAAAGCAAAGTAAAGCAAACAAACAAAAAAAAGAAAACCTTGAAATTTTCTAATCTGTGAAATGGGGGAGATTCTGATCAAAACTAATTTTACTGGGTTAGGAAGCAAAAGAAGTGCTGGGGAAAAAACTCATTGGCAGTGAGTGTGTAGTATAGATTTCTCCATGTAGTAAATCATGAAAGAAGCTGCAGTGTTCTGGTGATGCACCTGTAGAGCCTGAACTCTTGGCTGTGGCCCCACTGGCACCGTTCAGACCGTTCAGATGACATGCATCATGATTAAGAGACCTTTCTCACTCATTTATATGGGAAAGATTATTCATCTACTGATATGTAGATGATTAAATTTATTTCTGCTTTTACTGTACCAATAGTAGCTGAGTAAGAACAGGAATAAAGATGGCCAAAAAAATTGTGATGATTCTCCACACGATAGGAGTTGCTTACAGGCATTGTTTACGTTTAAAATTAAGTTTATTCTTGATCCTACCATCTTTAAAAATATCTGAATCTGTTTCTTAAAAGACAAACAAAAAACCAACAACAAAAAAACACCCCAAAACATCTTTTGCAGGATTTATTGGTTTTATTTTTTCATGTAAAAACTATACCAGACAGAGAAATTGATTACATATATTCCTCCTCTTGCTAAACTTTGTTCAGTATTTCCTGTTTTAGCTTTCTGGCGCATATACGTTGCAAGATGCTGTAAGCCTGTGTGCGTTATTGTAATGTATTATTGCTGTTGCAGCTTGCTAAAAACTTTATACATGCATGATAGATGATATTGAAGATCTGTAAAATCTACATGCGTCCCCCGAATGATGGGGACTCCAATTATGTCACGTGCTCAGAGCATGGGTCCCTATTTGCTTTGATTCTGGAGGTGAGGTGGAAGGGATCACTGGTATCCCTTTATCCACAGCTGAGTGAGGGACTGTGAAGTGCGTGATAAAACACAGACTAGTTTATTCAGTGAAGAAAACCTTATAATTAAGAACCTTAATAATAAAGCAAAAATATAATTCACACCTCAGACAGGAGAAAGAATTAATTTTTCTTTGTTTAATTCAGATTAAAAATCTTTAAAGCAGCTCAGGAAACTGTTTGCATTGAATGCAATGCAATGTGTTAGTAGATAAGGTGCTTAAGTTTTTAAGTTAAGTTCCCAAAAAATATCCACTACAATTCTTCTCACTCATTCAAGGGGCATTTCAGTCTCTCTCACATAATTATATTGTCTAAATTAAACTTACTTAATCTCCATTAAGTTTGCTATTTCATCTTACAGTAAAAGAACAAAAGCATTAACTGCCTTTTATTTTCCCTTCTTTCCTGTAGAGTACAGTCACTCTCTTGGCCACTGTAGCTAACTGATTTCATGAAATACTTCATAGGTAATAGTAAAGTAACTAAATTTGTTTTTCAATAAACATTTGGAGATGTCACTAGGTCATAGAACTGTTCAAGGTAATGCTAGATGTTTGTCTTGAACTGACTGCAACATCACTACTCTTAATGAGAAAGTTTATAATTTATTGAGAGTGACAATAAGATAATCACATCATGTATGAAAGGTGATTATATTTCTATGAGCCTTGTTCAGTATTACAGAAATTAATCACAGCCTCTTAAAAAATACAGCAAGATTTATTATCATCTGGTAGAGAACTTTACAGTAAAGGTGGTGAGGTGCTGGCACAGGGTGCCCAGAGGTGGTAGATGCCCCATCCCTCAAGACATTCAATGTCAGGCTGGATCAGGCTTTGAGCATCTGATATAGGTGTGGAAATCCTGTTCAGGGGATTTGGACTAGAGGTCCTTTAAAGGTCCCTACAATTCGAATGTTTCTATGAGTCTATGATTCTATTCTTTGTTTCTATTGGGTAGAGCCATATTACCAGTATCTGCAGTATTTGTGTGACAGTTGCAAAGTTTTGTGGCATGATGTATGTCAGAGAAATAGTTCCATGAAGATATTTCTCCTTAGCTTAGAAATAATGCATATTTATTTAGGAATAAAGAAAACTGTAATCAAAATAATTGTTTAATATCCTTACCTTCTTCTTTAAATGATTAGAGTGACAATACGATGGTCCTTCATGGCTTACCAAACTAAAGTTTTACTAAATTCCCAGCTGGCTAGAAGTGAATTTCTTGTGTGAATTTCCATGTGCATTTTTTTTAGCATATCTGGAACATGGATGAGAGCTGCCTTCATAAATTCTGTCTTTTATAAATTTCATATAAATGAAGAACACTTTTCTCTGGTGGTATGAAGCAGGCAAATTAAAATAATTTCACTTATTTATTTCTAATCTGGAAACTGAAACTTTATCTCATTTTTTTTGTGGTTTTGATGTGCAGCTGATTGGTCTTATGTCTGGATTATTTTCTGCTTTCTGTGCTGTTCCATCTCTGTATTATACATCTCTTAGCTTCTTACTTGCAGGTAAATTTGTGATGGTCCATCATCTGTATTCATCCTGAGTACACCCTGAGTCACTTCTAAATTATTATCTTTATTTTTGTTGAAGAGCAACAGCTATTTTCTATTTAAACACTTCTCAGCTTCTGTGGATATTTGACATAAGCATCCAGAAAACTGATGGCTGCTCTTCATGTGAAGCTTTAAAGAAAATTAACATCCAGATTCAACATCTTTTTGTACAGTTACTGTTTTAGCTCTTACTTTTCCAAATAGTGTATAACATGTAAAACACCTAAGCATAGGAAAATTTGCCATTTCTGAGCTTTGTGATGTTTGTGTTACTGTGTGTGCCACAGATATTATGAAGTTTTGGGTCCAGTGCAGGGCTCCTTTAGTACAAGAGAGATATTGATACACTTGAGAACATCCAGAGAAGGATCACAAAGATGGTGAAGGGACTGGAGCCTATTTATGAGGAAAGGCTGAGAGAACTTGACTGTTCAGTCTGTAGAAGAGGAGGTTTGAGGGGGTTTTTATCAACTTATAGAAACGCCTGATGAGAGGGCAGAAAGAAAACAGATCCAGGCTCTTTCCAGTGGTGTTCAGTGACAACACAAATTAAAACATAAAATTCCATCTGTATGCAAGAAAAAACACCATTTCTTCTACGGTGAGAGTGGCCAGACATTGGCACAGATTGCTGAGATTTGTAGTGTATCCATCCCAATTCAAAACCCAGCTGGACACGATCCTGTTGGTAACTCTTCTCTAAGTAGGGGAAAGAACAAGAACAACCATTCTCTGATCCAGCAAATATAAAAGTCATCTAGCATCACCCAGATATAAAAGTCAGGGTCTCCACTTGTAGACTTGTAGAAGCAGTGCAGTACCCCACCTGAATTTGGAGAACAGGGTAAGTATCAGCTGTCTACTGAAGTTTACAGAATGAGTAGAATGTCTTCTGTTAAAATCTCTGCACTAAAGTGATTGGAGCTGTCCAGTTTTTGGTTAACCTTTTATGTATCTATCTATTTTTAAGAGATATACAGGATATATACATTATAAAGACTTGAGTAATATGTAAATGAAGAAAACAAAAACAAACAAATAATAACAAGAGAGAGAGTCATTATGTAATAGTTTACTTTTTACCCTAAATAGGGTCTGGAATAATTAAACATTCAAATAATATTTTTCAAATATTCCAGGACAGTCATTCTGCTGAACAGATTATTTTTATTTTAGTTCTGGTATTTTCATTGCAACGTCCACGAGAATCAGATAAAATAGACACCTACTGTAAAAGTGACATATTTTATAAAGTGATGTATAATTTTGAGAATGCATTTGTACGTGCCTGAATAAACACAACTGAACTGTTCCTGAAAGCAACAATGAATCTCTGCAAATCAGTCAAAATCCTGAACTCCTTTGGAGAAAATTTATGCATACAAGGAATGGTTGTTTTTTTTTCTCAGGCTTCAAGGCAGATAAATTTTGCATATTTAATAAATTGAATAATTAATTGATTAACTACACACAATGACTTATTTCATACTGCTTTCACATTTACACTTAATGAGATTCTAAGTTACCGAGAAATCCTCCTGGGAGTACATTCATAGGTCAAACCTCCCTCTAAGCCAAGCACTCATTGGCTCCTAAAGTACTAGTTTTCTTGCTTGTAGATCTTGAATCAATTCTTCCCTTGTACTGGAGTTCAGTACTACTGCCAGCATTGTTGCTGTGCACCAATAAAGCTGACAGAATGGGAAGAGGAAAGAGGTGTAACTTATTATTCAGACTGTGGATAGCTTTCTTACCATTAAAATGAAAATTATTCTCATTTTCTTTAACATTCCTGGGGACTTTTTAAAGTATTCACCTCAATGGAAAAGACTTTTTGTAGTTTGGAATAATTCTCCACAAAATATGCCTCTCACACACATCTGAAACTGACAGTTTCATCAATAAAATCCAAGATGTTTGTTATACGCCATTGGGAATTTAATTTATACACATACTTATTTGTTTTATCATTGCACAGTGGTAAAATGCGAGCAAATGGTCAAAAACATTTAACGTATATGATGTGCCCAGAGAAAAAAAATGAAAGTGTTCAGTAGACTAGCAATGTAGACATAGCACTTCTGAAAGCATTTCTAGATATCTGGATTAAGATTTCTCTGCATTTAATATAAGAGCTAACCTCTTTTCTTATCTGGACTGCTGCTCAGACCCCATTTTCACAAGTGATAATAGGATGTAGAAATTTAAAGTATAAGTTTTTATAATTTCCAAATACCCATGGAAGAGTTTCCAGCTGGGAAACTCATGTCTTTGAATTCTATAAAAAGGGAAATATTGCTGAATAAGAGTTAAGAATTTTTTTTTTTTTAATGTAAAAATTAAACAACACACTAAATATATTTGCAGGTATTTGCACTGCAGAGTTTCATACAGTTTTATATGCAGGTTTTGATGACCCTTCTAATTGTGTTAATTTCAGGCCTTCAGAAGCAAGAAGTAGGTGGGAAAAAATAATCCTCTTTCCATAAATGGACATAGGTCATCCTGAGGATACAAAGAAAGACTAAAATAATCTGAGCACTGCTGAGCCACTGCAGGCAGAACTCTGTGGTCTTTAATGGATCTTCAACAAGATTTGTCTGAAGAAGTACCTGACCATAAAATCTGCGGGGGAAGCTGGACTATGAAATGACAGAAATTTTCTTTTTCATTTCATTTGATGCAAAACTTGCTCTCTCAAAACTGCTGAAGCACTTGATTTATGTTAAACATGCATTTTCACAAACAGACTTGTACATCACCATACCCCGTTATTCCTGGGGGATATAAAAGTTATTAGGAAAATGTAGAAACAATAATGCTTTGAAGGAAAAACCCAAATTTCCTACTTTTTTTGTTTGTTTCATGGATTTTAGTAGTTCATGGCAAAAATACAGGAGCATATTTTCATTTATATTTCAATAACGTAACTAGAATACATTGTCTAGTGTAAATTACTATGATTATAGCACCAAGTTTAGGATCTTTTTAGGTATTGTAAGGAGAGTAAGACTACATTTATGTGCACTTAATTGGTGAGCAACTGCTAATGTGTGCTGTCACAGGCAATTATTCAGCTCTGAAGTCATTACCTCTTTTCAAGGTGAGTTTAAAATATTTTAAAACAGATAACTAGGATATCACGTTTTGCAGTGTGTGGTGCATCCCTCACAGATTTGATTTGGAGGATATCAGGTAATTTAAATAGATTCACTGAAGCTAAGCAGATTAGCAAATTCTAGCAAAAAATGCTTGTGTCTATGCAGATTGTTTTGCTGGCATTTCTAGCAGGTATGATTAACGCTCTCGTACTTCTCTTAAGGAAGGAATACACTATATTTGATGTCATATTCTTTATAATTATACAGTGAACAGTATCTTGGGACTCTGAGATTTCTGATAGACTCATTTCTCTCACAGCCAGAACTCAAAATTTATTAAAAACTCAGGAGTGAATGTCTGTGTATTTCTGAAATATATGTACACATGGGAGAAATAGAAAGAGAAGAAAAGTTTTTGAGACACCCTAAAGCTTCAGCTAATTGTGAAAAGGTGTTGTAGCCTAAGGTTGCCTCTATCTGAAAATCCTACTCCCTTGGGGCTATGTGATATTTACACAAGACTATGCAAACTGCATGAAATCAGTTTTGACATTTAAACTTGCTGAGCAGTGGGATGCTTGCATCCTAAAGACTGCAAGGGAAAAACAGAAATTAGTGAACAAATAACTTTGATTCTTGAGCTCAAGACTGCTTAATGAGTCTCTTTTTTGATCTCCTGGAAAACCATGCCTGTACTTGTGCCTGTCTGAGTGCGGGATTAAAAAGAAAAATTTGAAGCTACTTAAAAAGCCAGAAATTTATCAGATATTTTAAATTATTATTTATTTTCATCTATGCTGAAAATTTGAATGTTTTGGCCTTTTCATAGACTATTCTTTTATTCAGCAAGCAAATGAATTTCTTCCTTTTGTAGAAAATATTCCTTGAACTACCTTCAGTTAGCAGTAATAGAAATAGGCTACATCCTTCACCTGCATGGGTAAGGGTAGGTCTGTGAAAGGTGGAGTACCAGACATCCAGCATATGGTGGACAGTCGGCTTGTAGATGTATTCAGTGTCACTGAGCCCATGTCAAACTGAATCAGAGATCTACTGGCTATATCCGAGTACCACCTAAAAGAAGGCAGTAACATAATCTTCATCATTCCAAAGTACGTCCATGGAGAATGATTTTTGTTCATTTTTCATTCATATCTGGAGCTTCTCATATAGATCTACAGCCAGTGCTAATTAGCCAAGCTGCACCAACTTAAAAATAAAGCTAAAGATACAGCCCACCTGACAGTACTTCTGTGCATCTGTTATTTTCATAGGAACTGGCTTGGCACCAGTAACTCTGTTTTTACTCTCAGATGGTGGCAACTTCTAACATTACTGACTTGGCCTTCAGCTGAAGTTGTCAGGTTAAAAATTTAGGTAACGCAACAGGTTCCTGAATTTTAGGATGCTTTTGCTTGATCAAAAGCCTTTTTCAAAAAGTCAAGATGAATCACATTTCATACACTTCGGGCTTTAAAATAACACAGTATGATGCACCTCAGGGGAAAAAAAAAAAAGGCAGTGATCAGAGTCAAGCTAATGTACAAAATGAATTACATGCCTCCTCTCTGTGTCTGTACCATAGAAATAAGTACAGCATTCAGCCAGTATCTTGTTGTCCAAAGCGTGGAAGTCAGATGTCACTGATCAGTGTTAATTTGAACAGTATCACTCATTCCAGAATGAATGAAAACTAGAAGTTTTCCTTTTAGAGATAAAGAAGACTTTGAAAGGAAATAGATGGTTTTCATTGCGTAGTTTATTGTTGTCATGGTTTTATGATTTTTGTTATCAGTGTATCGTTCCACATCATGACATCATGTAATGCACTGGGTGTTAAAGAGTTAATGCTCCAGTTCCATTGACTGTTGATAGTTCTGGATATACCTGTCTCAGAAGAGAAGAACTGCATATCACAGAGGACTGTTCACTGCTCTGTTTCCGTTTTGCATTCAGAGGGAAAGATAAAACTGTTTGCAGCTCATGAGATGTCCCTTTTCCCTTTCTGCTCATCTCTGCAGTGTGTGTGCTCCCCAGCCGTCTCGCCTTCAGCATTAAAGTAAGGCCTTCAGTTTCAGACACTCTCTCATTTTATTTGATTTGTTAGCTTCAATTCCAATTATTTTGTAATATATTGTGTTACCTTGCATTCTGATATCATATTTAGTAAATTATCTTTCCTCCTCAGATCGTTTCTACTGTTTTGTTTTTAGGCCCACCTCCCATCTCCCTACCCTTCCCTTTTTTCCCCTTTCCCCTTTCCTGGGGCTTGAGACCATGGGTCCCCCCGCCCCATTAGCCATGGAACCGGGCCGAATTGGCCTGTAAACCGTACACCAAAAGTTGTGATATAAGTCACCAGTAACAATCTCAAATTCTCTGCTTTCAAGGTCTACTTGCACATACCAAACTTTCCTCTGTTGTCACCTATCAAAATGAATAAGTATTACATTTCAGACATTGTTCAAAGACAACAGTGAGCTTATGTGATGACAGAACTGTACACATTCTGTGCAGTTCCTTGAAATGATGTTCTGAATCTTCTGTTCCTTCAGGATTCAGTTTAGGATAAAGCAGATCTCTGGAGAAACAACAAACACAGAAAAGAAGTTCTTACGTTTCTTCTTGCTGATATCTGTTTCCAACAGTTGTGTGTCTGGAATAGTATGTCTGAAGTTCAGATATTGTCTTTGCATCCAGCTGTAACAAAATAATTTTTTAGCTTAGTGTAAACCATCATTCATGCAAAGATTGAGGACAATGTATGTAAATGACTTTGCAGTATGGTGTTTATTCTCACCTTTCCTCCCCAAGTTTTCTTTTCTATTTTCTCTCTGCATGCAAATATAATAGAGTAATTAATCATACAATATTCCAGGTTTGACAAGTCTAGCCTCTTGAATGCATTTTTATCAGCCAGAGCTTCTTTATGCTACATCCCTTGGCTTACTTTAGCTTGCCCACTAATTCTTGGTACCATCTACTATTCACATCAGACAGCATTATACAGCCACTCAGGAGTGATTATCTATCTGGGAAATCAATAAACTGAAGCTCTATTAATAACACACATTATAAGCCATATGCCAAAATGACTGTCATGTTCTCTTGTGTGAGAACTGTCTTAACATAGAGGAAACTATCAGAAACCCATTAGAAATAAATCATCCTGACACCATCATTCTACTTTCTTAATAGCGGGTTGTCAGCACCTCAATATTTCCCTGTGCTAATAGATTTTTACAGGGAGAACTAGAGTTCACTGTCACCAGCAACAGACTTTTGAAACTTAAGTTCTAGTGTGACATGAAATGAAAGCAACAGACTGACTTATTATCTCCTGCCCCAGGGTCACTGTAACAGAGTAGGGACTCAAACGCACTGATGTGGGAGCCATTTGGAAGCATGTCTGCTAAGATGCAGTGAGAGCTTCTTGAAAAGATTCATATAAGAATAAAATTGAAAATTACCAACAGAAATCATAGAAATTTAAATTAGTCTCTCTCCTTGGATGTTGTATGTTTTCTCACAAAACAGTACCATATTGCTTCCTGAGTAAGAGGAGCTGTCTCCATCTGACCTTTGTGGCCAAGCATCCTTATTTGAAAAACACATCTCCTCACGTTCCACACCTCCATTATTCATTTCAGAGGATGGTACAACCGAAGTGTTATGATCTGATGGTCTACTCTGAATATTATATGCCTCTCATAGTAGCCAGCTGCAATCAAGGATGTGGGATTTTTGAAGACAGCACTTAACAAGTGACCCAGGTTGCCCTTTAAAATGAGTAGTATTGGTAAAGAGGAATGGAAGGAAAGTAACCGTATCAGTTCCTAGCATTTCACAGTGAATGACTGCAGCTTTTCAGAATCACAGTGCTCTTCTTCTGCTTTTTGTGTCTGTCTTCGAGAGTGATTGATGTCCTACAAAGCTGATGAAAGAAAGAATGTCAGTCAGCAGGATCTATATACGAGGGCTGCTCCAAAAGTAATGTCTCCTATGTTACTATGTTGTCCTACAATGTCAAAGGCAGATGTTGGAGATATGGCAGTAGAAGTTAAACCTTCTCACTAATTTTCCATTACATTTGTTGCCCTGTGACAGATGGCAGCAGAGGAGAGTCTGACAGAATGGCGTCTGACATGGAAGTGCTTATAAAGGAAAAGTGTTTCAGTGAATTCCTCTCTGCAGAAAAAATTAGACCCATTGACATTCACTGACAGTGAGGTATTGACCATTTCAACACTGACAACAGTAACAGTGGGTCACATCTGCTGGTACAGATGTTTACAAGTGCAGCATGCAGGCTTTTGTTCATCACTGGTGAAAATACATAGCTAATGGTGGTATGTGTTGAAAAATAGTGTTTTTGTAACTTAGAATTTAGTGTTATTGTATTCTTTCCATCTTTTGTAATTTCTGTGGAAATAAATAGGAGGCATTACTTTTGGATCAATCTACATATTTAGATTACCTTCAGGTGGTTCATGCATAGGAAAAAAAATGATTATCATTCAGGCTCTTAGGTAACAGAAGGTAGAGCACTAGTGTAAAAAGCTGAACATATGCTCTCTTTCCTGTGAGGAAAAGATAGCTCCTTAAGCACTTTAGAGAGAGGAGGCAGACACAGCATATCACATATGATAGGAAAACCTACCACTCATACATGGAGACCTGGTGAGTAGATGTGTATGCAAATCCTTGCTTGCAGGACTTCACAAAGTAAGTAGAGAAGAAGAGGCTGATTCCAGTTGAGGAGGCTTAAGCCAAATCTACCATGTAACTGCATGTTCCAATCCTTTAGTGCTGTCCTATCCCCTCGTTTTCTGAAATTAAAATCCAAGGTTTCAAGGGCTGGATGTAGTTTCTAAAGAGTTTATTTGAAGATCTGTGTGAACCTGAGCTTTCAAACACTCCTGAGGATTTGAGCAGGTTTAAAATGAAGTGCAGAAAGATATCTGTGTTTACTGTTAGAATTTTGTGCAGAATTCACTGCTCTTAGTGTTTCACAAATAGACAACTGACAGTTTCAGCTATTACCTGCTATGCAATCCAAGACATGCTGAAACCTAAGACTCCCTGAGATACAAGGCAATTGAAACAAAGAAGAAAATGAGACATCCAGTGCCTGCACGTAGAAAACATGAAAATATATAAAGCAACTAGTGGCCACATAAGCTGGTTAAATAGCAATGTGGAAATGTAGCTCTAACTCAGAGTGTCTGGGTATGTCATCCCATGAAGTGTGGAATTCTTGAAACTTTAGCCCTCTAAGTGTTAACCCTGTTGCAACTACCTGTCTCTGGTGTGGCATAGATGAGCAACACTTTCCCACTGCGGTGCAATAGTCTCTCTCCAGCTTCTGAAGATGGCATGTTAGACATAGACTATTGGCTTGGAGGTTAGGAATGGAGATTTTCTCAGTCCCAAGACTAAAGCAAAACCTGTAATTTTGTGCAAAGCAGGACAAATATGCCTCTTAACATAATGAGAAATAGGACTGAGAATGTGGAAGCGACTAAGAGGCAAACTTATTTTGGCGTTCATATCTATTCTCCTCTGAATAACGTGTTTCTGTGCCTTCACTCATTAGCAAAGAATCATATATTCTGGAATACCGCAGAAGAGATTATGTCAACCTTGTTTGGTCACCTGTTTGTACTTTGTAAATCCTGAAGTAAACAAAATCTTTCATTTACGTATTTGGTGTGAATTTTTAGGCCATAGGACTTATTTAATATGTAAGCTAAATATTGAGAACTTTTTGACTTTTAAGATATTTTGTATAACGTTAGTGGTCTGGAGTGTGGGATATGTTGGCTGTTTAAACTAGACAGAATGTTTACAGGTTTGCTTTTCATACCCTTCAGTATCTGAAGGAGTGCTACAATGCCTTGCAGTTATTAAAAAGTTCACAAAAACAATGCTACATTTTTTCTCTCTCACAAACACACACAGACACAATATTTGCTGCATCCCATTAGTATTCCTGGTATGAAGAGTTTTGATGGAATGCCTAATACGACAGATTAAAACTGAAGAATTTCCTTTCCTCTCTCCTGCCCTCCAAATTGGCACTGAATAATGTAAAACCGTTAGAAGTCTGACTAGTTTTTAACCTTCTTGAAGTTGTTTTCATTATCTGCTGTGGTTTCTTTTCTTTCTTTTATTTTTTCTTCATTTTCTTTTTCTTTTTTTCTTTCTTTTCCTTGTTTTTCTTTTTTTCTTCTTTTACTGGAAAACGTAATGGCAGAATAGGAATTCTGTCTCTTGGAATGAGAATCTCCTCACAGTGCAGCTGTGAGGAGCAAATCTAACAATGCCAAAAGAAGAGCTGATGTGACAGATTGTAGATCAAGGACAAACTTAAAGAACATGAAAAAGTCATGTGAGGGGTCAGATAAAAGTATTTTCTATTGGAAAACAGATTTTGTTCCTACGCTTATGCATCTTTCTTTGAATGGAACTCCTTTAAGTAAGAATGCGACTGCTCAAAGTAAAATGTTGTTTAGTTGAAGTAAGTGTGCATATTTTACTACATACAGTCTGGAACTTTGAAAAAAATCGGTTTTTTCTTCTTCTGTAGTCACTTCTATTACTTAAAATGTAGTATATTCTTAAGGCTTTTACTCCTTAAAGCTCTACCATAGAGAATAAATCAAGTATCTATAAGTATTGGCACTCCTATCTAAGCTGTGCAGTTGAACATTGTGACTTTATAAGAAATCAAAATAAACCTTGTGTTACTTAACAACTTTACAAGAAGGAAAGAAAGAAAAGAGAGAAATGGAAGTGCATGTGTAGAAACAGAGCTGGACAGAGAGAGAGAGATCACAGGTCTGGATTCCAGTGCAGGTCTGGCCAACAGGGAGGTCTTTAATCTGTAAGAGAACTTGTCCAGAAGTTCCAAAGTTGCAAAATATTGAAGGCCATCTGAGCTTCTCTTGAGCACTCTTTTACACTTGCTATATTTATGAGGTTCATCCTCAACAAACTGGCCATAAATAAGGTTTTGCAGTCAAAACTTATGAAGCAAATTGGAATTTTGGACAGAGCAAGGCTGTCCTGCCTCTGGACTCCCTTCTACAACCATGTCTTCAGCCTTAACTTGTTGTCAATGTTGTCAGTCTTATCTTGCAAGTGTCTGAGAAAATTCCGGGCTGTCATGATTTTGTGATTTTTGGTTATCGGTATTCCACATCATAACATCATGCACTGGGAGTTAAAGTGTTCCGGGTACCTGTCCCAGAAGAGAAGAAGAACTATGTTCCCCAGAAGACTGTTCACTGTGCTGTTATCGTTTCTGCTCAGGGGGAACAGATATAAGGCCTTGGTAGGTCATCTGTCTGGCTGTTCTTCGTCAGTCTCTCTCTCTGCTGCTCGACTGGACTGCACATCTCACCTCAGCATTACGGTGAGGCCTACCCAGCTTTCGGACAATCTCTCTCTCTCATTATATTTGATTTATTAGCTTCAATTCTAATTATATTGCATTATAGTGTTATCTTGCATTCCGGTACCATATTTAGTAAATTAGTTTGTTTGTCCTCAGATCGTTGCCACTGTTTTTTAATTATTTTGGGGTCCCCTGTTTCCCTTTTCTGGAGGCGCGGATTTTGCGAAATCCCTCCGCCCCACTAGTCACGGAACCGGGCCGAACCAGTCCGTAAACCGTTGACAAAGGCATACCACAGATAATGTGTTTTTTGGTCTGCTACAAACTGCAGTCTCTAAACCCAATATCAGTTTGTACAGCTATAAAGCAAAGATGTTGGAAAATGGAGCAAAGCAAAAAGAAATAATATCAGCACCCTCTTGGAAGAACACAGCAGGAAGTAATAATGGACATGATGAATGAGAGGCAAGCTGCAGCTTGACAGCAATAGGTAGGATGGCCAGTAAAATGGAATTAGAAGAATTTGTGTGAGTGTGTGCATGTGTGTATACAAATGAATGCACCTATGATGTCATTAGTAGTGATGTTTGTCTGCAGCCTAATTAACTGCTACAATTTTGAAGGAAGAAAAAGAGGAAATAGTCCTTTAATCTAGCTGTTACTCAGTTTGTGCCATTTGTCACTGTATCCTCATCGGGAAACTGACATTTTGCTCTGTGTCACAGTTTGTAGGGAAAAGTACTAAGTTCTGTTAGCCCGCTTGATAGAGTTGGAAAGAAAGTCTAAGCTTTCAGGAATACTAATCCTTTACGTCTTTCATAACAAATACGTCTGTGACATCTTATTTCATTTAGAACAGGCATGTTCAACCCATGGCCTATGGGATGCATGTTGCCTGTTCCAATGTATCCTGTTGCCCAGATCTTGCCTGTCCTGAAGCTGCTCCCTGCCCAGCAACATCATAGTGGTAGCCTTTCCCTGCAAAGTTACATGGCCTGATCCTGGGCGCACAACTGTCACTCGGCAACAACCAAACATTTGTGTGCAGTTAGCACTGCCTGGGCTGAAACCAGAATACGAGGAGGGCATAGGGCAGTGTTTACTCAAGTTATGACAAATAGTTATGAAAATATACAGCCTTGCTTTCTGTTTATATAAAAGAACTGGAGGTTCACAGATTGCTGAAAAAGTTGTCAATCTTATGCTCTAGTTGCCACTCCAGTTTCAGTCAACATAAATACATGACCTGTAAATTGTTATATGGATGGTATAGAGTTGCAGTCAGACATTCAACTCAAAAATCTGTTTGTGTCTCTTTACCAGAATTTATAAGCCCCATCTTAGCAGAGAGAAATATCCCTCTCTTCACAGTCACACCTTATTCATATCACCGCTTTTTGGCAGTATGTACAGTTTTGAACAACTGTTTTCAAGGAGGAATCACTTTGATGAGATAAAATCTCATCAAAAATCTCTGATGAACATCTTGAGAGCTCACTACAAATTGTAGCTACTTCCATCCAAACAGACCAATGCATTAGTTACACAAAAAGATCAAATATCTCATTAGATCTATTTTTAATGTTCTTTAAAATAAATAAATAAATAAATAAGTAAATGAAATAATTTCTTGTTACTTATACACATTAACTATATTTCATGTGCGGGATGCACCAAAAGTAATGCTTATTTTGTTATGTTGGCCCTTGACATAAGGAATAGATGGTTGTGTTATGGCAGTAGAGGTTGAATCTTCTTGCCAATATTCCATTCCTTTTTATTGTCATATGACAGATGGCAGCAGAGGCGCAGTCTGACAGAATGGTGTCTGGCATGGAAGTGACAATGGCATCCACTGACATTCACTGACACTTGCTGAACTCTTATGAAGACCAACCAGTGGATATAAGCACAGTGAGGCAATGGGTGGTGCATTGCAACAGTAGTGACAGTGACAGTAGGTCACCTCCACTGGTGCAGATTCTTATGAACATGAATGGCTCTTGCTCTTTGCTGTCAAAAAGGCAGAGCTAATGCTGAAGACTCTGTTGAAACATGGTATTTTGTAGCTGAGAACTCGCTGTATCAAATAGTGTTGTTGTGCTCTTTGTATCTGTTGTAGTTTCCATGGAAATTAATAGGAGGCATTACTTTTGTCTGAACCTACATTTTTTATATGTGGTCTTTGTCAATTCCACTTCATTCAGCGTAGCCCAGTCAAGCTAAAAGTTTGGACGTCCATTAGGTTAGAATTGTAGAATCATAGAATCATTAAGATTGGAAAAGAGTACCAAGATCACCTAGTCTAACAATCAACTCATCACAACCATGCCCAATAATCCATACTTCAATCTACCACAAATGAAGTTTACAATCTATTGTTTAAAGCAAAATATCTAAAAAATGTATTTTAACATGTGTAACTAGCCACTGGCATGCAGTTTGTTACTTATCTGTTATTAAACAATGACATAGAATGAAAAATATTTAAAAGAAATAGCTCATATAAAGATGTTAAACAACGAGTAGTAACTGTACAAAGTAGCTGTCTGTCAAGTTATTTGTGAGAAGTTTTCTCTTTCTTTTCTTCCCTAGACACCACTAATATAAAATTTATCAGTTTTGTCAAAATTCCTT
>JACDJE010000173.1:787080-807851 GCA_016647715.1 Pavo muticus
AGAGATAAGAGCCAGCTCCGCCCCTGCTGCCTCAGCAGCCCGCCCACAAGCTGCCAGCCCCCCGCGCCGGCACAGTGCTTTTGCTGCCTTCAAAACAGCCCTAAAAAGAGCTTTTTCGTCGCCTTTTTCGCTTTAGATCCCTTACCCAGCGCAGTCTTACCTGCTCTGAAGCTGGTCTCCTCAGCAATGTTATGTTTATGTTTCCTTCCATGAACAAGACTCTCATCCTGATGTGCAGTCAACATGTGGTCATTATATCTATGTTGGAAACAGCTTTCTGGGGCACACCATATCTATCCCACAGAGTGGATGCACCATCTGGAATCCTGACTGCTAAATTAATGGTTTGGAAAATGTTATCTCTGATATATGGAACTCAAATTATTTTACCCATATTATATTTCAAGTACTCATAGTTGGGAGAACATGTTCATATCTCCTGAAAAGTGTGTGTGCACCCACCAGGAGCTCTGAATAGAGAGAGAGTGAAGAGCAAAGGGAAGATAAAGCAAAGGGAACTTTGATTAACTCATGCCTGACAGTGGCATGGGAAATAGGAAATGCTCGTTTACTTTAATAAACAAGTCCTCTGGCTTCAAGAGTAACTGCACCAATGAAACGACTTCAATAGCAAATATTCCAAAAATCACCTAACATGTGATAATATATCCACATGAGTGGTTGAGGTTGGGATCAATCTCCATTTCATTGGTAGACCTTTCAGTGGTGTTTTGTGTGTCTTTATCTATTGTCTATATAATTTTTTTTTCCTATTTCCTGCAAAACATATACCTGTTTGAAATATCTCCTTCAAAAATGGAAGACAGTAATTTCCAGGGAACTGATATGTACAGTTACACATACATGGACCTCAAGAGTGAAAAGTTCTCTATGATGTGGACTCTTGAGACCTTCTTTTAGAAATGTTTCTTTCATAAATGATATGTTCAACTCCATCTGTTTATTACGTGTTAAATTTCATTCCTTCTGTAGAACAGCTCTATGAAAGATTTACAACTACTTACTATTCTAGAAAGGCACCTGCTAATTATTTTTAATTAAGGCTTTTGTGAAGTTTTCTGTTTTAAAATTGCTTTGAAGACTTTTTAAATTAATTTCAGATCCTAAGAATGTATCATGTATGTTGACAGCTGAGCACTGCTAGTGTAATCATTAAATATAAAACAGTCTTAAAAAAATTTATTCTGGGATTTTTTAGTTTTTGTAATCTGGTTAAAAAGGAAAACTGTTTGGTATGTTTCTTTTAATTCATATTCCATATTCCATCTTGTTCTACATGTTGTTATCCCTTTTTCTTTTCATTTTTCTTTTCATTTCTCTTTTTCCTCTTTTTGATTTCCCCTTTTTAATCTGAAAACAGAAATCTTCTAAGCATCTTCTGGCANTAAGGCAAATACCAATGTTGTGAAAATAAGTATGCTACTCTCAAACAGGAAGTGTGTAGCAGTATGATATTCCCTGGATCATTAGTCAATCATCTAGATATAATGATAGAGTCCATTAGCAACAAGAAATAGTGTACTTCTTGATAATCTCATTTTTAAATGTCTTAGTGTGTTTAAAATCCTCTCTACTTAAACTGAAGTACTCAGGAGACAAAACTCTTTCCAGTTTTTTGTCTCATTAAATGTCTGTTTAACACAAGAAAAATGAGCAAATGAATCAACAGACACCAGAACATTGGATGCTTTCTTTCCAAATCATGGTGTGATGCTTATGCTGGTGTATGTCCCAAGTGTTCTTTGCTACTTCAAAAGGAGATACATATATATATATTTCTTTTGTGACTAAGTAGAGCAGTAAATCATTGTTTTCGGGAGTGGAGAGAATGAATATTATCTGACAGTCAGGAATAGACCATGGAAGATGGATAAAGATCAATAAACCAAAGAAATTTTTATCTCAACTGAGTGTGCAAATCTCAGAGAGAAGCAATTTGTCTTTTTCTTTCACTTGGAAGTCTGTGTGGGATACTTCTCTCTCTTCACTGTTCTGTTAATATAACAACAACAAATGCCACTTCAGACATTTTTTGGAGGAAAAAAGTTAAGAAAACACCAGCCCTACATTTAAACAATGCTTTTTCTTACTTTTAAACAGTCTATTTGTTAAATGGCAACTGGCAATCTTCTTTCCTATCGTTTACAGGAGGTGTGAATTGAAAGGCACGAGGGCGTCTTCCTTATAGTCAGAAATAAAGATGAAACCAAGCTTTTTCAAAGGCATTGATTTGACTTGGGACCTTCAAGCTCATTTCCAAAATACCATAGGAAAATGCTTAGAAAGTAATAACTTTCAGCTTATTATTGACTCACTGATTTTAGTGAGAAGTACTTAACATTTAAGTTCATCTTATGGAATTTAATCTACTACAAGGTACATTCACCAACGTATCTCAGGCGTAGAAGATAACCTAAAACAAGCTCTCAAAACTACAACAAATGCAGACTCAAATCTGAAGCACAATTAGATTTTTATCATAACAGAAAGATAATTATTTTTTCCACTCATGACAAGAATAATTTCTTCTGTATGTTTTAAGCTCCCAACTCCACCTACAGATTAATCTGTTATATAAAGCATAAGCATTTGGATTTACTTTAGTGCTTTTTAGTGTATATTAGGAATATTGGGCAGAAAGAAAAAACTCGCATAAAAATACCGAACTATTTTAAATGAGAAACTGGTATAAACAGAACACCCAGCTGTTCCAATATTATATTTTCCTCTTAAGTAATTTTTCCAGTACTGAGGATTAACAATACTGTGTAGATGCATGTTTCTTTAGCTCATTGCATTACGGATTGGTGTTTGTATGGACTTAGCCCTTGCTTTTCTGCAAGATGTATAGGCACTACTGCCTAAGATATGTGCATGACATGCAAGACATGTGCATGTATAGCTGTGCCCTTTTTCTTGTCTTTACAGTGTTGCAGGCTGGAGTCTGCACAGCCATCCTTCCTCATTGCTATAGGAAAGAACGTACACACTCATTGCATGTATGTCTGTGCCACGTTGCTCCATTCTAGAGAGCCATGTACTCAATAACGAATGGCTTATGCTTACCATGAATATTTTGGGGTGGTAACCCATACAAATTAAGATTTTTCACATCATCAGTTTCCTTTCTCTCCTGGTAAAAATTTATTTAGGACATTCAGATACCTCTCTCTCTCAGATTTAGAATTTTATATTCTGTGTGACATTAAAAGAAAAAGAAATTGTATTCTCAGACAGAGCACTATAAAATGTTTTCTAATGAGACTTGAGGCTGAACAAGTCTTTTGCTTTGTTACTGCATTCAGCAAAATTTTGTTCTAATAATTCTATTCTGACTGACTGTACTTTAGACTGAGAGAGAAACTGTGTTCTGTTCCTGTGTGTTTGTGTGTGGATGGCTGCAAGTAAAGGGAGAAAAATCAGTATTAAAAGTCTGCATTTTGCTATAGCTAATAGCCTCTAGTTTTATAGTATCACTTATAAAGCTACGCAAAGTAATTGGTATCTCATTTAATTTCTGTAATGAACGTTGTTATACTTCAGTCTTGGTAAAATACATTGGTAGATTTACTCCTTCGCATGGGTATTTGGGGTGGGAGAGTTGCATATGAAGAACATGTGGGGCAGCAGTCCCCAGGAAGGAAAACAGCTTGGGGATTTACTGAAAACCCAATTAAAAGCAACTTATTTTCCAGTGATAGATGCTCTATCAAATATTAATGAACTTTGCTATTTATTGAAGAAATCATTTCCCAAGGTTATGTCATAGACATCTATTATCTAAATTAGTTCTAGAAATTGAGTCAAGTTTTTCTGGTGCCTTTAGGATTTCAAAGTTCTTTTCTGACACTTTTTAAGGTAAGCACTTTTTAATGTACATCAGTGATTGCCATTTTATATGTTCAGTAGTAAATTTAAAGAAAAGGTGCTTAGAAAGCTCAAACATCTAAGTGTCTTCTGTATTTCAGCCTTGATAACCTTGGATTTTTGATCAACAAGATCCTGAGCATTTCCTGCCCTATGCATTTTGAAGGTTACTCACGGAAATCTGAAGCCATCTGTGGCCAAGTAGCATGTACACATGAATTTCCTGGAGATTACCTCAGACACTGTCATTCTGGAAGTCATGGAACTGCTGCTCCTTGTAAACCCTGTTCTTCCCCAGATGTTCCCTATGCTAGTCTCTTGAAAGTAAGTGGTAGAAAAAAATCATGGCATCATAGAATGGCCTAGGTTGAGAGAGACCTTAAAGATCATCTGGTTACAACCCCCTGCCATTGGCAAGGCTGCCATCCACCAAATAAGATTTCCCAGGAATCCATCCAACCTGGCCTTGAATGGGGCATCCACAGCTTCTCTGGGCAGCCTGTGCCAGAGCCTCACCACTCTCTGAATAAAAACTTTCCTCCTAATATCTAATCTGAATCTTGCCTCCTTTAGTTGGAAACCATTCTTCTTTGTCCTATCACTATCTGCCCATGCAAAAAGACAGTCTCCCTCCTGTTTATACACTCCCTTTAAGTACTGGAAGGCCACAAAGAGGTCTCCCCAGAGCCTTCTCTTCTCCAGGCTGAACACTCCCAGCTCCCTCAGGCTTTCTTCATAGCAGAGTTGCTCCAGCCCTCTGAGCATCTTTGTGGACCTCCATCTCCCTGCTGGCCGCCCCTCTTTTGTTGCAGCTCAGGATGCAGTTGGCCTTTCAGGCTCAAGGTGCACACCGCTGACTTATGTCCAGCTTTTAATTCACCATAACCCCCAGGTCCTTCTCTGCAGAGTTGCTCTCAATGAGTTTTTCTCCCAGTCTGTACACAGACATATGGGATTACCCCGACCAAAGTGCAACACATTGCACCTCGCCTTTTTGCGCCTCATTATGTTCTCGTATGCCCACTTTTCAAGCCTGATCAGGTCCCTCTGGGTGGCATCTCTTCTTCCTTCTGTTGTGTCACCTGCACCATGCAGCTTGGTGTCACCAGCAAACTTGCTGAGAGTATACTTGTTCCCACTGTATGTGTCACTGATACAGATGTAGAAGAGCACCAGTTCCAAGACTGAAGCCCTGGGGGACACTACTCATCCTGGGACTCCTCCTGGACATATAGCAATTGACCAAAATCCTCTGGCTGATGCAGAAATTAAATATTTGTTCCCCAATCTTTTAAGTGGCATCAATGCATATTCCAGTACTTTTATGGGAATAACACATTAACTCTGTGCACTGTTTTAGAGCAGTCAGGCTTCCCTGGCTTCTTTTAGATGAGCTTTTCAAAGCTTGCCAGGATAATAAATCCTGCAGGCAGGCAAGTTGCCCTCTGTGGCTGCTTCAGCTGCTCCAGAGAAGAAAAATAACAATATTAGTCTCCTTTCCTCAGGAGCTTCAAATTTCACATGTTTCTGAGTTTTGATCCCAACTCAGACGCCAGGTCCTCTTGCACCTTTCAGTAAAAC
This sequence comes from Pavo muticus, assembly GCA_016647715.1. Taxonomy (NCBI): domain Eukaryota; kingdom Metazoa; phylum Chordata; class Aves; order Galliformes; family Phasianidae; genus Pavo; species Pavo muticus. The sequence goes on from JACDJE010000173.1 coordinate 792,550, forward strand.
TTTGTCCTCTCCATTTGCATAAAAGCAGCAAAAATTGATGTTGGCTTTGGGCAGTGGGAAGACAAATTAGCTGACATTTTAAAAATGTTTTCCAGAGCATTATGCTCACATGTGGTGTATCTTTCAGGACTGCAAAATATTCGGTACATGTCTATATCATTACTGTAGCAGGATAATAGATGTTTGGTCAATGGTAGGCTGGGATAGAAATAGTTTAGCAAGTGTGTGCAGAAAAAATGAATAGTATCATACTAAATACTACAATAAGAAAATAAAAGTACTCCTAGTAATAATGTTTTTAGTAGATTTTTGCCCAGTGAAAGGCATCCTACTCTTTACTTTGCATACTGAAACTAAATAGATCTGCATGCCACAAGTATGAAAATGTATGTCTCTCATGAACAGAATGTATGTCAGCATTGAGAGAGGAATATTCCCCAAAGAAATGGGAGATTATTTTAGTTAAGTTCTCTCTTCCATAAAGCACAATAATTAATAAAGTACCTATACTGGCATAACAACTCTCAACATCTGTTGTGTAATATCTACAGAACAGCAAAATATTCATTACTCTGAAGTTAGGTATTATCAACACCTGTGATTCCTTTATTAGTATTTTTAAAATAATAATATATATATATAAAACAACAGCTACATGTGAGTAATTATAAATGCAATTGGAAATCTGGGACTCATACCCTGGTACCAGCTGGGTAATTCAAAGCAAAATATCAATGGGAACGCACTTAGGACAAATGCTGCTAAAACAAAAACAAAACCAACCAAACAAAAAAATCTACAACATCAGCAAAAAACAAACAACCAAATAAAAGGTCAGATATAGAAGAAAAATCTTTGAGAACAGATTTAAAAAATATATATTTAATTACAAATGTGCACTTTTATTTTTTCATCCCAGAAAGAGGGTGAGTTTTAGACTATCTGTTGGCTCTTCTCCTGACTTTAGTAAAATAGTACTGAAGTCAAAGCAACTGTATCAGCTGAGAAAAGAAAGCAGTGCTTGGGCTCTGAACTCTCCTGGCACTTGATGGAGTTGTGTCCTGAATGGATGTTCTTGCATTATGTTTGTTCGTGTGCTGAGTCTCAGAGATCTGGTGAGAGTCTGGAGGACATTTCTGAGTAGTTAGAGATTTTTCTTTATTTCTATATGTTTCCTTTTCATTTTTTTTCTTCTGCAGCACTATTTTTTCTCCTGCAGCATCTGAACAATATGTCATCTATGCATATCTCATTTAATTAGTTCCATACCTTCTACTACTGACAGACAGCAGAGAAACACAGAGTATTTGTGAAAACTAGGTGCTGGAATCCATTCTTTTTTACAGAATAATTTTAATAGAACTAATATTTCACTCTTAAATCACGAGGCTTTAAAAATATAAGAAACTTTTAAGAACAGTGTTGAACACTAGAAAACATACCATATTTTCTGTTGGTTTGTAATTGTATGAGGCGAAGTAGGCGTGCATTCATCACCACATCAGGACATGAGCCAGCAACATGCCATTGTCACGGAAAAACCTAATGACATCCCTGTTACTTTAGATAAAGTATTGCCAGCAAGCGGAGGTAAGCAAATATTCACCTCCATTCAGCATTGATGAGGCCACACTTTCAGTGCTGACTTCAATTTTGGTCTCCTTGGTGCAAGACAGACGTACTGGAGAGTCCAACAAAGGGCCTTATGAGGAGAGGCTGAGAAAGGTGAAGTTCAGTCTAGAGAAGAAAAAGTTTGGGAGGGATCTAAACAAACAATGTCTAAATATTGGAAGAAAGGAAGCAAGATTATAGATGTTAGATCATCTTGCTTCATCACAGATGGCTGACAGAGGTTGCCCACAGGAGCTGTAGAGTCTTGTGCTTTGAGATCTTCAAATGCTGCACGGATGTGGTCTTGGGCAATCTGCTCTGAGTAGCCCTGCTTGAGCAGGGTTCTTCGACCAGATGAACTCCAGCAGTCCCTTCTGACCTCAATCATTGTACGATTCATCTATCTTCAATATGACAAAATTCTGATGGAAAGTTTTAAAGTATTTTGTAATTCATCATATTCAGAATGGAAATTCAAAACACTGGTGATCGTGACAGGCACAAAAGATCAATTAAATAGTAGCTTTTTATGTAGTAGTCAGAGAAGAGTGCCGTACATTTCAAACAGTTCAAGTTAGACAAAATCGCGCATTTAACATTTTACAAGATGTTTAAATGTTAGTGTGAAGGCTTTTTATACTCAATTCTCTTCTAATGCTCTCACTTTTGCATTACAAAATGAGGTCTATGTGCCTAACTTCATGCATTACTCATTGAGAAATGCTTTCTTTTCTTTCTTTTTTTTTTTTTTTTAATAAATATTAGATAGATAACTCTCTCAGAGATTTACACCACCTGGTTTCTAAAATCATGACAACATTTTGTACGGAGGACATGGCATATGCTTGTAGTGCTGGTGCAGAGAGTGAATTAGCAAAATGTCTTCACTGTTTATTTTTAAATTATGCTTTTCAGAACTGTGAACACATGGGCAAGTAAGCAATTTAATTCCACTGTGACGAATGCTTTTCCAACAATCTTTTCTGTACTAAGAGCAAAAATAAAAAACTATATATCTGTTCGAAAAAGCTTGGGAAATAACTCTAAAACGTTGTCTGCTCAACTGAATTTAAGAAAAACAGCTAATTTTTGCTATATATCACAATTGCAAATCACTTTGTCTTAGCTGAGACTGAACCAACAGAGTTACTGACGAATAACCATGGCTCACATTGTCAGTGTAACAAACCTTCAAGCACTTCTGCAGTCACTGTAAGGTGTGTTCAGTTGGCTCTGGATTATGCACAAATAGTGTTTTTACATTCAATAGCCTTGAATTAGATTTGCACTCTAAGATGGTCCTGAGTCATAAAATTCAATCATCACCTGAATTTTGAGCACCAAGAGTGTTTTGGACTCAGCCTAATCGCTGTCTAAATCTATTTCTTCTACCTCATTATAAAACATTTGTTAAATAAATTATCCTGCTAAGAAACTATCTGTTTTAATCTAGCTTTGACAAAGAATCTCAGATGTGTCATGCTACTGTTCTTGTCCTGATGTTTCCTAAGAGTGGTTTTAACAGCTGAAATCTTTTACCATTCTCTAAAGGGTATCAAAATTTTCTATGGATATTACAGATGTTAGCAACATTCATTGAGCATGTCATCTCGTTAGGCAGATTCTACTCTCTCAGTATCTTATGTGTAACATTCAAGTTTTATAAAAAAAACATTTAAACAAGCTCTTCATTTCACAGCATTTTCCTATGGTGAAAAAAAAGATTAAATATGTGCTTTCAGGCACAGCACTTTTGTAAAGAAGGATCTAAATCATGAGTGTCCAACCTTTTTTCTTTGCCCAGGCACAGTGAATAGGAGTTGTCTTGGGCTGCACATACATTGGTTGCTCTGAAAGTAATACCCCCTATTTATTTCCCCGGAAACTGCAGCAGATATAATGACCACAGCAGGACTGCTTGACAGAGCAGATTCTCAGATACTAAATGCTGGTTTTTTTCCAACAGAGTAACAACCATTAGTTCTGCATTTCACCAGCAATGAACAAGAGCCTGCAAGCCAAGCTCATAAGAACCTGCACCAATGGAGGTGACAAACTGTCCCTGACACCACTGCCGAGACACACCACCCATCCCTTTTTGGCATGCAACCTATGGGTAGCAGGTTGGACACGTCTGAGATAGATTGATACAGAACAGTTTATATAGCTATCAAGTTTCCTGATAGTATAATGAAATCTCAAGAATTAAATAAATGAGGAATATCTTTGCAGTTTATTTTTTAGTAAATACTTCTGTTAGAAGTACCAAATAGCACCTGTGTACCTGATTTATTTAATCTCTTAGATATCCTTGTCTCACATATATGTGTTGTGGTGTTATGCTTTGAGATTTCCACCAACAGGCATTGAATCTTTTTACCTGTGCAGCAAAAATTATGAGCTGCTGCCTTACAGACTAAATGATCTGAATTCTCTAGCTGAATTTTCATAAATGTTGTAAACTACCCTACACAGTAGCCAAGGGTAATAGGTGACAAAGGAAAGTATTGTTGTGTATGGATTATGTCTAACTGATATTTTCTCCTTTCAGAGATCTAAACACAAGAGCATAGATAACTCTGCATAGAAGCAATCTGCATCCATTGAATACAGTTTTCTGAGGACGGCTATTTTCCTGAAATCTCAGCGTTGAGAAACATACTTTGTCTTGGATGGCTAAACATAGTTCTTTATTGTTTTTTGTCTTCTGACAGAACATTTGCATCAGGAAAGCAGTTATTATTGATAATTCTGGAGTATGAATATTTGATTCAGTACTTCAGGTCCTTCTAGATATTTCCTAGCCTATCAAATGACCAATTTATTTGAAAACATATACACATGATTTTCCTTGTTTCAGGAAGGAGTTTCCAGCTGGTCTGTAGTGAAAATTTAAGGAATTTCTGAATGTAATACTTATTTGGAGTCAAACTGGTATGTTATGCTGTAAGTCAAAGAATAGTTTGATTGGGATATGGGTCATTCACAGATGTATGTACTAAAGGAATCTCAGGCTGTTCAGTGGGGGCATGGTTGTCAATGACTCTGTTCTTTGCTGATAGCCAATAATTTGGTTATTATAATATATTCTGAACATTTGTAGATACAGCTCCAGAAAAAAAGATACTGTTTCATACTTTGATAGTTCTTGTAAGGAAAAGATCTTTTAGGAAAAATTTACAGGAATAATGAGACTATAATGGGAATCAGAAAGAGAGCAGGTATGGCAGTCTCATCATTTATTGTTGTTGTTTTGATCATGGGATGTACTTTTGAATTATTTCTTTTTGTGCTGAAAAACAATCATTTCATAAACAAATAACCTACTCAAAAGCAGAATTGAAAGGTATCAAAGGTACTGTGCTATTGTAATGAATAGATGTTTAATGATCTTATTACAGTGGAAATACCTAATTCCATAATTTTCCCAGTAATAAGAATTCTAACCTTTTCACCTTGAAATGGTTAACAAAAAAATCTGCCAAGTCGCAGTTGCCATAGGTAGCTTTGTTTTGTTTAAACTCATCATACGACACTGAGCATTCTATGTTTGGGTGATTATAATGACCTTTATGCACATTGATACCATACTGAAGGTTTGTGTGTATATTCCATTACTTTTAGCTATTTTTTTTAGCTATTCAGGTTGTTTTCTTTTTATAATTTCATTTTACTAAATGAGATTTTTAACTGCAGTTTCCAAAATGTTGTTTTTGATGTGGTTTGAGAGATAAATCTACACTGTATGCCAAACTGTATTAACAGTGTACATCAATAAACATAACTATTTTGGAAAACTGTAGCTACAGCTACCATTGAGCATAACCTATGCATGCAAACAGTAGGTGACATCATTATTCTTCATGAACACAAATGCAAATGCAAAACAGAAAAGACAAAAACAAAAATCCATCATCTGAAATGTTACTTTTTCAAAAGTTAAAAGTAGAAGTTTCAAAAGTTAAAAGTAGAAGAATATGCGCTGAGAAACTTAACTGTTTTGTAGATAGCATAGAGACAGATCATATGACTATACTTGAACTAAGAAAAACACATACGGAGCTGAGATTTCTCATTTATGATTAATACTCAGGTCTGGGTATTATTTAATCATTCTGTGACTCAGAAGTACTAAATTTTGTTTTGATTTTTGCATTATGCAGACTTGAAAATGTGCTACATTGTTCAAAACAGGCTTCTCATATGTGAGCTCCTTGACATAACTCTGTTCGGCGTTGAAATACTGGTTTAAATGTAATTCAGATTATAGTTTCTTAAGCTATAGCCATGAAAGCATCCCTGGATTTACTTGGATCAAGAACGTGATCCCTCTGGCCAGAAATTTTGTAAAAAAATACTTAGTATTCTACAATTCCTCTTTTATATGCAAATATGCAATAACTCTGACATGAATATGGAGAAGTAGATCTATGTTTTGCATGTCCAGAATTAGACTGTGAATGGACTTTTCAGCCTGCAACTAGTTCTCTCTCTGATTTTAATCACGAACCTGTGTCTGCACTATTATTGATGAAATCACTGATTGAAACAATATGGCATGTTTATTCAACTTCAAGCATCTGCCATAACAAATCCTGTAAGGCTGATAATATAAATGCCAGCTACACTGGAATATATGGAAATAAGACTGTGCTCAATAATCTGATTTTTGCTTCTGCAGAGACATTTTTCTGGCTGACTCTACCAAGAAAACTTTCTAGAAGTTTAGTTTTGCAAAGCTACTGTTGGTCTTTGTGAAAGTTAACCTTTTGTCAACTGAAAAAAAAAAAACATCCTCTTCCTCCTTCTCAATGAAACAGACATTGTGAAAACACCGGGCATTTTTTAGTTCTGTCTTAAACATGATGCCACAAAATGCTTATTCTGGTTGGCATAGCACTTACAGAAAGAAGTGATGCTGTTGTTTCTCACCAGGAGGAGGGAAAATTGCATAATGCAAGAGATGTATTTTATCTGGGGATGAAAGAATCAGGTGAAACTAGATGAAAACTACGCTGTAAAGTACAAAATAATATTCTTTACAGTCATTTTTAGAAAAAAAAAATATTTATTCTTTCTGGCATCAGGTGATGTACTTATAATGTAAGGAATGGCTGAAAAACCATACCGTAGAAAGAAAGTTATTGCAAGCGTGTAACCTAAATTTTGTGACTATCTGCCCTTTTTATGCAGACGTGGCTTTGTTGAACTGATTTTCCTTCGTACTTTTGAGGAGTTGAGGACCTATAAGGCATATGGATGTTAAGAGCAACTCATGGCATTTAGGCTTACAGCAGAGCTAGTGAAATCAACTCTTACTTTGAAGTCTTTAAATGTCAGGGTCACCTTGATATGGCTGTCAGTTCTTAAATACGCTATAATACAACAAAATCATATGAAATTTTCATTTTAAGCTTCCCACTTTCCTTCAGCACTGTAATGAGTCTGTCTGGAAGGGGGTTATTTTTCTTCAGAGAAGCCTGTGTTTTGGATTTGTGACTAAGCCAATTTTGGTAACACAACAATGTTTTCACTGTTTCTACACAGCTGCATGCAGTTTCAAGGTTTTCTTTTTCCCCTTTTGCTCTCAAAGGGTGCTGGCTGGGGATGCACAAGAGTTTGGGAAGGAACACAGCCAGGACAGCTGACCCAACTTAACAAAAGTGATGTCCCCCATCAAGCTTAGCATTAAAATCTGGGGAAAAGTAAGAAAAAGGACTGATTTTTCTGGTTATGGAAATTGCCTTGCCAAGTAAGCTTTACAAATGGTGAAGCCCTGCTTCCAAGAATTATCTGGAAACATGCCTTCTGAGAAGCTTTAAATGAATTCCTTATTTTGCTCTGCTTGCATGAACAACTTCCTACACTTATTATATCGTCTTTATCTTGACCCACATGTTTTCATCTTTTGCTCTTATAATTCTCTCCCCCGTCCCACTGCAGGTGTCGGAGAGAGTTATTGTTGTTTGTGTGCATAGCTGATGGCCAGTGTCAACTAATCAGAAGCAGCAAATGCAGACAACACCTGCCTCTGAAAATTTGGTCATAATTTTGATCAGTATGGCTAGTCGTAAGACTTTATATAAAACAACTTCTAACATGTCACACAGGAAGCAAAAACTTGTGAGTGTTCATAAGCTTGTTTAATTCTCTACTTTGATAAGAAAATAATGTTATCAATTTTTGTAATATCACCTTTAGGTCATATTCCAACTTTCAGAAACATATATAAACCTAATCAGAAGGAAAGGGAACATATAGTTTATTAAATAATGTTCTTTTGCATAATAATTAATTTTTATTGATACTGTCCCTGTTTTTTTTTAACTCATCAGCAAAGTTTCACATAGTGTTAAGTTTTGTTTTTCTCCTACTCACCCACTTAGAGAAATTATTTTCTCTAAAATCTATACCAGGTAGAGGAATGATCATCTTAAGTTTTAATTATAACAGTTATAATGAAAAAATTTAAACATTATACAAGAAAGTCTTACTATAAAGGTGTAATTGAAGCATATGAAAACAAGCAACAAGATGTTCACATACAGATTTGAAAGATAAGCAGAGGGAATTATTTCTTGAATTTTACACTGTATTGGAATCAATCAGCAGTAGTGGACTCATTTGAATAAATGCATAGAAAAATATTTTTACAGGAAAATAGAAAACACTTAAAAATGCTTTTCGAGTACATTCCAGAGAAAAATCTTTGCCTGCTTCCCACTTTGGACAAGGATGATTAATGAATACTAATATCTACTTTCAAAATCTGGCCGTTAGTCTATAGGTCAACATAGCATACATAATTTTTATCCCTTTCTTCAGGGATTTCAGTTTCACAATTGTGGATTTGTAAATATCTTGAATTTTTCCACATACATAGAGCTGATGTCTGCTGCCATACTGCTTTCTGGATTGCTCAACTACATCACTTATCTTACTTCCTTGTTCACATCTTACTGCTATTGCATTGCATAGTAGAAAACCATGCAAGAAGCTGAAGTGTTCTGCTAAACCCTCAGAGTTATAGGAGAATTGATGACTGCTAGGAAATGCAGTACAAGCTGACAGAATGATGAATAGGCAAAAATTGAAATCATTTTTGTTTTTATGAAAATTCAGGGTTTACTTCTTTTTTGCTGCACTGTTTCTTAGCCTCATAGAAATCAAATACATTTCTTCATATTTTTGTCCATTTTGTTTCTTCTTGTCATAGTACTGCACTTAAAAGACTGAGTGCTATTCTAAGCTCATACTGTGCCCTTTTCTACTGAACAGTCTTTTGCTACTTAAGTTCTATGTTTAGGCATTTACTTATGCGGTGACCCTAAGTTTGCCATTATTTTCTTACTCTTCTCCTGCCTTGTATAATATGATTTGCTTTTCTGTTTTGGAGAAGTTTCCATTGGTGGCCTGTCAAAGCCCCTTTGTGCCTGATTCCATTTGAGGATAATCAAGAGAAACAGAACACATAATTCGTCATGGTTCTGTAACTGTCCCTTTCAGAGCTGAGATGAACTAAGGAAATATGCTTTTGACAAAACTTAAGAACAAAGCAAACAAAATAAAACCAAACCACCTAGTCAGAGTCAACTTAATGACTTTATTCTTTATTGCTGCCAGATTAATAGTTTGCATGAAAAACAATCATAGTTTTGTTTTTCTTAAGTTTAATTTAAAAGCTGTTCAAATGGGAGGCTGTAAGTGTAGCCTAGCATTACAGGTGAGGAAAGAGGCAAAGTAGATGATTCATTTTTCACATCAAAGTCTGCAGATTAAGTTGTGAAGTGGTTGCTATGATCTTCTGGTGCTTAACCAAATTTTTTCCTTCAACAAGAAAAATGGTAAGCATCCAGGGATGTGTGCCTTCTTCCTGCAAAAACACATCACTGCTCTCCTAGAACTTAAAGTAAATGGCAGAGGTTTTTCTGCTGCATTCATTTACAATGCCTAAATCTCAAAAAACATTTTGCTTTCAGACCAGAATCTGAGTCAGGTACCCTCAGAACCATGTCCCAGAGGATCCAACTGCTGAATAGCTGCCAAAAGTGGAAAAAACAAAGGTGAGTTTATTGCTGTTGTTATGAGAAAAAAGGGTCCATGTAAGAACGTAAAGAATGCACAGAAGTTTAAAATTTGTTCTTCAAATATTTCATCAGGGAATATGATGAAATTTCTATAGGATACTGGACTGGATGTAATAAAATATAGCTTTCTTCCTGGGTCTTTAGGGATTGAACATAATCTTGTCCAAAGCATAAGTGCCAGAGAGATTTATGGATAGGAAAAAAATAGAGGAATGGAGCACATCTATCATAAGTCATGTGCATTTTACATATGGTCATAAGTGATGTTTGCTGTGATATCATTAGCGTTGTGTGTCTTGGACAGAGAACTTTATTCTCATTTCAGAATGTAGCTGTGTAAGTATCAAAATTCCTCTTTGTGAGGTGTTGAACTTCCCGTGGATTCCCATGCACCTGCAGTTTGCGGCCCGGACCACGCAAGCATGCACCAATATGGTGTAAGAAAGTGGTCCGTTTATTCACGTGGTGCAACACCTTATATACTAAGCCTCTACCGTGTGTACGCCCCCAAAGGGGGGAGGGGAGGGGTTATCCTATCCCGTGACATCGCGAATCCCCGCCTTCGCCTATTACAACAGTGAGGCCAATTCTTTTCTGATAATAGAGACACAGAAGACTTGAAAACTGTCATGAAAATGAAAATGAAGTGTATCAGAAGCCCAGTATATAAGAAAGGATAAGACCCAGTGTAGCAATTACAATTCTCTCTGTTTATCTTCTGCTTTAATTTTTTGATCATAATATTTTTAGATAGGATTCCTTATTATTTAACAAAAACAGTACTAACAGCATTTATCTTGCCCTGTACAGGCAGGAAGAGAAAACACGCAGTAATCATTTTTTGATAAATATTAGGACATCTATTTCTCTCCTTCATCTTGCTTGTCCCCCTGCTTTGAAAACAAATGGAGTTCTTAGCCTTCTAATTTCATTGCAGTGGCTTTCTTTAAACCACAGACCTGTACGTCTTGTTTTGAAACTCCAAAGTAATTAATACTGCACGCTGGTGAGAAAAAAAAAAAAGGCTTTGTCTACAAACTGGAGCTTGCATACCACAGGTTATGTTTAATATATGCTGAGAAAATAAAAGAAAATAAGATAAATATGAAAAAAACCTGAGATTTTTAGCTTATAAAAATTGTAATTCTGAAGATGGAAAGAAAATGGTTTCAGAAGTCTTATATTAATAACAACACTCAAGTTGATATACGGTATGAAAAAGAAATACCATGTGAAATACTATTACAAAAAAAGACCAGCTTCTATTACTTGCAAATTTCTAAGACTACAGCATTCACTGTTGTGACAACAATGTTGATCTTCACAATGGTAATGTTTATCAATATGAGAGATGATCTCCATTGGGTCTACTCATGCACACATAGCAAATTGTTTCGTTTTACTTCTCCATTTTGCACTAAACACTGAGAGTCTTAAAATATGCGTCTGAAATTGTTAAAATGTCTCACAAGGAGTTATAAAAGTTGAGATGGCTTTGTCTGGGCATTTATGTAGTATTACGGAAGCTTGGTAAACAGTGTTTTTTTGCCTATTTTGCTTTGATAATCTCTTTATATTCTCGTTCTTTCTTTGATATCACAGATTCACAGAATCATGGAGTTGTAGGGGTTGGAAGGGACCTACAGAGATCATAAAGTCCAACCCCCTGCCAAAGCAGGCCCCCTACAGTGCATTGCACAGGTAGGTGTCCAGGTGGGTATTGAATATCTCTAGGGAAGGAAACTCCATAACCTCCCTGGGCAGCCCATTCCAGTGCTCCATCACTCTCCCATCTCCCAGCCCTTTTTCTCTATAGGTTTTAGGCTCTCTGGATTAGACATTCTCTATTTACACAATGTATTTCACATATACCTTCTTGAATATGGCTATGGTGCACACAGTTTGTGTTCTCATGTGCGGATATGTAGGTTACTCTGAAAGTAATGCCTCTATTTATTGCCATGGAAATTACAACAGAGACAAAGAGCTAAATATCACTACAAGACAAATTCTCCACTGCAAAACATTATTTTTCAACATTGTCACTGCCATTAGATGTGTACTTTCAGTGGTGAAGAGCAAGACCCCACATGTTGTGCTTATAGAAATAATTCAAATCATTCTTTTAAAATACTGCTTTCTTTTAGATCTGATGTTTTATAACCTGAGTGGCCCCAGCTGAATCTGGTTCCTTGGGCTGTTCTTACCCAGTTGCAAGAGTATGCATTAGCCTTTCTGGAACTTCAAGAAATTCCTGTAAGCTCACTTTTCCACTCTGTCCTGTTCCTTCTGAATGACAGCATATCCTTCTGACCTATCAACAAAGCCATCTAGTTTTGTATCATCAGTGAATTTGCTGAGGATACACTCTGACCTGCCTTCCACATCATTAATGAAAAGGTCAGGCAGTGTTGACCCAGCATCCACTAATGACTGGCCGTCAGGTGGACCTTTTGCTCTTACAGCATGAGGCTTCAGCCAGTTTCCAGTGCGCTTGAATGCTCACCTATCTATCTCCTGCTTGATCAGCTGGTAACCAATCTAAAGAATATAGGAATACTAAGTACAGATTTTTGAAGTACTAGACCATCTTTAAAATTCTTTCCTACTGAAATCTATTTTATGAAGAGATCGGAAACGGATACAATGATCAACATGTTAGTACAAATAGAATATGTAAATCAATTTTTGGAAGCCATTTTCTCTGGCTTTTTGAGGGTTCCCAATTCTCAGCTAGAATTTCAGTATAGCGAATAATTTTTACAGCAGAGTCTCTAACCTTTTATATCTGTACATTTTTCAGAAAATGCAATGTATTACCAGTGCAACTAACAGACACAAAGTTAAATTTTGTATTGCACTGGCTTACGTGATTAACTGTTAAAATTACTAACAAAAGAGCCTTTAGCATGTGCTTTACTTTTACAGACACTTTGTTGAACTTCTGCACAAAAATTAATGTGTACTATACTGTCTAGTGCACTTAAGTCCCCATCTATCATGGGAAAATACATATTAATCTATTTGGATAGAAACGTAAATTCTCTTAATTACCATATATTTGATTGAGGTTGTCAGTAGTTAATTATTTTGCAAGAATAAATGAAAGAATTTCTTGGTGTCATCTTCCTTGGGCTATTTTATTGGGTGTGGACAAGTGTTTGTATTTTAAAATTTAGAGGTACAATTATTTTTCTCTCAAGTATTTGCTAGATTGAGATTGATTTGCCCATATTCATTTTCTTCTGCTGAAGCACTTCTCTCTGAACAAAGCAATATGACCTTGCCAATTGAGAAGAACATCGTTTTCAGTTTAAAGTCTTTCAGAGCTTGTTGATTCTGAAATTGAATTCCATAGAGCACATGAGAGTATTGTTCTCACACATATTATGGAGCAAATTTTGAGAGAATCAGAGATACTTTTATTTCAACTATAAATTTTCAAAGACGTTTCTGTCGTTGTTATTGTAATCAGTACTTTATGTCTTGTTTCTCATTTTCTTCAGAAAACTAAAAAGAAATTACTTATGGGTATATATTAAAAAAATATGTATCTATTCCTCATAGCACGTTAAAAAAGAAAGAAAACTTTGAAAAACATGAGCTCGCATGTTCCGGTGGGAAGTGGTTTTGATAGGCAGAAAAATCATGGAACTTTAATATACTGATAAGCTTAATCCAAACTTATGATACTGGGTCACTTGATTCAAATTTCTGTGTGTTTGAAACTGACAATGCTAATTATTTTTTAGAAACTTAAAAAAAATTATTTCTGCCATGCTATTCTATTTTTTTTCATTGGCAAATTTGTTTAGCAGTCCAATTTTTCATATTAAGAAAGAAAGGTGAGATGGGTGAGGGTGAAAGGACATAATTTTGTCCTTATTTCTGATGGAAATGTTTTCGTTAGTTCTGGGGAGTTAGGGCTCAGATATCCTGGATTTTCATTCCAGCTATATGACAATATTTCTATGATAGAGCACTGCAGCAAAAAGCTTTTACCTATTGTTATACTCTGAGACTCTAATCTAAAGAAGTATGATGGATTCCGTCAGTTTGTGTCAATAAAAGTGGTTCCATAACATTTTATAACGTATATATATATATATATATATATTATTTGCCAGATGACCTGGACAAATTCAAAATTGCGTGGCAAAAGTGAAGTTCTCTGTTTTTTTGAATGCACTGAAGACATACATGTTCTCTCTGATACTGAAAAATTGGATGGAAGATGGATACAAAGTAAGCTGCAATGTCTGGAGGCACTTGTTAATTTTCTATCCTGAAATTTTAAGTTTCCATCCCCCAGTTTTGTTTGAGGATGTAGAATCGCACCTCTTGAAATAAATGTGGAAAGATTCCCAGAAGAATGGATCGAGCACTTTATTGGTGGGAAGCAAATATTTAGGGATTTCTGCAGTCCTGATATGCTGCAATGCACTCATTTGCCAGTTGGTTTTGTTGCAGAAATAAATCAGAATTTATTTAATGCTTGCACTGAACTTTACCAAAGGTAATAAAACAATGCTATTGACTTCCAATACACTTTGGCTGAGACCTAAGAACACCTAATCAATCATAGCAAAAGTGATTGTGAATCTATCTTATATTGGGGTCCACTTTTTATTGGCTAAGAACATCAGCCAATGTTTTGTATGAAGCAGTAATTTCAGTTTTTTAAGTGTCTATGAATAGCAGCAGAGATAAGCAAAATTTTTGAGAGGTAAAAACCCAAAATGAATATTTTGTCTTTAAAAGGGCATTATTTTTCCATCCCCAAAATGAATCGGGTTAATTAACAGTTCCTTCTTTTGTTGTTTTGTTGTTTTTTTTTTTTCCCCTGACATTTTCCAAAAGGCTTCTTGTAATTTTGTGAGGTTAAATCTAGGTCTAGCAGACCCATAATTATCTAATACACAGACTGTTTCATTTTCAGTGCAATTAGTGAATGATACTGAGAATGTGTGCAGCTTCTTCCTAATGCAAGAAAGATCAGGATAGACTTCTGAATGTTTGTATACTTTGTCTGATGCTGGTATTGTGGAACATAGGGAGTGATGGAACACAAAAGAGGTGACACACCAGAAAATGACAAGAGTTACACTGTTTCCTGTGTCTTGACTCTTGGTAAGCATCTGAGAGTATAAATAAATACGTGCAGCTCCCATTAGTCCCTTAAATATTCAGCTGGCTAAATTTAAAATCTCTAAATCAAAGTAGCCCATCTTTCCTACTGTAAAGTTAACAAAAAACAAACAAAAAAAAACCTTTTTATAAAAAACAGCAGACAGGATTGAACTGTTCCAAGGTTTGAAATTTCATCTAGCAGTTCACTGCTATCTACCCATCTGGTTCATGAAGAAGCACAAGCATTTAACTGATGAACTTTCACATAAAGAAAAAACCTGAAACCTTAAATACATGCCAAAACTTTAGTTCTTGGTTAACTAGAATAACAAATCTTTATTTCTTTTTTGTGACTACAGATAAACTGACAATTCTATGAAATGAAATTCTATCTTATTATTTGCAGTATGGATTTAGTGACACAGGCTTTTTTAAAGTTTTTTTTTTTTTTTTTTTTTTTTTTTTTTTTTTTTT
>JACDJE010000173.1:807916-857758 GCA_016647715.1 Pavo muticus
GCAATGACGTTTCAAATAAACTGCAGAAATTTTGTGTCGACGGTTTACGGGCTGGTTCGGGCCGGTTCCGTGACTAGCGGGGCGGAGGGATTTTGCAAAATCCGCGCCTCCGGAAAAGGGAAACAGGGGACTCCAAAATAATTAAAAATAAAGTGACAACGATCTGAGGACAAACAAACTAATTTACTAAATATGGTATCGGAATGCAAGATAACACACTATAATACAATATAATTAGAATTGAAGCTAATAAATCAAATATAATGAGAGAGAGAGAGATTGTCCGAAAGCTGGGTAGGCCTCACTGTAATGCTGAGGTGAGATGCGCAGTCCGGTCGAGCAGCAGGGAGAGAGCCTGACGAAGAAGAGCCCAGTCAGATGACCTACCAAGGCCTTGTATCTGTTCCCCCGAGCAGAAACGATAACAGCACAGCGAACAGTCTTCTGGGGAACGTAGTTCTTCTTCTCTTCTGGGACAGATACCTGGAACACTTTAACTCCCAGTGCATGATGTTATGATGTGGAATACAGATAACCAAAAATCATAAAACCATGACATTTTGTTTGGGAAGAAATGTTCATTAATATAGTATAGACTGTCACTGAATCTAAGCGATTAATAATTTAACTCTTATTATATAGTAAACTTTAAAACTGTTTCTGTTCTGGAAGTTATGTTTCTAGAAATGCCTTTCTAAATTTGGTTCCCTATTCTTGAAAACAAATGTCTGTAATAATTCTTTTTCTCCAGCGACATTTAAGGTCACCTAGTTCCAACTCCCTGCTATAAGCAGGGACACCTCCCTCTAGACCAGGTTGCTCACAGTCCCATCCAGCCTGGCCTTGAATGGGTTTGAATATTTGTGCTATCCTTTTTACTCTTTGCCCCATTGCAGTCGTGTGCTTTACAAGAAACTCTGCTGATCCATCTTAGACATGCTAGAATTTCTGTAGAAAATTGTAAATAAGGGGAAAATCAGGAAGGCTTCTCCTCTCCTCTCCTCTCCTCTCCTCTCCTCTCCTCTCCTCTCCTCTCCTCTCCTCTCCTCTCCTCTCCTCTCTTCTCTTTTCTCTCCTCTCCTCTCTTCGTTACACTACTACAAGCTGTGAAAGTCACTGTTTGTGCGAAGCTTATATCTTAGAAAATATTTACTAATAGGCACACAGACAACATCTTCCCTGCAATATTTTGAATAGAATCAAGAAAATTTGATCTTGGTTATATTTCTGTGATAGTTTCTAACCTACATGTGTGTGATGTTGTGTCACACTGAATTGCCAAATGTTTCAGAAGTACTCAATTGACTTTCAGACATCTACCTGAAAGACTTAATAATAATAAAAAAGCCTTTTCTACCTTTTATGTTTCTCATTTCCTACTAGTGGTCTGTAATATGGCATTTCCAGCAGTGCTTTTCTGGTTGCCATGAAAGCCTTGTTTGATTTATGATAAATGTTAATTGCCTTCATATAGCTTCCAGGCTGTCCAAATAAGTGCAGTAGGACAATAAATGCCACGCTCATTCAAGCACACTGTGTTCAGAATATTATCTATTAAAGCCACTGTGGATTAAATGAAGCAGATAATATGTGATGAAATGTTTATTCTCTTCTTTTGGCTCACAAGACAAGTATGCATTACTACATTGCTAGATGTCTTGCCTGAAGGAAGAGAGTTCCTTTGCAATTGTGTGGCTCTAATGCACTACTTTGTTTCCTTACACTGCCTGTACATTACTTTTTTTGCTGATGGAGCGGGAAGGCCAGCACAGCACTTAGCTGGAGAAGAACTACATTTTCTCAAGGCAAAATATTATTGTAACCTGAGGTGAATCAAACCGGAAAAGCATTAAATTCAAATGAAAAAAGCACTTTTAAATTCTACTGCATTGTCCCTAAAACAGGGAGTAGATATTGTCAGGGAATTTTGTGACCCATTGCCATGGAATAATAATCTATTACTACATTTGACTAAATACATTAAATATCCTTTCAGAGCTGTGAAAACTCTTAATATGCTTCCATGCCTTTTTTATTTTTTCAAACATTGTGCCTCTAGAGATTTGTCTTCAAGTAAATCCATCACAGCAAAGCATCAGCAGTGACACCACTACTGCACTACATAATGAAAAATTATAGGCTGAGATAATCACAGCTTCCTCACCATGTAATTATCAACCTCCCCAAGGCAAACTCGGTGTCACTGTTTTACCTCATGATTCCCTATAAGGATTTCTTAGAATATTTTAATAATCAACAAGCTGAGGAAGAGTCAGAATTTCTATGTCTACATCTGCATCTGTGCCTGTCATTGTGTCTGCGTCTATAATTACATCCACTTACCCAACCTATCCCTACCCCTTCCAACCCAAGTCATTCTCTGATGCTATGAAATTCTGAGAATTCAGTGATAGATGCAAAATTGACAAGCATGTGTATGAGAGAAGGTAACGCAGACAATGTCATTTATTTATAATGAAGAGATCAAGGCCAGCTCCTTTTTTAATCTCAGTTATTTCTGGAAATATGTATGTTAAAAGGAAATCATGGGATTTCAGTAGCTGAATATTGTGTCACTACTGTTATCCAACGAGTAATGAAGAATATTGTGGTCTGAATTAAAAAAGAAATACAACATAAATGAAAGCAAGAAATGCACATGTCAAAAAAAAACATGAATACACTGAAGATACATATATGTATGTACAGAAGTGCTGCATTTGGAGGGAGTACTTCAGTTGAAATGTACCTTGATTTCTGCAATGAATTTTTTCCCCTAGTAGATAGACAGCATTCACATGTATGTAGATACAGATGTGCACATGCATATGAACATGGTAGAATTTTTTTTGTATTTATGTTTTATTTCTTTTCCAATTCAATTTTACATTGCACTTTCCATAACAAGGAAAGAAAGATATAAAATTCCCCAAACCTCATATTGTGGTATGTTTTGTAACGTTATTACCATAAAATTAATATTTAAATATTATTTGTTTGCTTCTTGTCAAGCTTGTTGACATGACTAATGACATAACGATGTTTTAAATTCAGAAGAGAATCAATGCCACATCAAAGCAATTGGTTGGAAATTTTGCTTGTTTGTGCTTATATCTGCATTCACATGTCTGAAACGATAGCTGTGATCCCTTTGCTTACTCTATTCAGCTTTTCTCAATGTTCACTTAGCCTTCATAGGCTGATAAGTTTGTATTAGTATTCTTAGTTCCTATAATAAGCAAATTATAGTGACTCAATTCTCATCATCTTTGCTTTACTTCTCTTTTAGCGCATGTTCTTTCTGTATGCAAATATGTTTATGTATTTTTACAAAAATGGAGGTCCATTTTTTTTCAGAAAGTGTTTTACAATAAGCTAACTTTCCTGTGGTGTGAACTGAATGCTGCAGTCAGTCTTTTCTTAGAGGTGCAACATATGATGGGAGGGTTATAATGATAGATCTGAGCCTACGCCTCATCCATTACAAGTTGTGTTTGAGCACTGTGTCAATATATTTAACTACATTTTTTCTGTAAGGCAGAGAAATTGCACATCCTCTCTTTTAGAAGGTCAGACAGAATGCCATTTGACTTTATCTGTCAGAGGAGAGCATTATTATTACATTTTTTAAAAACAGACATGTAAGAACTTGTGTGTTTTGCTTACTCTCTCCCTCAGTAAGCTGACTCATGTTGTGATGTTTTCTTTTTACGAAAAAATGTTTATTTAATTGTGAGGTTTGGGGATTTATCTAATTTTCACTTTTCCAGTAAAAATATGTTTGGTAAAGGTACATTTTCAGCTAGAGAGAGTATGCTGTGTAGCTCAAAATGCATCTGTTTCTTTGGCCCTCACAATCACTGTCAATGACAAAGGAGAGATCCTGGCAGGTTTACAGTGGTGCTCTGGTAACTTTTCTGTAAGATTTGCTGCGTAAGATTTTTCACAGTTGACATCCTGGTTTTTCAGGTTATGGTCCATCAGGTTTTCTATATGAAGCCAATTCGGTGGTCAATAATTTTAGAAAACATACCTTTGTTTTTGAGCTTTATATCCTAGTCTTCCTATGCATGGTAATATGACAAATTTATTTCTGCATAAATCAAATTTCTCTGTACATCTCTTACAGACAAATGGTTTTAAAACATGCTTGTTATTGGGTATGACCAAAAGGCAATTAAAATAATTTCATGTAATTTTTGTGTGCATTTGTGTGTGCAATGTTTGCATATGCAATTCATAGATTTGCCTTAATTTCTTCTGGCTGTGTTATACCAAAAACTTATTTTCTTATGATAACATTCAATCATATTGTGGCAGACATACTTGAAGAGATCCACATTTGGTATACAAATGTTTCCTGACTGGCTGACTGAAAGTCAAAAATTTTCTTCCATTATTTCCAATATTATCTCAAAAGGTAATGCATGTTGTCTTTATTAAGACTTTTGTTTAGAATGTTGGCTTCTCTTAGCATTTCATTCTGAAGTTTGTGAGACCTCGATATTATGTGCTTTGGTGGGTTTTCTTCTTTCTGTGATTGTTACTTTTGTTTCTGTTTGTTTGTTTTCTGATTTTTTTTACTTTTTTTTTTTTTTTCAGGTTGAAGGTAGGTTTTTCATTTCTAACAGAAGAGTTACGAGGAAAAAATGCACTATGGCCCTAGTAAAATCTTCATCTTTATTTCTCTGATATGAATTTGAGTTTTTAAGCTAACTCAAGCAGCAGAAGCATTCCTGTGTCCCAGTCACAGGAAAACTAGCTCTGACAGTTTCTTTAGGAGCATGAAAATATTTTCATACTTTTTTTTGTTTGTTTGTTTTACAGAGTTGATATGAATTTTTTGCAAAAAAAAAAAATCCTTTTAAGATGAGGGGATAAGCAGGGTATTTGAATAGTTCCTAGCAAGTATAGCTGCGTTTCTACATAGAGAAAATTATTTTGATTACTTTTGTGCACTTTAGTTTAAGAGAGACTGCCTGGCCATGATGAACATGAATATGAAATCCTCTACAACTAGGAGGAGTCACAGCATTCACTGGTCCTAGTTCTCATGGGGACTTCAACTTGGATCTCATATTTACCAGCAACAAGGGGCTTGTTGGGAATGTGAAGGTAAAAGGCAATGTGTTATTTAAGTATGTCAAGCTGTTGACTTGCTCATCTAATTATCAGTCATGACACTGAAGGCCTTTCTAACTGCCAATATTTACTACTTAGCATTTATTTTAGTAAATTTTATTATTTTTTGTAGATCTATTCAATATTTTGTGGTACAGATTTAATTCTGTACTACAGAGAAACTCGTCCTCTAGGTAATTAAGTTATTTCTGTATCAGCATTTTAGTAGCACTCTGATTTTTCTGTATTGAAGATGTTTCATTTCATTAGAAAAATTAGTCAGCATTTATCTCTTTTATCAAAAGGTTCCTAATGAAATTAAACAAGGCTGGCTCTAAAGCAGATCCTGAGAAACTCCACAACAGACTTTGTTCCACTTTCCTTACTTCACTTTTCAGTATCCATTTTACGATTTCTCATTTTGTTCAGACTCCTAGCTACTCTGAAATTACCTACCTAATGTCTATTTTCTTCAGTACGTTTCAAATATGTTTCACTGAAGATACTGAAAATGTAGTTTTGGCTGCACTTCTTAGACATAGGAAAGTGCTTTATATCTAGGACATAAAGAAATTGAATGTAAGTGGGCTTGTGATGACACAGTCATAATTGGTATATTCTGACCACTTGTTGGAAGAAATAGGTACATTAACTGAGTGTCTGAAAAGACAGTTCCAATCCCACCTGAAAAGTTAATAGCTTGAGAATTTATTTCTCAGTGGAGAGATGATTCTCTCACGCAGAGATCCAGTGGAAACAGGAAAGAAGGGAAAAACAGACCTTGCTAATTGAGCAAGAGATAATTTCAAGAGTTCTACAAGCAGAACAAGTGGAAATGTAAATGTTGGTAATTGGGAGCTAATTATTCCCAGTAGCACTTTGTGTTCTCTTTGAATTGTATGCGTGAAAGGAAAGACTGGAATCAACAGTTATGGTTACTTCATTTTTACCACTAAGTAAAGGTACAGATAAAAATGTTCAAAATAGAATGCAAAACATTGTTTAACAGCTGTTTCTGATGGAATATAATCTAACCTTTGATTATGGCAGGACAAATGTTAAGGATGATTTTTAGGCATTAGATATAGCTTCTTGCTCTTTTTCACTACCTTCATGTACAGGAAAAACAAGAGTCTCTCCGATCTTCTGAAATATATACTTTTTTAAAAAGTATTTCCTACATGTAAAAGAGCTGTTCTGAAAGTAATGCCTCCTATTTTAGTATGTTGAACCACAGTGTCAGAGGTAGACAGTGGTGGCATGGCAGTAGTTGTTGAACCTTCCATTGAATTTTGGTGCTGAGTGACAGATGGCAGCAGAGAGGCAGTCGCGACATATGAAGCAAAGCTGTGGAATAGAATTCCGACATGTGGAAAAAATGGCATCCATTGTAATTCATTGACATGTGTTGAATGTTTATGGAGACCTAACTGTGAATGTCAGCACAGTGAGGTGGTGGTAGTGCATTTCAGCAGAAGAGACAACAATGTGAAAGACAAGCCATGTTCCAGACAGCCATGCACAGCAGTCACAGCACAAAATGAAGTTTTTAATCAGCCATTTATGGGAATCACTGGATTACAAGCAGAGAGCTGTGAACAGAGACAAATATTGGCTTCAGTGAGTTGGAAAAATGGTGGCAACATTGGAATATTGCAAAGTTTGTACTGGATAGGTCCCATGAATGCTCACACAAGAAGAGAAAGAAAACCATATGCAAGTCTGTCAATACCTATAGAACCAATATGAGGATGAAGGTGACGCTTTCTTGGACTGTATCATCACCAGTGATGCAATGCAGTGACATGACTATGGAGTCAAATCAGCAGTCCATGGATTGGTGACATCCGAATTCCACTACTGAAGAAAAAGTTCAGGATATAATCCCCAGCAGGTAAAATAATATACAATGTTTTTTGGGTTAGGAAAGGGGTGATCCTTCTGGATTTCCTTGAACCTGGTCAAACCATCAACTCTGACCACTACATTATTACTTCATTTTTACCATTAAGTAAAGCTATAGATACAAATATTAAGGCTATGACTTATGAAAACAAACTGGTCTGGCCATACCAGTTTGAAGACCGTGGAGCCCATTGTGAATCTTGGCTAGACTGTCCTGCCACGGTCACTGTATTGTTCAGATTTGGTGCCTTTTGACTTCCATCTGTTTGGGCCAATGACAGACGGACTCCATGGGCAGCAGTTTCGAGCAAAGCTGCCATCATAGCAGCTGTGAAACAGCGGGTCAGGTTTACTGATTTTTACAAGTGTGGCATCCGATCTCTTGTTCATTCCTGGTGAAAATGTATAGCTAGTGGTAGTAACAGCGTTTTGTAGATGAGAATTTGCTCTACCAAATAGTGTTATTCTCTTTGTATCTGTTGTAATTTCCATGGAAATAAATAATATAATACAATAATTATAATATATAAATAATAATAAATAAAAGACTTATATAGCATTTGGTTTTGTGGGTGTTGACTCAGTTCATGACATGTAAATATGAATTTATTTTCTCTCTGAAACTCTAACAGAAGTCCCAGAAGTGTCAGAGGAATTTGCTTAGGAGTTAGACATTAAGCTGTAAGGAAATTTACTCTATTACCTGGAAGCCTGCAAAAAAAAAAAAAAAAAAAAAAGCTTTTTTTCTTAAGAATTTCCTTGCTAGCTTGTATAATAGCACCTACATTTGATTGATGTTCTGGTTTTGCCTTGACACAAACGAAGAAAATGGACACAGCTCATCTCAGCAGTGTAGGAGCATTAACTGAATGTTATTGAGGTGGAACTGCTGTGTTAATTCAGAGGCCAAAACATTTCCATTGAACCAGTAGTAATTATCCAAAGGAGAAAAATCAGGCAAAAAGTTAGGAAATTACGTTTTTAAGAGCTATTTACATTAAAAGACTGTTTACACTGAAATAAATTCTACCAAAAGTTAGTAGGTGCGTGGATGAATTTTAATACAGGCATACATCCTATCTACATTTGATTTCTCTGGTGGTACCAATTTTATTTTGTGAGATTCTGATGTTTTCACAAGTATTTTATTGCATATTCTTTAAGAAATGAAGTACATGAAAGAGACCAGAGTCTACTCCAGAACAGTCACCTATGAAATGGTTGGAAACTCTGAAAGCTGTGTCTGCCCTGACGAATTGGAAACAGCTTAGTTCTTTCTCTTCATTTTTCTTTTACTGTTTTTTACTTTTTCTTCTTCTTCTTCTACCATATTCATGAAAATAATTACATTAAATGAGAGAAAGAAATAATTAATTCAGGATAGAAAGTGGAGGTCTTCCACAACCTCACTGAGCACCTGTTCCAGTGTCTCAACATCCTCGCAGTACAGATTTTCTTTTTAATAATCAGTCTAAACCTACTCTCTTTCAGTTTAAAGCCATTTTCCCTACTACGTTTCTATATGGTCTCATAAAAAGCCCCAGCTTTCTCAGCCTTTCTCAGCAAAGGCTGAGGGCTCCAGCCCTCAGATCGTCTTCATGGACCTCCTCTGGACCTGTTCCAACAACTCAATGTCATTCTTGCACTGGGGACCCCAGAACTGGATGCAAAAGATAAAAGGTAGGATTGTCTGCATTTGATGTGTTGACCGAAAAGCTGAACACGTAAAATTTGGCAGAGGCAGCTATGTGGTGCCTAAGGCTGTGTGACATATTTGTATTGTGCAGTTCATCTCTAAGATTCTTATCTCCTAATCCCTTGAGATTTTCACTGACCCTTTTCTCTAGGAGAATTTAGCAAGTGAAGTTTTCTTTTGTGTGCTGAAGTAAATATTTTTCTATTCTGCTGATTTTAGATGAAAAGCACTTTATCATGGCAAGGGATATTTTAAACCTGACATTGCAGTCAGGAAGAAAGAAACAATGGGAGGCTGATGACTTCTGTTTCAAAGGTGGTGGTAATCAGAGAAATCAAGGTGGGAAGTGATTTCATTTTCCCAAAGTAATAGAGATCCTTCTTAGAGGACTATGGAACCGCACGATAACAATTTCCTATTATGATTTGAAAAAAGTGGTTGAACTGTTCTTTCAGCCTGACTATGATGAGCAGATGCTTCACATTTTTTAAGGGCAAGTCTTAACACAGAAATTGAATAATTGTCTGTTTTTCATTCTGTAGTGTTGAAGAGCAGAGAAGGGATGTGAAATGAGGAAAGGAAATGAAGACAACATAGAAACAGAAATTAAAGGAGAAAAATGGTCTGAGGGCTTACACATTTAGCTAAATGTCAAGCCACTGAAAATTTAGCATAATAATTTTAGGACACCACCAGAGAGTAAAATGCACATTGAAAAGATAGAAGACTCTGGAAAATAATTTTTCTGTCATTGTATGAACACACAAACATATAAACACACAAAAATCTACAGCAACATTTTAAAATTTTATCTGTATTCTTGATGGGTTTATTATTTTACAAGACAAAAGTCCTATGATAACAAATGCATCTGGCAGTCTCAGTTTTTTAAAACGGCTCTCTAAATTTGTGAGTTCAGAATTTCAAGAGCGTTGTAGCACTGAAATACTTCAGTTTGCTTTTTTCAAAACTTTTTTCCTCCTTTTTGTTGTAGCAAAGGAACCATTTAAAACTAAACAGGTTCATAAAATCCATATCTCACCAAACAAGAGGCTTCAAGACATATGCTTACAACAGTAAGATCTTCAATTTCTGTATCCGTCCATTTCACTGAATTCATACAGAGCAGTAAACAGACTGGAAATATAAGAAACTGATAATGTTTGCAGTCTACTTTTGCTAGCATTATAAGTGGAACATGACTCACAAAAAATGAAAATGTCAAAAATGACAAGAAGTTAACCAAGGTTTTCACTCTGCACAGTTTTTAAGAGATCCTGAAATACAAAACCATGTGCATTTCAGGCATCCATATGAGTTCAGTCTTCCATTTCAGGTTCACGCCATCAGTTTTAAATGTGTTTGTCTATTATTGTGACTTACATATACTTAAATATAAACGCGTGTATGTGATACATGTGTGTGTGAATGTATATATATATGTACACACAATCCAAGGTAAATTTTAATTGAAACATTTATTTTATGCCCTGATAAGAGATCACATTCAGTTTTCCAGTGGATAGGGCATGCTACTTTAAAGGCTGGGGTCACATTCAAAATGAGAAAAATGCTGTATTTCTACCCCTTAAATATTTTATTCTCAGTAATGTCAACCTTTTCTCTGAGTCCAAAATTTCCAGCCATGGTAAAAGGGAAGAATTCATTTCTACTTAGAAAGTTCTCAAATAGAATATACTGACCTCTAAAAGCAATTACAAACCAACTATGAGAATAAGCGATGACAATTAACTATAATAATGACACATTATAACACTTTCTGTCATGAGTCTAAATGTTATCATTTACAGAAAACAAGGAGGAAATATTTGGCTTTACAGTATTATACACTTTCAGCACATATAAAAATTATTCAGTCTTTTTAGATAGGTCTAAGAAACTAAATTGATGGACGAATTCTGGCATTTTCAACCGATGTTAAAGAGGTATCTTCACTTAAAAAGCTAAAGAATAATCTTTTACATATACTCCCAAAGTAAGAATGTTAGGTGACAATAAATAAACTCATTTTGTAGGTGAAGGTAGCTGCCAGGTGGCAAAATCTGCTTTGTATTTAACAGACAAAATAGTTTTAAGAATAGAAAATCAGAAAGTACTTGTGACCTGGTTGTAACCCAAAAGAAAATCTGCTTTGCTTTTGGCTGTTTCTGTCTGTGGTAAATATTCATGACCACATTTACCTATTATAGAAAAGCTCACTCATATCATTATGCCATGTAATGAATTGCTTCCCCTGTTGAAAGTAGTCATTATAATTTTGTATCTTATCCAACTGCGTATCAAATTTCCCACCCTTCCTCGCTTTCAGCCTTCAGCCTTTGTTTGCAAAGGTTTTTTTTGTTTGTTTGTTTGTTTTTGAGAAATAAATGTAAGAAAGATATTTTACTGGATTAATTACAGCCTGTATCATAGTCACAAGGGCCTTACGTTACTTATGGTAGGCCGTGCATGTGGCCAAGCACAGCCTGAAATGGGGACCAACCTCTGCCCCACCAAGTGGCTCAACACAGTCAGAACACTGATACTCTATTAACCCTGTCTGGGCTGAAACCAGGACTTGGGATGCAGTGTAATGCCATCTCAAGCCATGGCAAATAATTTTGTGCATTTAGTACACTGGCTAAACACAGACCTATGAACGGGAAAAAAAAAAACTGCAATCATGCTTTCCATTTTGATAAAGGAATTTGAGAACAGGTTTCAAGATTATCAATTTTTTGGTGTATTTACAAGAGTTTTCAGTAACAAAAGTAAATGATCTCCAGATTTTCAAATGGAAGTTATACAGTTGCAATCTACTCAACTCAAAAATCTGATCATGTCTCCCTACCACTTTTATAAGCATTATAAAATATCTGTCTTTTCATAGTCACACCTTATTCATGTCATCATTTTCTTTTTTTTTTTTTAATTATGTTGACAATCTCCACTATAAATTATGTAAACATTTGGACCTCAGGCTTTCTTGTGGTGTCCTTTCATGCCCAAAGAAATCATCCCTTGCTGTTTGCTCTTAGAAAGAAAGTTCTACAGTTCCTAGATCTTGGTTCAGCCATATGACAAGGGTCAAATGGTGCAAGCTAGAACATAGAAGATTCCATATAAATATGAAAGGGTGACAGGTGAGGGTGACAGAACACTGAAACAGGCTGCCCAGAGAGTCTGTCAGGTCTCTTCTCTGCAGATATTAATGACCCGCCAGGGCACATTCCTGTGTGACCTGATCTAGGTGTTCCTGCTCCGGCAGGGGGATTGGACTAGATGATCTTTCAAGTCTCTTCAATTCCTGATATTCTGTGATTCTATGATTCTGAGACCTCAGAGCTATGGGGGGACAAGACAAAGAGAATAATTTCAGAGCATGATAGATTGTCCTCTTTCCCTCCATTCCCAAAGGTGAAGCTTCTGGCTACTATTCAATGGATGTTGCTAATCATCCCCTCAGGGGCACAGAAAAATGCTTGTAAGTTACTGTTTGAGGAGGCAGTAACCTTTTAGTATATGTTTCACTTAACCTAAAGAGTAGCTGAAGCTACAGGAAAATGACACTAGGGTTTTAATCCAGTTTTGGATTGTAACCCCTTGTTCTGGACACAGGCTGACTCAAAATTACATACTCAAACTTATGTACTCCAAGGAGAAATTAGTTAATTCTGCTATTTAACTAATTTTTGCCTTGCCTTATCTCCCCATTACACCAGGTAATTTGATTTGCGTATGAAAGATTTGTATGGGTTTTGTAACTTTTAACAGAAAGTACAAGCTTTGGTCACTGATATATGTTGAGAGTGACAATGCTGATGATCGATAATAGTCGTAGATTAGACATAGAATCATAGAATCATAGAATGGTTTGGGCTGGAAGGGACCTTTAAGATCATATAGTTCTAATTCCCCTCCTATAGGGGAATATTACGGAGTCATAGAATGATAAAATCGTTTGGATTGGAAGGGATCTAAAGCTTATTTAATCCCAGCCCATTGCCAGGGGCAGGAACACCTTCCACTATATCAGATTGCTCAAAGCCCCAGCCATTATGATCTTGGACACCACCAGGGAAGGTACATCCACACCTTCTCTTGGCAGCCTGTTCTAGCGCCTTATAATCCTCATAGTAAAGAATTTCATCCTTATGTCTAATCTAAATCTCCCTTGTTTTTGCTTAAAGCCATCCCTCCTTGTCCTCTCACTATGCTCCCTAATAAAAAGTCCATCCACTTCTCTCCTGTAGCCCTCTATTAAGTACCAGAAAGTTGCAGTGAGGTCTCCCTGAAGCTTTTTCTTCTTTAAACTTAATAATTCCAGCTCTCCTAGCCTCTCTTCATAGGAGAGGTGCTTCAGCACTCTGATCAACTTTGTGGCCCTCCTCTGGACTCACTCCAATGGCTCCATGCCATTTTATGTTACAGGCCCCAGAGCTGAATGCAGTATTCTAATTAGGGTGTCACAAGCACAGTCAACCACAACCCTCTGCTGTCATTATTAACTTGATTCCGCTATGCAACCTGACTCTTTTAACTTCACTATTCTTGTCAGAATCCCCTAGTTCTTCTTTATTTATAAATACTTTAAATTCTAATCAGTTTGTGAACAAACTTGGACCAATATAGCCCTCAGCCTCCTTCTCCCATGTGTATGTACATACCTGTATGAATGGCAGCTCCATCCCTCCTCACATCTGCTGTCAGATGAATCTAAAGTACACACCAGATGGAGAAGCCTCAAGCATGGTTTGTTACTAATTTTGCTCACCACAAGAACATGCTTTACAGTATTATTGAGATAGAGTATGGACAGATGTCACGTTTTAAGCTTCCTTTCCTTATGTCTACATAGAAATTTACAGGAGCCCTGTCCTTTTTTATGATTAGACTATTTATGCCAATGATTTTTTTTTTTTTTCCTGCTATGAGAGTTTAAAAAGGCAGTCTTTTGAGAGGAGTCTCAAATAGTACCTTTTCTGGCTCAAATACTGATTTGCTTCATGGGTAAAATAGTTGCTGTGGTATCTGTTTTATTGAGGTGCCCACAGTCTGGTCCTGTTCACTAGCTGAGTAGATGAATGGAGACATTTTTTTTCCCAAAGAACAGCAGTCTGGCTTCATCCATACACATAGGAATGGGTAGACCCTCTGGATGACTGCAGATGTGACAGTCTGAAGGCAAGAGAAACAGAGAGACCATAGATGAGTAGATAACATACTTATGCTCATATCTTATTTTTAGAAGTATAACCAATTTTCCTGTGGCAGCTTTTCCAGAAGAAATGTTTTTATTCAGTAATAGACTATTATTGAGAGTATGACTGTACTGTAATGGGTGTATATATCACAGAAATTCTGCTAGACTTATTTAAAATGAAGAAGTTAATAATACTTTATATATAGCACTGTTCATTCACAGATTTTGGAGCATTATGCTAAACAAGTTATTGTCACAGGAAATGTAGCAAATTTTCTCAAGGACATGAGAGAGATTATTGGCAGAGTGAATGCCTGGAGCAATCTCCTCTCTAGTGCCCCATTTAGCTGCTTATGCTATTAAACTTAAAGGAGTTCACCTTGACTGCATATGTCAAAAGGCATTTGCAGGTTCATTAACTTAGCCTGAAATAAATCTTGAATCAGAACTTTCATTTTATTAATCTGCTTAGCTCTTTTCACTGGAAGAGCTGTGTTTTACAACAGGTAGAATGTTCGTACATTTTTTACTTGTTGCTTACTCTTGTTAAAATATTGTACCCCAATAAAATTATTGCCAAATGTCTTGAAATTTCATTTAAAAATGAATTTTCAAAAACAATACTGGAATGAGAATTTTAAATGGCTGGCAAATTGATGCATCATTTAACAGACTTGATCCTCAGCTAATGGAGGATCAGGGCAGTCATGCTCAAAGCCAAGACTGAGAATGCAACTCTGCACTTCCTAGAAATGCAACAGATAGAGCAATCCAGTGCCTGTAAAAAATTGTCAGAATCCTCATATGTTTGTGGATGCAGCTAGATTTGAGAGTGTTGTGTAGAAATACAACACTTACATATTTGATATCCCAGTAAAAAATCAAAATTAGATCCTTCACTCTCATGAAAAAATGATTCTCACACATGATTAGGTTATTTAGTAGCTCAGCGACCAACAGATGCAGCAATCTTTCCAATACATAGGCAGTACATATGCTTATACAATTCATATCGACACAGATGCTTTCCCACTTTGAGTGCTACTAGGATCACAGTCATTATTTGCAATAGAATTACAGCCAGGAATATCCTAATACACGTCATGTATATCCAGAAGATACACCTGCATTATCGTGGCAAAATAATCTTATGTAATGTTAGATTTATATTGCTCCAAGTTGGGAAAGAGGAGAGTCATCAGAATTGTTTCATGAGTTGAAACATGACAAAGTCAGTCATTTTAAGTGAGTACTTTAGTATTGTCCTATATTATACAAACTCATTTGTATACTTGATAAATAAAATATCTCAATTAAAGGTATAAATAGAAATTAGTTTGTAATAAGATTTATAAATAATCTTATTCAAAAAATTTATACAAGTTTGTATTTACTACTGCTTAGAAATATGTTCTCAGTATATCCAGTTATGTGAGAAACATGGGATTGCTTTACTCATTCATAAGAAAAAAGATTCAGTTATTTTTCTGCTGCTGTTGTTGCTGTTTGTTCATTTGTTTTTATTCATATGTACTAAATGTCTTCCAAAAGCAAAGCCTAGGTGACTTAAAATGCAGTAGAGCAGAAATATACAGATGTACTATTTTGCATACGTGATGGTACAGTATAAATTAAAAAACCTTTCTAAATAAACAACAAAACACTTTTATTATCTCCTACTTTGAAGGAACTGACGTTCTCTGGTAGAAACAGAAAAAGCAGAAAACATGAGTAGCCCCATAGTTTTAATATTTGCTAGTCCAGGTGTATCTGGACCATATTTCAGTGAATGAACTGGACCTTCCTTCACAACTGGGCAACAGGAAAATCTGTATATCCTCCAGAATGAGATGGATTGTTGCTACTGCCTCAGGGCCAATCACATAATATGGCTAGGAATTCTTGCCACTACCAAACGTAACACTCTCCCTACTGATCTTTTAAGGTTAAATTGAGTGATATAAAGAGTTTTAAAACACAGCTGTCCTGTGCAAAACTGTATCCACTAGAGATGATGGAAGTGCAAAAGCCTGTGAATTGGATTCTGTCAGGGAGGTATAATATTTTAAACAACAACAAAAAAATTTAACGAGGTTGAATTCATTAGGGTATGTTCACTCTCAGTGTCCTGCAGCAATAGGAGAAGTAAAGTATTCTTGTGTGAACCAGTACGGTTTCTCCATCTGCTTCAACCTTCACCCCACTGATTTTATTTTGATTCAGTTTTGTTGGGCTAAGATTTTTGTTTTTCTTTTGTTGACAGTTCCATCACTTTGAAATTATCTGAAGCAATTTTTGTCATAATCAGCAACCAATCTCTGAGATTTCAGGAACCAGATAATCATGGAATAGTTAGAATGCTTTGGGTTGGAATGGATTGTTAAGATTATCCAGTTCCAACCCTCCTGCTGTAGGCAGGGACACGTCCCACTAGACCAAGTTGCTTACAGCCCCATCCAGCCTGGCCTTGAAAGAAAGAGAATTTCTACATCCCTGTAATTCATTTGTAAGGTGATACTGTGTAGTCAACCTTCATTACTATTTACAGACCACACAACTCTACTTTTCTCCATTAAAGTTTATAATGGTTGTCTTGAATCTGTCTGAGACGGAGTTAATTTTCCCAACAGAAGCCATAACTGTCAGTAGGCTTGGGATGGGCAGGAGTTAGGGAGGGGACACAGCTAGGATAGCTGACCAAAGGGGTATTTCTGAATGTATGACATCACGCTCACAATAAGAGGGGTCTCTTGAAATCCACAATGAATATTGAAGACCTGCTTCCCAATAAATGGGTAAACATCATTTGCTGATGGGAAGAGGAGAGTAATTTTTCCTCCTTTTCTTCCATGTAACCTTTTTCTTTTTTTTCCATTAAACTGCTCTTTTTCTCAACCCACAAGACTTCTTTCATTGTATTTTCTCATGCTGAGAAAACAGCATGGTTGTACTTACCTGTACATCAGTTATTAAAACACCATAGTGGTTCTCCTCTTATTTTCTTCTACTCCTGATTTTATATCTACAAAATAGGTTGATTTATGCATATATCACACTATGAACAAAGGTATTGTGTACTGCATATATAAAAGACTGAAAGGTATGATAAGTATGTATATAATTCTGATTTTCTCCGTGCATGGAATAATTCTTAAAAACTGAAGAAGTCTTTACGCCAGGTACACCGAAAATTCAACAGTCTTAGCCAATTCAGTAATAAGCCTGAAAAATAAGTTTTATAAGACATCTTTGGACCTTTCTTTCTTCTAGCATTATCTAGAATTCTCAGAGAAATTGAGAAATTTTCAAGTAAAACTGTTCCACTGAAAAAAAAATCATTCGACAGTAGAAAGAGATTTCCTGTAAATCTCAATCTTACTGCTCTTCTGTGTAATCAGGGAGAAACAGCAGGAAACTTCTATCACTGCAAGGACCTAAAGAATGAAGCATGCGATGCATTCATCATCCTCTTGCAATTTGGAAAGTTTGTCAAACAAAGGGTACACTGCCATGTTAAGTGTAGACAAAAAATTTTCTGTGTGTGACAAATAATTTCAAAAATTAATTACTGCCCATACCTACCTGGATAACAAGATGCACTGTATGTTGTATGTTGCATGTAGTCATGTAGCTATGTTTCATGTTGCTGATTAGAATTAAGAAATTGAGAGTTAACAGGATTCCTTAATTCCTCTGGAACAATTTACTGATTTATCCTTGATGCTTCCTACAGAGTCAGTATTCCCAGAATTTTCACTTAGAAGAACATCCTCTTCCCCCATCAAATCTAGAAAAATCTCTTGTAATCAGTCCAGCTAGCTTGCTGCTGAGAACATTCTTTCCCCATCTGGTCAGTTCTGTCTAACATCAGTGTTGATGTTCAGTCTATCAGAGGTTCGTCCACGATTGCAGAAGCCAAACCCTAAGAATGGTGCCTGGTCCATTCACCTCCTTCTTCCTTGGTCCCAGTCTCACACTGGGGGGACAGAGGAGAACACTACCTGCATTCCCGATCCATTTAACAATATTCCAAGGGATATAAATTTTCTTTTTGCAGGATCACAGAATTGTAGGTGTTGGAGAGGCCCTGTGGATGTCACCTGCTAAAGCAGGTTCCCTACAGTAAAGCACAGGAAAGCATTCAGATGAGTTCTGAGTATTTCCAGAGAAGGAGACTCCAAAGCCTCTCCGTGTAACTTGTTCCAGTGCTCCATCACCCTCAAAGTAAAGAAGTTTTTCTGTATGTTCACGTGGAAATTCCTGTGTGCCAGTTTATGCCCATTGCCGCTTATTTCTGTCACTGGGCATTACTGAAAAGAGCCTGGCCTCATCCACTTGACTCCCACCCTTTAGATACTAATAAGCATTGGTAAGACCCCTATTGATAAGCTATTTTGTAGTCTCCTTGCTGCAGCCTCATGTGACCCAACCTGAAGGAAGAGGAATCAGTAGTTGTCTTCTGGTTTTATCAGGCATGGCAGCCTTTGCTTGATGTCACAAATGTGGACCTCTGGCAGGAAGCAGCGTGTTTTCTCATAGTCTTCAAACTTCTGCATGTAGAAGGTAAATGCTACAATTGGAACTTTGATAGATACCGTGGGAGTTGGCTTAAGTACTGTCAGTAAAATTTCCTTCAGACTATCAAATTTAGGTGGTTTTTGACAGGGCTGGGAGTCATGCTCCTCAGTTTCTGGGAGTTTTCCTGTCACTTCATATCAGTCAACGGTATGTCAGCTCCACTTAAACAAAAAGATAAATGTTCTCTAGTGTCCTGGTTTCAGCTGGGACAAGGTTGACTTCTGTAATTGTATCTGGTATGATGCCATGTTTTACCTTTAGGGGAAAAACAATATAGATAACACACTGATGTTTTAGTTGTGCTGAGGAGTGGTGTATAGAATCAACGATGTTTCAGTTTTCTCACCTCTTGTACTGTATTGTCAGAGAGGGTTCTGGGGGAGTCACAAAGAGCTGGGAGAGTACAGAACCAGGACAGCTGACCTAAACTGGCCAAAGGGATATTCCATGCCATGTGATATGTGTAAAACTAAAAAAATTAGGGGAGTGAGCAAAGGGTTGTGTGGTGTTCAGCTGCTTGTTGAGTTAAACCACAACACTGAGGTGCCTATAAACAGCTGCAGAGCTAATCTTTCAAGTCAGCTCCAGATGCTTTGCCACAAAGTAGAACTCAAGGATGTTGGTAACGCACCCTTATCCACTAGTAATAATTATACTTTCATAATCTACCTTGTGGAATAGTTGTGATTTGCAGATAGCATTGAGCAAAAAGTATTGCTACATCAGTGCAAATCACTAGAAATTACCAGAGATACTGCTTCTTGAAAATAGAAACAGGTCCAAAAAGCCATAGTTTTAATTGCCTTTTAGCCATTTCTGTTTATAATGTTTGCTCACATTTTGCACCAGTTGCTGATCTTAATGCTGGTTGCTATTATTACTGTTATTACTACTCCTATTCCTGTTCCTGATCCTGTTGCCATTATAGATATATCTAAATTGTTCAGTGACAAATCTGATACTAAGTTGGGAAACTGAAAGCAGTATTTTAACACTTTGCTCAGACCCGTCTTTAAATGAGTCTTGTGGCTTTAAGACTACAAGGCTGAAAGCTGCAATATCGTCACATTTCTTTGTGTTCTCCCACATTATATTCCTTGCCATCTTGCATCACTTCTATGAGCTTTACCATCTCTAGTAAAGACATCACTGGCAAATCTTATGTAGAGATGCTTGAAGTATGTGTATATGTCCTTGACAAATGGGAAGACTCAAACTGAGGAAACACCATGCTCAGGAGAAACTGTAGCACTGCAGTTGGACTCCTGGCACACGAATTTCTTTCTCCGTTACAAGAACCATAGGACAAGTTTTACTGAGATTGCACATGGTAATTGAAATGTATGTTGGAATCAATTTAAACAGAGCAGTATTCCTAACCAGAATTTTAAGTCTCTTCTGCCAAAGAAGAGAAAAATGGTAGTTCCTTAAGATATAGTTTAAACAGTTTTGGTTAATGTGTGGGAGTTACATTCAATTATTTTAAATTGTTTTCTTTCTGCAGCAGTAAATAAGTGGATGAGGGAATTAATTATAATGTAGAAAAACTTTCCCAAATCTTTCCTGTCATAGTTATCTTACAGGAGCCTAAGGTGAAATTTTCTCAGCTTTTGTTGGTATGACTCAGGGGAATTTCTCCACCTCTGTGATAGCACCTTCTCATGCTCATTTTGCCAGAATGCAGAAAACACAGTTAACATATTTCTTCATATTTGTAAGTTAAAGCTAAGGCCTTATTGAAAATTACCTTTCAAATGACATCAGGCAAGGCTTTTTTAATTCCTAATAACCTAGGAGGAGATAATGTTCTATGGTTTATTCATTCAGAGACTTGATGTAAAATTATAATTGGGAATTTGCAAAGACTAAATTGTTCTACTCATATATGATTGCATTCATTAGTTTTAGAATTAGTGAAGGAAATAGCTGGTAGTAGTAACAAAAATTTCTCTCTGACAGAATTTTCTATTATTAGATTACTGGCATTAGTGAATTTAATCTCTAGTTCAATGTAAAATCAAACTGAACTATAATAATGAAAGAAGACTTTGAGTTCTCTCTCTTAGTAGATGTCTTCATTGTGAGGCTATCTTTCTTCACTGAATGTAAATTAACTGATATTTGAAACATAATCAATACTACTTCCAAAACAAATCATTAAACTTAGAGAGATCAAGACTGACCCAGTGTATGCAAACCGCTAGGGATCATCTCATGGTACATCTGTAACAACTTTTTCTTTAATCCTGTACCATCTTATGATTTAATGTCATAAGTAGTGTTGATTTTCTTAAGCATCTGCTATTAAAGATATGGTCTGTCAAGGTGACCATATGAAAGTAAATAGTTTCTAGATAAAGTTAAGGAAGGACTGAATATCTTATCACAAGTGGAGATGCTCTTACACAGAGTATATCTGTACAAGAGTACAGGTGGGAATTGCCTGGGTTTTCTTTTGGATAGCAAAGACACGTTCACGGTCAATAAGGTCTTTGGCATTTATTTAAGCAACCCAGTGTCCGTCTCAGCATGCAGAAATCTACTGCAGGTTTTTAGGTACCACCAGTCAACAAAAAAACTTAATGAGAAATGAGAACGCATAAGAGAATTGCCCGTAATGCAGTCTTTTCAATATGCACATTTTCCATAAGCAAAGGTAAAGAGTGTATCCTTCTAGCTCAAGTAGAAGTCTGCTTTTTGCAAAAGTGAGCTGGGCTGAGTAAATCAACAATGCCAATAGCTTATATTTTTGTTCCATCTTAATTGATGGATATGAAGGCACATGGGCCTGCAGGGTGAAATAACTTGCACATGCTGGTTTAAACACTTTTCATTGAAGTAGTCAGCCAAGTTAAGATATTGAGTTTGTGTCCCTTCCAGATTTGCTGAGACTCAGACATTTCATCCAAACTGGTTATCTCATTAACTAAAAATGTTTTGCAATATTAAAAACTAAAGCAATTTGTTTTGACTCACTGCTAAGAACACTCAGCCGCACATTAATAACAACAGAAATATGAATACGAATGTGAACATAAATACATGTATAGTTCCCTTAGATTAAGAAGTCGGGGTTTATTGATTTAGATGCAAACTGGAATATTACATTATGTTTTTTCTTGTTATGGTTTTGTTTTGCTTTCTGTCTTGGTTTCAATTTTGCATGGAATTTGGTGCCTGCTGCTACGTAGATGACTTCAGTTACAAAGTGGCAGCCTCAAAAAAAGCTGAGGTTACTGCCATTTCAATAAATATATTTTCTTAAATAAAAAATCTGTGATCAGTAGACATCATCTTTCTTTGTACTTCTATAAGCATTATCTCTTTTTTGCAACTTGATAAAATTGTGACTGCTGTCAGATGACCAGGAATGCTAAATGATTGCGAAACACATTTGGTACTTCACAAGAAGTAAAAAATTTTATGTTATCTGTTCAGCAGGAGATAATTATAGCACACTCTCCTTCAGTTATTCCTCTGATTGTTTCAGTACAAAGTGCATTTTCTCCTCAAAAGAAGCAAACATATGTTAATACTGTCACTTTTACTCAGGTATTGCTGCAATGCAATATGCGTAAGAAATTGAAATGTCAGTAACCGAACAGTGACAGCTTAAAAATTTCTTCTTATTCTCTTGATTCCTAAAGTACTTACTTAAAAAATAATCATCTTTCTTCAAAAAAAGTATAAAACTCCATTTTTTTTCCTATCACTCTTCTTTATGCATTTGTCCCAAAGCAGTATCCACAGTGGAATAAAAGCACTGAAATATATAAATTGAAAATTCGGATTCTTACAACAGCCCAGGCACTGCTGCACAAATTTCAGTCTACAAAATACACAGCGTTCATTAGTATCATGCTCCTGGTTGCTTCAGTCTGTTGTGCTAGTAATGCACAGGATTGCCTAACCTCACCTGTTCTGAGCATCTTAGTACATGTTTTGGTCAATGTGTTGCCCAAATGCTTTGTATGTGGGGTCTCATTTAATACAAGTGAAATCTGCAATTCTCTACCTAGCTTACTTAGAAAATCAGGCAAAATATGTGTGAATCAACCTGGGAAACTGTTGTCTTCCCCGACAAAGATGTCTCATATTGCCATCAGTAGAGTATTAATTGCACGAAGAGCAGAAAACCTCTTCACAGTTCAGAGATGTGGACATTTTGTACAGCTGCTGACTGCTCTTGCCCAGCAGAGGCTGCTGGATGCTTTCTCAGACTGGCGGCACCAAGGTTCAGCAACGTAATTTGTTACAACCAGATATCTTCTCTTTCTGCTGCTCAGCAAATGTCTTAAACTTCTAGCCCGTGTATAGCCTATCTGCTGTCACTCTCTATATAACAGTTTTCAAACATGTACTCACTTCTGTAATGCATTCTCCTCTTAGAATATGCTATTTTTGGATCATGTCTTTTCCTCTTTACTCACAAGCATTACATGATGCAGTGCAAGCTGATACAGAATAAGCCTATGTCAGTTTCACACAATAAATATCCAAATCACATACTGCCAATCATTTAGCCTTCGAGTAGGTTTTTTAAAAAAATTTTATTTATTTTTTTTTATTTCTAAGCCATTGTTACCATATACCAATGGAACAGAATGGAATGGAATGGAACAGAACAGAACGGAACGGAACGGAACAGAATGGAATGGAATGGGATAGAATAGGATTCTATTTGATGGGACCTTCAAAGATCATCTGGTCCAACTGCCTGATTTCTTTGTGGCTTACCAAAAGCTAAAACACATTAATGAAGACATTATACACGTTTCATGTATGTTATCAGATGTGGAGAATCAATCATAGAATCATAGAATCACTCAGGTTGGCAAAGGCCTTAAAGATCATCGAGTCCAACCACGGCCTAACCAGGCTACCCACTAACAATCCTCTGCTAAATCATGTCCCTGTGCACCACATCCAAAAGGTTTTTAAACATATCCAGGGATGGTGACTCAACCACCTCACTTGGGAGCCTATTCCAGCGCTTAACAACCCTTTCTGTAAAGAAGTTTTTCCTGATATCCAACCTAAACTTACCCTGGCACAGCTTAACTGTCACCTGTCACCAGTGAGAAGAGACCAATCCTGCTCTCGCTGCAATCACCTTCCAGGTATTGGAAGAGAGCAATAAGGTCTCCCCTCAGCCTCCTTTTCCCCAGACTGAACAGCACCGGTTCCTTCAGTCACTCCTCACAGGGCATATTCTCCAAGCCCTTCACAAGCCTTGTTGCCCTTCTTTGGACCTGCTCCAGCACCTCAATATCCCTTCTGTTCTGAGGTACTCAAAACTGAACACAGTACTCGAGGTGAGGCCTCACCAGTGCTGAGTACAGGGACAGGATTACTTCCCTAGGCCTTCTCACCACACCATTCTCAATACAAGCCAAGATGTCATTGGCCTTCTTGGCCACCTGGACACACTGCTGGCTCATATTCAGCCGGCTGTCCATCAGTACACCAAGGTCCCTTTCCATCAGGGATTTTTCCAGCCACTCCTCCCCAAGCCTGTAGGGTTGCCTGGGTTTGTTGTGACCAAAATGCAGGACCTGACACTTGGCCCTGTTGAAACACATACAGTTACCTTGGCCTATCAGTCCAGTCTATCCAGGTCCCTCTGTAGTACCTTTCTCCCCTTGGGCAGATTAACACTCCCTCCCAACTTGGTGTCATCTGCAAATTTACTGAGGGTGCACTCAGTCCCCTCATCAAGATCGCTAATATAGATGTTAAGTAGAATCACCTCTTTAGGAAGCTTGTTCCAGTGTTTCACTACTGGCAGAGTAATTTTTCCTGACGTCCAGTCCAAATCTCCCCTGGAACAGATTTATGCCATTCCTGCTCATCCT
This sequence comes from Pavo muticus, assembly GCA_016647715.1. NCBI lineage: Eukaryota > Metazoa > Chordata > Aves > Galliformes > Phasianidae > Pavo > Pavo muticus. Next base: position 832,275 of record JACDJE010000173.1, read on the forward strand.
GTCATTGGTTTCTGCTAGGAAGAGACAGGTGCCTCCCTCTCCATTTCCCCTCCTTAGGCAGTTGCAGAGAGCAATGAGGTCAGCTCCACTCCTAATTTTGTCTAGACTGGAAAACCCAAGGGTCCTCAGCCTCTCCTCAGGAAACATGCCTTCCAATCTTTTTTCCCGCTTTGTTGCCCTCCTTAAGGGTCACAGTGTTAGCTTTTATGCGCACACTTTGGGACGTTAGGTTCAGTTCACTTGTTTGGAAAGGGAATATGAACTCCAGAGCTAGATGTTATTTAGTATACTGAAGAATGTCTTGTCATGGGTAATGTTCTATACATTCTAATACTAATGTTTCTGCCCAAGATAGCCTAATTAAGCAAAATAGAAAAGCATCAAAAAGCATGCATGCACTCTAGCAGCTAAGTGTTCTGGAGCTACAAAAATGTATAGGAAGGATTTCAGACACCACGTGAGAGAAATTGAAGACTATACATGGAGGAGACATCCTTTATATCATCCAACACTGCAATTTTTAAAATCAAATCCTTCCATTTGTGGTTCTTTTAGTTTAGTTTTGATTTGATTTGTACTATGTTCTCTGCTTAAAGTGGGATGGGAGAGAAAAAAAGGAACTAACCTTAGTTTCATGTTAATTATCTTCTTGCCCAACCAATTTAGATATGTAATTATTTTTCTGGGGGGGAGGGAATAATTTTATAGCAATATCAGGTGACTTTTCTACTGTTCTGATAGCTTAAACACATGTTCTGATGGAAGATCTGAGTAGTATCTTGTTTTCAATCTATATAGTGTTAGTGTTCAGGTAGAGAAGAGGATATACTTATAATATTTTTTTCTTAAAAACTAGCAGCATATTCCCAATTGTAAGTCAGAGAGAAATGAAAATGGATGAAGTATGTCTCTGGACTCTTTTCCTTTCTTTATTTTATTCCTTTTAATCTATTTTTTTTTTTTATTTTAGTCAGAGGTAGAACCATAAAAATTTTTATATTCAGTTCAGTCAGAATATCTTTTGCTTTTATTTCTTCCGTCACTCTAGTTTAGCACATAAATTGGAATATTGATTATTTTCATAGCCTTATTCACACATCTTTAAACTGCTTTGCCTTTAACCCTAAAACCTCAGCATGCTAGAGACTATTGTGTAATCGAATCAAGCTATCACTTAAAGTGACTCTCATTAGAAGCATTATATGTATATACGTATATACAGATAGCATGCAAACAGCATACGTGTGTATAAAGAATCATATTCAAGAAGGAAAATTTGCTATTCCACTAAGACATTTTGCAAAAATGGCCATTTGAATTAAGTGATGCATGGGATGACATTTGCAGTAGAGCTATTTTGCTGCTATAATTGTTGAAGTGTTAAGGTAGAACATTATAGTTAATCTTTCAGTCACTCCAAAAACAAGTTTTATATTCTTCTTTGCATCAGGTAAAATATTTTGAGTAAATCTTTCATTTTATGCATTAACTTGTGAGATAATACATTAAATTAAATTATTTTGCTTGGTTCTTCCCGACAGGAAATCTGCTGGAATTTCTTTTTTGCCCTTTAGTCAGATCAATTCTACTCATACACAGACAGCAAACAGTTCTACCTATAAATGCCCTTATAGTTAAACACTAATTCAGTAAGCTCCTTTTTCTCTTTCTCTTTTTCCTTCCTAGGAACCTACCCTATAATTGCAATATGCTGTTCATGATTTTGTAATGCATCCATGAGAGCTTTTCATTTACATTTTGCTAAAAATGAAACATGCAAACAAACACACACACACACAAACCAAACTCTCCAAATTAAACAAAGGAAAAACCCAAATCACTAAAATATCTATCAAGTTGCCACATTATTCAGGATTCAAAATATTGAATTGCAAGTGTGTAGCTATACAGGTTTCTCAAAATACTCAAAAGTGTAAGCTTAAGTTGTAGGCAGGTTACATTTTTCTCTGCTTGTTCCCAATGCAGTTGTAAGAGATTTTCTAGCATTAAACAACTTCTGCACAGAAAGGATGAGGACTTTTCTGAGTGAACTTGATATATAACCAATGGCTAACTCTCATGTCCCAAATGTATTCTGTCTGCTTGTCAGAAGCATACATTATGCCTTTGATTTGTGGAAGCTTGAAATGCAAGCGCATAAAACCACCATGTTGAGAAGGCTGACATTTGGGCTTTTTTCCTCTTTCTGTTCCCAAGGTCAGTGAAAATTTAAAAAATAAGAACAAGCAAGAGGAACCCCTCGCTGGGAACTGGTACTGGTGAGCAGTGAATCATTCACCTTCAGACAATACTGCAGCAGCAGAGAATGGATGACTTATTGGTAATGCACTGGATTAGTATTTAGGAATTCTTAGTGCAATTTCATTCTCTGTTTATTTCTTTCCCCTCAGGCGAGTGATATAATCTCTGTCTTATCTCCCTTTTTGTAAAATGACAATAATATTGCTTTATGTAGTTCGATAGAGAGGAAGGTCATAGTTATGTGGGTCTCAGATGTTTAGTAGTGATAAGTGAGAGATTTTAACCTGATAGAAGCAAACAGGGTAGCTCCATAAAGCTTTCTTCTGGAAAGGAGAAGAGAAATACAGATGTGTGAAGCATTTAGAAGAGGGAAATACATATTCTAAAAACATTATTTTTCTTGGAGGTCATATGCATTTATATTCCATGTTTTTCCTTCTTTTGTCTTTCCTCCTTACAGTTCTTCTTTTTCTACCCCTCGCATCCTCTGTATCTTTTTTCCTAATCTGTTATACCTTTTATCGCCTACATACTTTATCCAGTTGACTTCGTGACTTCAGTTAACAGCTCTCAACTTTGCAGTTGCCTTATTTCTTCTCTACATTCCCTATCTCTTTCATTCTCCCATTCTTTAATCTTCACTACTGGCTCTATGCCCATGTTTTCTTATCCTGCTGTAGCCTATACACTGCAAAGTGTCTCCGTGAATCTGAATTATCAGGGACATTTCCAAGGCTGCTGTGTCCATGTGAGTGTCAGAATTCTCTGTGCATACTTGGAAAAGTCACCCTGAGAAAAGTATATGTAATTTTTCCCATGTGGACATTAATCTCACTTGTGGCTTGACAGAACAATAACATCCTTGTTAACATATGCTAATTCATATTTTGCATTTTATAGCACTTTGTACAGAAGTGAAAAATAAATTCAGAAAAAAGTATTTTCTTTTATAAAAATTTGGATTCTGTAAGCCAATATATTTTCAGTGCATGAGTGTTTCAGAGTTCATTTATCATTGCTGCCTGATCAGCATAAATAAGGTCCAGCTGTTGATCTACTCTTCTTGACCTAGTACATGAAAAATTAGAACCAACAGACCAACGTCAGTGTCTACTTCAAAGCATTCAGTTCCAAGGCAAGATTTCTCTGCCTTTATTTATTTATTCTTTTAGAATGTATTGTTACAAATGTCCTCTGCAAAATCACACTTATTCCCACTTTCAAGATTTCCCTTTCATGGAATCATAGTATCATTAAGGTTGGAAATGACCTCTAAGATCACATAGCCCAATAATCTGTATACATTGATAGGTTTTCTCAAAGGGATCTAGACAGCTGGCAAGATATGTTGTACATCAGTATTGTAACACGTAGCCAATAATGACCTGCAGGCTACTAGCTGCAATGCTGTTATTTTGGGGACTTCAATATAATGTGAATTATTTTGGCATCATTTTTATTTTCCTTTTTTTTTTCCTCTTTTCTGGGGGGAGGGGGAACAGAGGGAGGGAAACTTCAAGAAAATCCTTTAGCTTCCTCTTAAGTATAGACTAGGGAAGTTTTCAGATGTGGTGATAAATGACTTTGAGAGATACTATGTCATGAAATACACTTTTCCATCTGTATAAGGAGCTGCTCTCATGTCTATATCTCTCATAGAAATTACAGTTCAAGTAATCTAACATTTCTTTTAATTATCTAGTTGGAAAATCTACTTATTCTTCAAGATCTCACTAAAGCTTTCTTCTTACATACTGAAATCCTGCTTAACGTTTTTCTGACCAAGTTCTTGCCATCATGATTTCATGTTTGGATTGTAGTACAGCTTTCTTTATTACGATATATTCCTAAATATGATGCCATCATTATATATCATAGCATATTTTATTTTGTTTTATGCATATATCAAGCACTATCACAAAGTTTAAACACCAAAACAGATATAATGCCTTTCTTTGAGTTATTTGGTTTTCCAAATGAAAACTTGACTATATATTTCCTTCACTCAGCTTCATTCCAGTCCATCTGCAAAATGGGCCGTGATGATACTAGCTTTCTCTTTGTAAGGATATAAAAAAAATTCTGGAGGAAAAAATTGGTATATCCTCCGGATTGTGATTTTTTTTAGTGATTTATCTTGATGAGTACTCAAAGAGCTGGATTTCTTGATCAGTGAGATATAGGCAAAAGTAACTCATATATGACCTATGATTAAAATACCTGTATTCCTTTTTTAAATACACAAACAAACACATATGACAATGGTCCAATCATTCAAATGATACATTCATTCCAAATATTAAAAATTGATTAATCACAATGAACTGGAAGAGATGGTATTAGTGTTAGATATGAAATTATTTACTGTAAAGCTAAGGGAAAAATATTCGTGTTTTTTTGAAAAATTGGGGCTGTTGGGTGAAATCCCCAGTGACCGGAGAAAGGGAAACATTACTTCCATTTTTAAGAAAGGGAGAAAGAATGAGATCTAAGTTAGATATTAGGAAGAAGTTTTTCACACAAAGGGTGGTGACACACTGGAACAGGTTGCCCAAGGAGGCTGAGGATGCTCCATCCCTGGAGGCATTCAAGGCCAGGCTGGATGTGGCTCTGGGCAGCCTGGTCTAGTGCTTGGCGACCCTGCACATAGCAGGGGGGTTATAAGTTGATGATCATTGTGGTCCTATTCAACCCAGGCCATTCTAGGATTCTAAGATTCCATGATTCTTCCCAATTAGAAACTGGCTAAGATGTGTATTCACTCTATATTCACTCAGTAATAATAAAGTTTACTCCAATTTTACCATACAATTCTTGAAGCAGAACCAGAACCTAAAGTGTCAAAATATTCAATTGCTTAGCAGATAAGAATATTGAAGACATTTTTAAAGAGAGGCATCAAGCAAACTTATCACTACCAAAAGAAGTTTGGTCACCGTTGAAGTTAAAGAGACTGCTGAATGAAAAATGAGAGTAAGTATTCTCCTCGATGTTTTAAATACCATTTATGTGAAATAAAAATAAAGCCTACTCTGAAAAAAATATTTGCTGTAATCAATATACACAACAAACTTGGACAAAGTCTTGTTTTCATACTTCAAGCAGATCAATATTTCATCCTATCACTGAGAAAAAATAACATTTCAATTGGATGTTAGTAACATGAGAAGGATGGCACAAAGTATAAATAATATATTTATACTCTTTTTATTTCCTAATTATCCTCATATTACATCCCATATCACACATACTGCAAGACATTTTTGAGTGCTGTAACAGTCAACAGCTTCTCCAGCAATCTCTTTGAAGTGTCACTGGTTTTGATCACCCACTTCAATCATAATCAAGGGATAAATCAATTAAGTGCAGCTACGGAAAACTGTTATAATGTGTTGTCCAAACAGTACTATTGAAGTAGGGATGTTGAAAACTAAAAGAGGTGGTCAAGCTGGATTTTTTTTTCCTGATTAAATTTCATTTAGCTATGAGATGCTCATGCTATGCTAATAATTAATTGAGAGAATCTGTGTTCCAGGAAGAGCTAAGCTTCCCAGGTTTTTCAAATACTAAAAGGAGCAGCAAGCTGTAGCAAGCCTGCCATGCATATATATTGTTTTAATTACCATCATAATGAATTTTATTTTTTGTTTATTTTGTATTTTTTTTCATAAGAAAATGAGTACATCTTCCTAGAGTGTTATTAGATGTTCTATGACTCTCTGAAAGAGGATGAGACTCAAGCAAAGGATGTATGTTGTTTAAATGAAGCATTGTGTCTATGGATGACTGCAGCTGAAGATGTCAGCCTGCAAGATATAACGCGTTATTACTGAGTTAAGGCTGTATGTGTTAGCTGTATGATATAAAAATGTTAGTAGACTTATATGTATAATACTTCTGAAAACAAATAAGTAAACCTATATAAACCTATTCTGATTTTCTTATCTGACAAGTTCTCAAGTGATAGCCACATTGTTGTGCTATAAAAACATTCATTAAGGAAGCAGAGGATGCAATGTTTTGTATCTCCTACATAGCTGCAAGCGTGTAAATTCTTATTCATGCAGATCACTTAATTATGTTTCTCTTCATGATCATGAAGGTTAGTACGGTGGGATTAATCTGACATAATTAATAGGCTTCTTTGATGTTCTACTTTAAAGTCCTGCAGCTCACACTCTCTGTTATTGTAGCTCTCTGTTTTTGTAATTTGCAACTTTCTTAAAGTTTGTGAGTAAGTCTGATCTTTGCTAAAATTCCCCTTAGTCGTGTGACTTTGATGATCCATTCTTGTAGACACTGTTTATATTATACATGTAACCTTTGCATGCTGGAGCAGGGAAAGCTGGAAGGACTAGCTTTAATTCCTATGCCTATCCATATGAATCAAGTTTCAAGTTAGGGTTGTTTTTTATTCCTATAATGTAAGGGAACGTTATCCTGAGGTGCATTAAAATGTACGCGGCTAGCGGATTGAAGGAGGTGATCCTTCTCAGTTTTACTCTGCCCTGGTGAGGCCAAACGGAGTACTGTGTCCAGTTCTGAGCTCGTCAGTTAAGACAGGGAACTGCTGGAGAGAGTCCAGCAGAGAGCCACAAAGATGATCAGAGGCCTGGTGCATCTCCCTCATAAGGAAAGACTGAGAGAGCTGGGGCTGTTCAGGCTGGAGAAGGGAAGGCTGAGAAGAGATCTTATCAATGTTTTGAAATATCGGAAGTGTGGGATTCAGTGAATTTGCCCTAGATCTTTTCAGACATGCGCAGCAACAACGCAAGTGGCAATGGGTACAAACTGGAACACGATGAGATCCATCTGAACATTCAGAAAAGCTTCTCTACTGTGAGGGTGACAAAGCACTGGAACAGGCTGCCCAGAGAGGCTGTGGCATCTCCTCCTCTGGAGACATTCAAAACCCACCTGGATACTTTACTGGACTACCTGCTTTAGGGAACATGCTTCAGCAGGGGGTTGGACAGTATGACCTCCAGAGGTCCCTTCCAGCCCCTACAGTTCTGTATTTCTGTGAAATGAGTGTGATTCAGACAAAGGAGAGCACCATGCTAAAACATCATAAGTAGGAATGAAAGGAGGAGAAGTGAAAGAAGGCAAGCATTAAGTAACATTCCTGACAAGGAGAAGGAAAAAAATTCTGTATCTGTCTTGAAACTATTTATCCTTTTGTATCACTGACCATACATCAAATCATGTAGTCTTCCTGTGGTCTTCTGTGCTCACCTTTCTAAATAATGACCATCAAGTGTCTATTCAAATCTAAATCACTGTGTCCAAATGTAATCTGCATCTGCGTCTCCAAATGTTTTCCTGATGTGGTAAGAGGACGGGTCCTATACTATTAAACCACTCCTCAAACAAAAGTTCTGACTAAATCCTGCAGGCTCTTCATGAGACATTTTCCCCACAGCTGAAGCAGTCCTGCCAGAGATTTTGCTATTGCAAGAGGTAGCATTACCATCAGGCAAGACACCAGTAATGCTTCCCCTCCCATGGATATGGCTTCAGTGGATGGTGAGAGGTCTGGGTGACAGAGGGGCTCAGGTTAAAAGTCCTATGGCCCCGGGAGTGTGGAGTAAGTGACGTCTGCAGTATTGTCAGTGCTACCTTTAACTTGTCTCCAGCATCAAATAATATCTGCAAAGCAGTCCCACAGCTTTTAAATATTAAAAGGAGGAAAAGAAGGGGGAAAGGAAGGAGGTTTCTTTTCTTTAAAAAAAAAAAAAAAAAAAAAGAGAGATAAAAAGGCTTTTTCTCCTTAAACTTTCTCTCCCTTGTACCCTTGGATGTCCATTGACCAAAAGCTTAAAAATATTGTAACTGATTGTATCAGTATTCATTTTAGTATAGTCAGATACAGTCATCACGGGTCTGAATAATTGCCTGGATAATATTCCTTTTTATTGCCAGATTATGACAATATAATTCCACTATGATTAAAGTAATGTGTTGCTTGTACTTGCATGCAGAAACTCAGTGAAATAAGCCTCTTCTGTATTTTCTTTGTTTACTGCCTCCTTTTACCTAATGTTATGTTGTGTTTACAGACTAGAAGGTTTTTGATGTTTCCTGCCAGTGATCTTATAGCTGGCATAAGAAAGTACAACCCAAAGTAAAACATATCACTTTGCCAGGAGAACAAAAATGTATGTTACTTTTTATAGAATCATAGAATTGTAGAATCATAGAATCAAAAGGTTGGAAATGACCTACAAGATCATCTAGTCCAACCGTCCTCCCATTACTGTTGCTATCACAAGCTACTAAACTATATCTCATAGCTCTTTCACTACAAGAAAGACATTGAGGCCCTGGAGCGTGTCCAGAGAAGGGCAATGAAACTGGTGAGGGGTCTGGAGCACAAGTCTTACGAGGAGTGGCTGAGCGAGCTGGGATTGTTCAGTCTGAAGAAGAGGCTCAGGGGAGACCTCATTGCACTCTACAACTTCCTGAAGGGAGGTTGTGACGAGGAGGGGTTTGGCCTCTTCTCCCAGGCAACAAACAGGACCCGAGGAAATGGCCGCAAGTACCAGAGGAGGTTTAGGTTAGACGTGAGGAAAAACTTTTTCTCCCAGAGAGTGGTCAGGCACTGGAATGGCCTGCCCAGGGAGTTGGTGGAGTCGCCGTCCCTGGCAGTGTTCAAGAGGTGTCTGGATGAGGAGAATCATAGAATCATAGAATCACAAGGTTGGAAATGACCTGCAAGATCATCTAGTCCAACCGTCCTCCCATTACCATTGCTACCACAAGCTACTAAACTGTATCTTGTAGCTCCTCATCCAGGAGCCTCTTGAACACTGCCAAAAAGTTTTTCCTCATGTCTAATCTAAACCTCCCCTGGTACAACTTGCAGCCATAAGACTCCTCATAAGACTTGTGCTCTAGACCCCTCACCAGTTTCGTTGCTCTTCTCTGGACACATTCCAGGGCCTCAATGTCTTTCTTGTAGTGAGGGGCCTGAACACAGTACTTATGTCTTAAGATAATAATAATACTTATATCTTTAGATTCCTTTTATTTCACTTTTTGTACTTTATATGTGGCTTCAAGATGTTCTATTTTAGCTAATGAGTTTTGCAGGCAGCATCTAGCATTACAGGTTTACATAAATTTTATTTCTATGCCCATATTTCAGCAGATGTTAAGAGTTTTGAACCTGTCTATGTTTATATTATTATTAGAAGACACAAAAACAGCAACCTACCTTTCCCTTATTTGTCTGAGTATTTGTCTGAGTATTCACTAATTACTATTAATTTGATTAGTAAAGCAAATTAAAGCAGAAAAGAGTCACAGTTTATTCATGGGTAAATTACAAAAATCAGTGGGTTGTACGCTATTTGCATTTTAATTAAGTCAGGAACATTTAACACCATGTGCAGGAAATACTGATGGTTTTTGGCTTCATTTAAATTTAACATTCATCCCATATAATTTAATTTTGATAGAATTTTCGTATTTGACTGCAAGTACAGTATAAGGCCTTTTTCGGTATGGACTGAATATATATGCTCACACCACACTAAAATTAACAGACAATTATTTCCTATGAAGTGTTAGAATAATCCTAAATATGCAGCAGGTGATACAATAAACTGATTGTTAGTTTCATGAAAAAAAACTTTAAAATAGCCTTTCATCCTTGAATATCAGATGTAGAGAAAATCTCATATTTGAAACACTCCAGTGCATAAAATGATGGTTAATGATAAACAAGATGAGTGCCTTACCTTAGGGTTCATGTACTGTAAATTTTATAGAACTTTTAGTCACCTGGTCTCCATGCTGGAATTCAGAACTATATTTTTAATATGCTCTTTATATAATATGTAGGGAAAGTTAAGGATCTCTCATGTTAATTCACAGTAAACATACAGCAACACAGAAAGAAATGTCCACTGTCCAGACTTCACACCACCAGCTGAGGGTGTTACAAGCCCAAAGTGAATGTAGGGGGACTCTAGTCTTTCGTCAAAACAACATTTTTTTCTTTTTTTTTTTTAATGGGTACCTGTCTCTCTCCAATTTATAGGAGGGAGAAGAGGTTCTTTTTGATATATGTACACCCGATGGCGAGATTAAGGCACAACGGGTCAAATATTAGCCCAACCAGTTTATTACAAATCCTAGTTGCTTAGGGATATGGGGAAGGGAAGATGGGCGATAGAAAAGAGATAGGAAATAAGCAAGGAGTCTTCATAGAAAGCAAGAGAGAGATAGTCACCACCTCCAGCGAGGTTCGTAGCAGGTCCGTTGTTCTCAGGAACTCGCCTGGTCACCATAAGGGATGGGAGGAAGCCAGGAGGCTTTGCAGCAAGCAGGCCACAGGGGGTGTTCTTCCAAAGAGGTTTTCCCCTCAGGGAATTCTCCATCAAAAGTTTCTTGGAGTTCTTCTCCAAAATCCTTAGTTTAGTGAGGGCCTTTTTATCCCCCATTTCTCTGGTATTTTTTTCTTCTTTCTGTTAGTGTGACATACCTGGCCCAACAGATATGCCAGCAGGGACTGGTGCCCTCGTTGCCATGCACAAGCTTTATCACCTTTTGCAGTGGTCAGCTCCTTCAAGCCGCACCCCTGAAAAAGACTGCTTGTCCTGCTTCTGCTTATCTTTACAATCATGAGCAGAGGTACTGTGGCACGGTGACACCTACCACTCGCCCCCCTAGATAATTTGCAATTGTCAGAGTCTTATCACCAGAAAGGCCTCACGAAGCAAGCTTTGAGACAAAAGAGAAAAACAGTTTTGTCTTTCACAGTACCAGGAAAACATCATTCCATTGCCTGTCTTTTCATCTTTTCTGCTGCAGCTATAATGAATATTCCAGCCAAAAGGAGGGGGAAGATACAGATATCATTTTCTCCTCAATACGATGGAAATCAAACCTATAATCTTCCATTTCAAAAAACATACTAAAACAGTATCTTAATCATTACTGATATTTCAGACAAGGAGAGTACTCTTACATATCAAATTCTGTTAAATTTGAAACTAGAATTTACAAGCAAGAGCTTCATCTAGGACCATTTTTTTAGGCAATTGTCTTAAAAATCTTTTCTTCTATGATATTCATGGGATATGTATTGCTATTCCATGAAGACTGGAAAAGAGAGATTGGAGAAGTTAAAACACTCTCTAGCCAAATATTTGGTGGAAGTAAAGAACTCAATCCAATCTGCAGTTCTGAACTGGCAAAGGAGTGGACACTGTTTTGTTATTAAGATGGCCTAAAGCTGACACAATAATACCTAGAGACCCAAACTTCTCACTTGGATGAGGCAAGATGGAGTCCTGAAGATATATCATTTCCAGCTTGCCTTCTTACAGCTACTTGATGGGACAAATTACACAATCAGTAAAGAAGATGCCACAGGATTTTGTTTCACAGTTCCCATTTACGTTCTTGGAAGCTATGAGACTAGTCTACATGCTCAAAAATGGGTTTTTAACTTAAACGAACATACTAAGGGAAATGGGAAAAAAAAAATCAGAGTCTGAAAGTAACTTTTGCAAGCTTATGGTGCAGTGATTATCTTCTGTTCTGCAGAGGAAAGCTACCTGAGTCAAACATTTAGAAAACTAAGTTGTACCACACAGCTACATAGATGCATGCTGCACAGCTTTAGTCCAAACTCTGTCTCCTTGCTGCCATTCTCATCGGTATGTAGCACACACATCATACAGAGTGCTGACTTTAAAAGAGTTGAATAAAGTAAATGTCAATACTAAATAAATCCTATTGCCAACAATCTGTCAGGAAATGTTTATCACACTTCTGGTAATGTTCAAAACAGTTACGGCACAATGATGAATCACCGCTTATATTGTACACGTGTTGATCATAAACATTTATCAGAGTTTGGCAATTTCCACAACGTTGAAGAGACACTACAGTTTGTGAAGAGAAAGCCTCTGTTCTACACAGAAAGTAGATTTCTTGACTCAAAAGTAAGTGCAAAACATGTTTAACATATGCGAGGTGGTTTCACAGGCTATAAAAAAAGGATGAACCTAATCCCAATGTAGCATAGAAGTGTATATAGAGACGTGTATTAACTGCACCATGCTCTGACAGTCTTCTTTTGCTGTATGCTTTTTTTTTTTAATCTTTTAGTCTGTTTCCTGAATAAATCAAACTGTATGGATTTCATGGTGTCAATGCCAAGGTAAACATCACATTCTTTCCAGTGTGTCTTACTAATGCAACTTTGATGGTAATGAAGACTTGATTATAGCGTAATTGGATACAGATACAGGATGTATCTTCTCCTACAGCTGCTACATGCTTCAGTCATAAATGTTAAAACAAAAACACTGAGCTCAGCATACAAAGAGCATAGTAATTAGAACAAAGTTTATTGTTGGCTGGTGTATCAGTGTTACCTTGGTGACAATGTGTGGTTTAAATGTTTGGAGAAGGATGAAATATTACAACAACAAAAAAAGAAGCTTAGGAACTTAGAAATTTTGAGTGTCGTGCTCCTCTTCCATTCTTACATAACATCATGCAAAAGATTTCATTGGTCGTGAACTGTATTATGGAAAATTAAAAGATGATTTAAAAGAGCTCAGGTATATCTTAGTGATTTTGTAAACCCCTATTATCTTTCCTTTATGTTTCCTACATGTGCTAGAGACAAAATTTGCACTGTTGTTGGGAACTGAGAGAACAACTAGGTGGCCTACAGCACAAGAAATAATAGTTTCTCCCTTTTCGTATCTGATGTTCGGCTCTAAACTTCAGATTATTCTTTTATTCAGACCCTGACACTGATCCAATGCTTGCTACATTAGTAGCAATACATGAGCACTGCTCTCATGGACCAGTAGTGGTGAGAATTCAAATTCTTTGTGGGCAAAGTGATAATATTCTGTGATGCATCCTCCTCAAACAAAAAAAATTAATTGACCACTCTCTTATTTAGAAGAAAATTCAGGTAGTTTTAGTGTACATCATTAAAAGATTTAAAGTGTGTCACCACAGTGCATGGTCAGAGATTCAGTTATTAACCAAGATTTGCTCTCTGGCAACTTAGTTATATGAAACAGCATTTGTAAAAAAAATCCTTTGGAGAATTTCTCCCTTCTTTAGAAGTAAAAGCTCATTCTAAGGTATCAGAGATTGAAATTTAATGACAAGTATGATTTTTTTTTTTGTTCACTAATTGATTAAAAATGCTTTAGGAGTGCTCACAGCTGCCATAGAAAAGTCCTTTTTAGCAATGCATGTGCTTGAAATAAGAGTAAAGGAATTTCAGGAAGTAAAATGAGAATGAGGCCTCGAAGAATTAGTACTGTAAATCAAGAAACTGAAGTTTGTTAACCAATTACTAAGCAGGTTATGAATCATCTCTGAAATCAGATATTTGCTATTGCAATATTTGTAAAAATAAATCACTCTGGAATGTAGACTATACACTGAGACCTCAGAAACAGCGTAATATAAAATTCTACATGAGACTGATCAGATTTTAAAAGTCTTTAGACTCAAATAATCTCCCTTCTGCAAAACGAAATGTTCACAGTAGTGAGGTGAAAGATCCATGTTACTTACTGTATTTCTCTCTCAGCAACTAGAGAAAGGAATGATTTAGTTATGGCTCTGGTAATGAGCTAAAAAGCATTCCAGGTGCAAAAATATGTGCTAGGCTTTGCCTGCCACAGCTGAAAAGTGTAAGCTAATGGAATCTGAAGTGATAAAGAGTTGGAAAAACTCTTTCTTCCTTTTCAATAGGATGGAAGATGAGAGAATGTTGTATTTTAGGAGGGGCATTTTACATGTCTTCAAGTGTTTCATCTTCCATATGAAGGGTTTTTCCATACCTGAGTAGGTTTCAAATTATTTCATTTATTATAGCATCAGACTGCACACACATATTGAAGAATAAGTCATGCCCTAAAGGACTTGTAAACAGAAAAACATGAGATGAAAATCAAAGAGAAATATATGCTGTCTTATTTTTACAGACGAGGAAACAGCATCCAGAGAAACTAGGAAGGGAACTTACAAATTACTTAGAAAAATCATCATAAATGGGAGTTAATATGACTTGAGTAGAAATAAAACTCTTTCAGAAAATATTTGTAGCATACTTTCCTGCACATGAAGAAGCCTGAAGACTTGGCAATTGCTTTGCCAAGTTTACATACAGGAAATACATGGGTTAACATAGAAAACTATCAACAATGTCATAATTTGTTATTTGTGCCATAAAAATTACATGCACAATCACATAAAAGTGCCAAGATGATTGCTAATCATATTCAATTCAATTTTTAGTTGCATGAAGAATTCATGATTAAAGTTTTTGTAAGTACATTTATGGAAAAATATTAGAGAACTTAGCTAGCTTTGCGAGTAACTCTTAAACCAGGGTTTGAGTTATTGTCAAGGTGCTGTTAGATGAACTCTCATAACTGGAAAGCCATCCTTCTAAATTCATTCTAAATATCACTTGAAACTTTCAGTTTTTTCATTGTTTATTTTTGTATCACAACATAAACATTCCCTTGAGATTCATTTAAGGTTTCCATTAAATTTATGAGACTGTTATCACAGTGACGAGCATCAAAGAGAGAACCCAGGCCCTCCAGCCTGTAAGCCACAAGTTGCTGTGTGCTGAAACCAGGACAGCACAATGGCTAGTCTCATAAATTCTCTCTCTCACTCCTCCAAACCCTCTCTGTATTTTAGGAGGATAATACCAAGAAATGTAACACAAATCTTGCTCTTCCAGTACACATAGCAGTAACTTATTACCTGTTGTAATTTCTCTCCCTCTTGCATGCTCATCCCTACTGGTGGAGTTCTACATGCTGTGCAACAGAACATACAATGTTATTTTTGTCACACGTAAGGTAGATATTTCCCAGAAACGGGAGTAGGTAGGGAGGACCCAGTTGCAGCTGATCATACCTGTGACTTCCAGAAGACATTAAAGTATCCGAGGGCCTAAGGCTTGCTGTGATACTGTAGGAGAGTTGTTTTGAACAGTAATGAAGGTCTATATTGTCTACCTGGAAGACACTCAGGAGAAATGTTGTCTATAACATGACCCAGCTTCTTCAAGAAAGGCACTTGGACTGAGTTTCTGGAACAAAATATTTCATATGAAGTATACACACACAAATATAGACAAATTTCATATAAGATGGGGGGGGCGGCGCCAGGAAGATGATGAGCAATAGGAAGAAAGTCAGATTGAAAGTGTAGAGAAACTTATAAATAGTAAAGCAAATGCTGCAGATGGAGTGCTAACAGCTGGTGTAACTTATGTGTGTAAAGAGTAGAGTCACAACACTCTATTTACTCACAAACTGATGTTCTATTTCTAATAAACAATACCGATAGGGATATACACCCTCCCTTGTGCCTTAACTATTGTGCCAATATGGAAATACTTTTCCAGAAGATGCCTGTAGGTCCTGCACAAAGCATAGGATGGAGAACATAGGGAAAATGTTTTTGTTATCCTTCTTCTGAGCTGCTTTCAGTAGACATCATACAGAGCAATACGGTGAGCTTTCTTCTACAAAATAACCCTTCACTATGCAACCATGGAACCACTATAAAAAAAAATACAACAAAACAAAATAAAATAAGAAACTATAACTATATGTTTTTAAACATTATTCTGTAGTGTGAACTATGCAGCTGAAGGTTTTCTGATAGCTTTCAGTTTGCATGTGGCACACAAACAGTTTTTCAGAGGCCCAGGCTATGAACAGTAGTTTCTCCCTTCTATCCTGTACTGACTACTTAGAAAATTGACTTCAATAGCACCAGGTTCTCAGATCAGGCTGCTAACCTGTTACAATGTTTATTGTTTGTATATTGCTATTACCCTCCACCACCAGTGTTCTTCTACAAGTCTTTTTCTTTTTGATGAGCCCATCTTCTACTAACAATACTTTTTCTTCATCAACAACAAAATAGCTTTGATTTTTTTACATTGGAAATTATTATATCTCATGGAAAAAATATAGTTTTACTCAATGCTTCCACCTGGGTTTGTGGAATGAAAAGACTTGTAATACAGGGTAAGGATAACAATGACAGCAATTACAGTGTTTCATATTATATTTTTTTTTTTTTTTAAGCTGCATCATAGAGTTTTAATTTTTCTTTTGTCTTCATGTCAAACTTCACTTACTAATAAATTTCACCGTAGGAAAAAAAGAGCTATGAGATCTGTTCTTAGCAGGAAGAAGAGTGTTAATCAGCTATGAGTTCTAGTCATATGCAGACATTCAGAGCAGCCTCATCACATGGGAAGTATTCACGGACAAGCTACTCTTCTCACAGAATCTGATTCCACTATCAGAAACTAGTGTGGATAACATGCTTGAAAAGGCTGAGAATCTGCTGCACAAAATACTAGAGTATGTTTGCTCCTCTTAAGATTTTAAGACCTGACTGTCTAAGATGCTGAACTAGAATGTCTGTATGTTGCATGAGTTTTCAGAAAGAGCCCATCAGGGAAAGTTTCATCATGTTGGATTTTCAGACTACGTAAGAACCACTGTAAATGACCTCTAAACACTTCGTTTTGATTCATTCTGTTTAACAGTTTAAGGTATAACCTGAAAAGTCTTGTAAAGATCCTATTCAGTGCAAGATCTCAGCATTTACACTCAGATCCTCTTTGTCACTGAAGTGAAAAAGGTGCTGACTTTCCATGATTTTTCTCATAGGAGTTTTGATTTATACTTGTAAGATAAAGAAACCAGCTTTAAACCTTAATCAAACATACTTCTCATCTCAACTAAAAAGAGAGGCACTAATTTTAGGAACATTTCTCTTGCTAATATTTTTATACCTCACACTTTTACCTTAGAACATTGGTTATTCAAGTATAAAAATATGTACAATTTTCCACTATTGACTGAGAGTCATTTAAATGTTTAAGTATGCATGATAATGATAATTGTTCACTAAGAATGACATTTTTCTTTATCTAGTTTTGGTATATGCAGTTCCAGAAATATACTGATGTGCTGTGCCAGAGCAAGTCATTGGAAGATCTTGGAGATCTATGGAGGCCTGAATCACTGCACATACAAGCAGACATTAGGAGATAGTAACTCACTCGTGCCAAAATATAGAAGCTGAAAGAGAGGCTGCAAGGTAGGTAAGTACACAGATGTTTTATAGTACATAGATACTTTATAGTACATAGATATAAGGTAAATAAGTATACAGATATTCTACAGATGAGTTAGGCTGGTAAGAATAGTTAGATATAAAGGAAAGGTACTCACCAGTGTTGTAGGCTTGCAAAAGAACTCCACAAGGAGCAATCTCCAGGAAGAGATCCTTCCTCAGTGGAAATCAGCCCTTAAATGGGGTCTAGGAGAGGTGGAGCCTGGCTCCACCCCTTCCAGGCACACAGAAGAATTGCCTTCACCTGTGCTCCCATGGCTGACTCAGCGCTTGCCTCAGGTGGTTAATCAGAGGTTCAGGCCGTGGTTCAACTGTTCCCATACAGAGGCTTTAAAAAACTGCTTAATGGGGAGCCAGACTCTTATTAGAGAAGCATGGTGAAGGAGCAAATATGACAGAAACAGTTTGCAAGAATAAGTCTTAGATGAAGGCCAACCATATCCTGAGTTGTATCAAGAGAAGTGTGACCAGCAGGTAAAGGAAGGTGATTTAAAGCTCAGGGAGGGTAGATTTAGATTAGATACAAGAAAAAAATCTGATACTGTGAAAGCGAGAGTGGTGAGACACTGGAACAGGTAACCTAGTGTCGTGGTTGATGCCCTGTCCCTGCAGACTTTCAAGGAGAGGCTGGAAAAGGCCTTGGGCAACCTGATATAGTTGTGGTGTTCCTGAACATTACAGGGGAGTTGGACTAGATGGTCCTGAGATGTCCCTTACAACTCTAACAATTCTATGATTCTGCTCCTCTACTCTGCTCTCATGAGTCCCCACCTGGAGTGCTGCATCTAGTTCTGGGGTCCCCATCACAAGACGGACATGGAGCTGTTGGAGCAGATCCAGAGGAGAGACATGAAGATGATCAGAGGGCTGGAGCACCTCCCCTGCAGGGAAAGGCTGATAAAGCTGGGGCTTTTCAGCCTGGAGAAGAGAAGGCTCCAGGGAGACCTTATATTGGCCTTCCAGTACCTGAAAGGGGCCTATAGAAAAGCTGAAGAGGGACTTTTTAGAATGGCATGTAGTGACAGCATGAGGGGAAACAATATTAAACTGGAAGGAGTTAGATTTAGACTAGATGTTAGGAAGAAATTTTTTATGGTCAGGTGGTGAGACACTGGAACATGTTGCCCAGAGAGGTTATGGATGCTCCCTCCCTGGAGGCATTCAAGGCCAGGCTGGATAGGGATGTGAGCAACCTGGTCTAGAAGGAGGTGTCCCTGCCTATAGCAGGGGGGCTGGAAATAGATGATCTTAGAGGTTCCTTGCAACCCAAACTGTTCTATGATTCTGTGATGTAATAGAACTTTTTTTTCTGTGTGAAAGTAACACATCAGAGCAGGCTCCTAGAGAGGGGGTGCGATCTCCCTTGAGATGCTCCAACCTCAGCTAGACAAGGCCTGTGCAACACAATGTCACTGTGCTTGGGCTGTTGGCACAGATGACATCAAGATCTCTCTTCCAAATTATACGGTGATTCTATATTATTATTTAATGAAGGTTGTTGAAGAATTTTACAAGCATTTGTGGATTTGTCTGGTGAATTGTTACAGTTCTGTACTCACAAAAAAAATTTTACCTCTTTTATTATATGAGGTGGAGGCATGTTCCAAAAATTGATTACATAAAGGATAACATGAAGCTTATTTGTATGTACGTATACATGCATTTCGTGTTCTGACTGCACACATTGTAACTATTAAGCAATACTACCCTTTTATCATCAAAGTAATTGAGAAATCTTATGATAATCCAAATTATCTCCAGCTGTGAATGTTATTGATTTTCTCTAGCTAACAAATAGAAGAAAAAAATTAGAATAGTATTTGAGTTTATGTAGCTGTGCCATCTCAGCTTTGATTTGTAAAGTATAAGATTTCTGAATGACAGATAATTAAAACGCGAGAATATCAGGCATAACTATTCAGGAAATGTATTTTGGTCTTCTAATGAGAATTGTAATATTTCATTTTTAGCACATCTCAATGAAAATTCTTGTTGTATAACATGAGGTATATTTTCCCCTTAGGCTACAACTCTGCATACACATATTATTTTAATATGAAATTTCAGCATATGTTGACCTTTAGAAATGAAAAATCAATACATTGTTTCAAATAGCCTGATACAGACTAATATGCAAATGAGTCAGCAATTCATGTCTGGCTGCAGTACAGAAAGGCATATCTGAGTGATATAGTAATATGGTAGCATAAAAGCTTAAGGTGCCAATAAAATAGTTTAGGTAAATATGTATGTATGTATATTTGAAAAACAAAGAAACGATTATTTCTAAGAATAGTACTATTCCTCTTTGACCAATAATATCCAAGTATGGAAGTGTCAGATGTTAAACAGAAAGGAATGTCTTACAAGATGTATTTTTCTCCATGATAAAATATGTGCAATAAACTCAGAATGTTATTTGTAAATGTCCTACTGTCAATTTATTTTGGAATTTCAGAGTTTAGCAAATTACAGAAGACTTGATTTTTGAAAGCTGATACCTTCACACAAGCAAGACTGAAAGCTCTCTGTGTGAAAAGGAAAATAAAGCTCAATGATATTTTCTCTTCTTCCATGATCTAAGCATGAAGAGGCCAATTTCCAGCACAGTTCATCAACCTTGCGTTTTCCTTTTGTGCTAATTTTCCCCTAAAGCACACATGATTACATCAGCCATGCTTGGAATCCCCTCTGAGAAGTATTTCTGCTACTCCTGTACTACTCCTAGTAATTCAGAGGCAAAAATTAAGGTACATTTTTCATATATTAAGGCTATTCTGTGCTTCAATATTTCAAACCCACTGCCTTATCTGTTGTATCTACCATACTTGCAGTTGAATGAAACTATATCAATTTTAGAAGAGAGCTTGGCAATTTAAAACACACACAATTCAACATCTCTTCCAAAAAAGTTGTTTTCAACTTTCTTCAGGATGTGCTGCAAAAGACAGTAACAAGCCCATATGCTCCCTGAGAAAAACAGATTGTTTCTATTTCAGAATATAATCTTACTTATTTGGCAAAGAAACTCTTGGGGTCGTTTCATGTCTAATTATTCTCATTACATTTAAACATAGTAAATATGATATTTTCTTCACTTTAAACACAAACAAAAAACCTCACAAGTTTTTATTAGAAATAGCCACCTTAAAAGAAAAATGGTTTAGTGGCAGACACATGGCTTTTCATAACATGATACAATGATAACAGAGCTCCACCCTTTTAGACTCCTTATGTTAGTACATTTCAAGAATATAACTGCTAATTTAACACCAATGTGAATAATTTGAATAAAATTCTACACAGAACTTACAGAAAGTAAGTTCAGAGAAAAAGATTGCCTACTTACAAATAAAGGTTTGCATGAGAGATCTTTTAATACAGGCCCCTACGTTTATACACACTATCTGAAATACATTCTAATTACTTTTAGTTCTTGAAATTGGTGGTCAGTTTTTCAGAACAGAGATATTTGTCATAAACAAGACTCGAAGAATATGCCTATAGCACACAGTGTATATTGATTTGCTTCACCTATCGTTTTACAAATATACTGCCATGTTTTTTTTCAGGAGTAGAAACAGATGTACTACTTCCACAGCTGTTGAGAAGCAATGCTGGAGCATACTTAAAAGGTCAGGATTCACTCCATGTCACTGAGTATGGAATATAAATGTTATAATTAGATGAAAGTAAGAGTATAAAATTGGAAATTGAAGAACAGTGTTTCTAATTATGAAAAATATTTTTCCCAGAGTAAAGCTTCCTACAGCAAGAGCAAAGCAGGAGTTGTCTTAGCTCTGTAGAGGTTGAGTAGCTACTTCAGCAGTTTTTTGAGTTTGCAGTAATCTCTGTGAATAACATGATTTCTTCATCATTATGCCAACTCTTTTTCCTACACATCGTAGGTGTAGAGATGAAAGGCACCAGAATCTGCACAGGATGGGTTTCTGTGACTGTATCATACACAATAGGTATGTCAGCTTCTCTTCAGCTACCCCCTGGCCAAGTAACGAGTCCTATTCCCTGTAAATTCCCTTTTGTGAAAACAGGAGAGATGAACTCAGTGGCAGTCAGCTGAGTCTGAGTCTGCTTCAAGTAGACTTAAAAATAGACTGAACAAAATCCTGAACTGTGAACTAGAGAAAATTTGGCATTAATTGGAAGTTGGACTGTATAGCCAACGAGGTCACTTACCCTTCTAACTTTTTATTAGTCAAATTTATTTATTTTATTTCACTCTTTAAGGAGTGTATTTCTTTTTTTGAATTGCTTCTTTACCAAGTATAGAAAAGGATATCAAGGAGATGAAAACTATGTTCTAGGAGAGGAAAATATATTTTCTTATTAAATAGAAGCTCTTTCAAAGTATTGTGCTCTGAATAATATCTTTTCAAGTACTCTGTGGTGAGCTAGATTCTTCCTCTAAGAAAAGAAAGAATATCTCCTCTCCTCCTTTCCTACAGTATCCGTTTGCGTTACTTTTATTTGAAAATCTTTTTTGTTTGTTTGTTTGATAATTATTTTGAACAAGGATTTCTCCAAAAATAATCCATTCTATTTAATTATGTTGGTCCGTGACGTCAGAGGCAGATGTTGGTAACATGGCAGAAGAGATTGAACGTTACTGCCAGTATTCCATTTTATTTTTTTTTCCATGATACAGAAGGCAGCAGAGGGGCAGTCTGACAGAATGGCATCTGACATGGAAGTGTGTATGGAGCAAAGAAACATCCCCACACACTGGAGGATTAAGACCAGGTCATTGTGAACAGAGCTGAATATTCACTTCAATGTATTGGGTATGGCGGTTTGCACCAGTTGGATCCAACAAGTGCTCACAGAGAAACACAAAAAGCACCATATGCAGATTTTTCAGGACTTGTTGAATCAATATAAGCCTGAAGGTCACAGTTACCTGGATTGCATCATTACAGGTGATGAGACATGGTATCAAAACTACGAGTTGGAGTCAAAACAATAGTCATTGGAGTGATGACATGTGAATTCCGCATTGAAGAAAACATTCAAGATGCAGCTCTCAGCAGGCGAAGTGATGTACACTGCTCATGGGATAGGAAAGGGGTGGTCCCTCTGGATTTCCATGAATCTGGAGAAACCATCAACTCTGACCATTACATTGTGACAATGACTAAACAGAAGGCCCAATCATCCAGTGTCAGTCCAGAGAATAAGACAACATTTCTCTTGCTACATGATGACTCCAAGCCCCATGCCAGTTTAAAGACCGTGGATCACATTGCCAGTCTTAGCTAGACTGTCCTACCACAGTCACTGTATTGTTTGGATTTGGTGCCTTCTGACTGCTATCTGTTTGAGCCAATGAACTATGGACTGCATGGGCAATGTTTTCCTAGCAATGATGCCTCCATAGCAGCTGCGAAACAGTGGGTCACGTCTCCTTGTTCAGATTTTTTCAAGAGAGGCATGCATGCTCTGGTGAAAATGCATAGCTAGTGGTGGTGTCTATGTTGGAAAGCGGTGTTTTGTAGTTGAGAATTTCCTCTATCAAATAGGTTGATTGTACTCTTTGTCTCAGTTGTAGTTTCCATGGATATATATAGGAGGCATTTCTTTCAGAGTAACCTATATAATTATTACTCTGATTCAAATTATTCTCTCTAGAGAATAATTTTATTATTTTAATAAATTTTCTTTTTAAATAAAGAACAAATATGTAATATAGTTTAGTGTTATTTTCTGGTCTGTTTCTCACTAGCCATTCTCACTGGCCACTGTCGTAACAAATAAAAGGACTGCAATTCACATTATGAAGCCTGTGCTTTTCAGTAACCCACTGATAAGTTACGAACATCAACAGCAACAGCCACACTAGTACAACTTACTCTTACAGATGAATTACAGAAATGAATGATAGTATTATATGTGAAGTTGTAGCTTAACATTAGCAAACTGTTCAGGTTTGTGCTTCCATAGTTAGGACTGCTACTTCCGTCTTTGATGTGGTTGTGGAATTGGTGGGTCAAATTGTCACAGACCTTCTGCTTTTTCCTTTTCTTCATTCTCCATGGAGTATTTCTGTTCACCAATCTATGCACCTCACTAATGTATTTTCCTATTTTCAAACATCACTTACGTATTCTCCTCTTACATTGCATAGCACTCAAACTGCTAGACATGACATCTTGCTTTGTTATCTCTTCTATTTGTTTGTTTTGCTGGGAACACCAAGGTGTCTCACTGAAATAAAAACTGCCTATTGTTAGTATTGTAATAAGAACAAGGTTATGCCAAAAAACGAAATTTATTGAAGATTATTTTTTTTCTGTAAAACAATGAGTCAGGGGAGTAGATGTGAAAAAATGCCCTTTTGTTCCTCTCAAACATCGAGTAAAATTGTTGGTAATGCAAGATGTAGATGGATTATCCAGTTTGAATAGAATTATCTGAAATAGATGATACCCTATATGTTGTATTGCTTATCTTTGAAATGCGGTCTATCCATGTACGTACAGAGAATTTTAAATATTCTGAACTGTTCAGAAGACAAGAAGTCCTGGAAGTGAGGTTCACTTTCTAAAGATACCCAACACATTCGGCATCATGGAACTCTTCAGCCTGGAGAAATCTGAAGGAGGATCTTATAAATGCTTATAAATAACTAATGAGTAAGAATCAAGCGGGTGAGTCCAGGCCTTCTTCAGCTGTGCCCAGTGACATAATGAGGGGCAATGGACAGGAATTGGAACACAGGAAGTTTCATCTGAACATGAGGAAAAAATTTTTACTTTGAAGATGACAGAGCAATGGAACAGATTGCCTGGAGGGGTTGTGGTTTCTTCTCTGGAGATATTCAAAATCCTCCTAGATGTTTTCTTGGGCAACCTACTGTAGGGAAGGGTTCTTCAATCATGAGAGAAGTATGAAGCAAAAGCACAGGGATGACACAGATCACTACTGAACAGATCAGGTAGAGGTCCTTAGTATCTTCTTTAGCAATGCGTTTACCTGTGTAGCTGGACCCTGTGTCACTGGATGAGGTAGCTGAAACAATTTGTGCTATCAGTAGTGGAGGAAGGGCTTCTCTGCGGCCTCTTTCACAGGCTCAAATCACATAAATTCCAAACAGAATCCACTTCAAAATGTTAAGAGAAGTGGTGGATATTACTGCAAGCCCCCTACTTAATATCTTTGAAAAGTGGAGACAGAAGGATAACCTTGATGACTGGAAGAAGCTATCTACATTGTTGTCCTGATTTTGCCTTCAATAGAGTTAACTTTCTTCCTAGCATCTGGTATGATGATGACTTTTGGATTTAGGATGAGAATAATTTGTATAACATATACATGTTTTTGTTATTGCTGCAGCACTTGCACTAAGTAAAAGATTTTTCGCTCATATGGACCTGCCAGTGAGGATGCTGGTGGTTCATGAGGAGCTAGGAAGAGAAAGAGCCAGGACAGTTGAGTCAAACTGTCTAAAAATATGTCCCATATCACCTGGTGTTATACTGAACGATAAAAGTGCCCCCACACAGTGCACAGAGAGAGTGCACTGAGAGGTGGAGGGCAGCCACTGCTGAGGGAATGGTTAGGCATTGTTCAGCAGGTAGTGAAAAACTGCACTGTGCATTGCTTGTTTTGAATATTCTTTTTTTTTTTCTTTCATTATTATTCATTATTTTCCCATCTTTTCCTGTCCTATTAAACTGTTTTAATCCACAACTTTAACTTTTATTCCAGTTTTCTTCCTGTCCCACTGAGGGAGAGAAGTGAGTGAATGACTGCATGGTGTTTTGCTGCCTTCTGGGTTAAACCACAACAAATGTCACAGCAGAATGAGAAGCAGAAAAGTCCTTGACTTCGTAAGCACTGTTCAGCAAGAACTAAAATGTTGGTATGCCCAAAAACAGTGCTTTCATCAAAATCCAAAACACAGCACCATACCAGCTACAGTGAAGAATAGCGACTGAGATATCTAAACCAGTAAATTACCAAATAGCAAATAAGTATAATTTTGCAATCTGAGTTGTTTATAGTTTTAAGAAAGTGAAAAAAAAAAAAAAAAA
>JACDJE010000173.1:858321-872639 GCA_016647715.1 Pavo muticus
TTTAACACAAGTTTTTGAGATAGCTTAGTTTTGACAGATAACTCTTTGAACATCACTTGAGTGTTTCTGGCAATAATGTAATCTGTGAAGTAGAGCACTGAAAAATAGATTGGAGAGCTAAAAAAAAAGAGACAAAAAAACAAAAACAAAAAAAAAAACAAAAAAAAAAACCAAAAGGAAAGAACGCCTAACAAAATGTGCTTCAAAACCAGTAATAGAAGACAATTTTACTACTGAAATGTGAGAATGTATTATAGAGGCAGCAACTTAAGGACATGGTACAACACTGGGACGTGATAACAAGGTTCACGAAAGTAATGAGCCTCTATTTTGCAAGAGGGGACATACTACCAAAACCTGCACAAGAAAATGTAATGAATTTTAATTTCCAATATATAGTACTTTTTAATGCATTAATGTTTGTGCAACTCCTAGGTACTTGCATTGCGTTAAAGTTATTAACAAGAAGAAACAGTTCATAGAAGCATTCCTATTAACATCATGCCTAGTCGATTCAATTCAGTCAGATATATTTGCTCCTTGATAAACATTTAATACATGGAAGAACTAAAATAAAATAATTATATGTTCTGAAATAATGTTTTAAAATACACCGTTAGGAATATTTTGTGATCTAATTCTGCATTAAGAAATGACGTTCCTGCATAATGCAGTTACTTTTCATGAATGAAGAAATGAAATCTTATCAGCCAAATTTCATTGAATGCTTTTCTTATCAGAGAAATAGCCAAAAATTATATTTTGGAGTTTGTTTGTTTGTTGTCATTGTTTTTAGTTTTGTTTTCTTAAACTCAGGTAACTGTAGGAACAAAAACTATTCCTAAAAGGAATGGTGGACATATTCCAGAGTGGAGTAAGCATCCCTTGAGTTTTTCAAAATTTTTAAGTCTTTCGGGCACTTAAATTTTCACTTGGAAAATCTGCCTTCTAATTTCTCAAAATGTTTTATGAAATGCCTGTATAATTTTTATGCTTGTGAAGGACACTTGATTCTGGCTTTGATGTTTCAGAAGCTATTCATAATAATTAACCTTTCAGTATCACCTCCTTATCTACGCTACATGCATAACCAGTGTTGTATTTGAGGAATTTGAGTTTAATGAGTATAATAAATGTTCTGGTTTTTTTCCCTCTTGTTGCTGTTGGTATGCCCGCCTCTGTTTGTATGTATTTATCTGCTGCAAAGTATCATGATATAAGACTTAAATTAATTTTTTTAAAGGATTTTATCTCTAGATCAGATGACCAGAATTCTCATTAATTTGAATCAGCACAATTCACTGTAAGAGCTTGTATAATAATGCATATAGAAGTAAAAAATCTTTTGGAAGCAAAAATGATTCACACCTCAAAATGGAATAGTTGCCTTAATCTTCATCCTGGAGCACTGCAGCACCTTCTTCACAGCTGCCGCTCACAGCTGTGCTGCCCTCAGGTAGATTCAGAGTTCATCATCTTGTAAAGTCACAAAAAATGAAAGTATGTATTAGGAGTATTTGTGTGAACACTGCTCATCACCATAAAAATAATATAATAAAAAAATAAAATAGAATTCTTGATTTTAGCTCACTTAAGTCTGAAACATGCTGGTTTTTTTGGTGTTGCACAACCTCTTCTATAAGATTGTTGCCTTCAAAATACAGAAGTCGCCATCACCACCCAGTCCTTGCCTTTTTGCTTTTCCAAGGAGAACTGTTCATGCTAATTTCTCAATCTCATTTTTGGTTTCTCTAACTAGCATCATTTGAAATCAGCTCTTTGGTTAGTATTTAATTATCAGTGCAACTTTTGAACGTAGTCCAGACCTGAGAAGAAAGTTTTTCAGTCTGAATGGACTTCCTGGTAAATCTATTGCATTATGTTCCTGTTCAGTTCAAAGAGGACCTTGGAGAGAACAGCTGGACTTAGCATTTCTGAAAGTATATTCACAGAATCACAGAATCACAGTCACAGAATCATAGGGGCTGGAAGGGACCTCTATTGCTAAATCAGCTTCTCTAGAGCAGATCACACTGGAAGGTGTCTAAGTGAGTTCTGAATATTTCCAGAGAAGAAGGGAGAATCCACAACTTCTCTGGGCAGCCTGTTCCAGTTCTCTATCAGCCCCAAAGTAAAGAAGTTCGTGATAATCTTATTTTCATAGAATCATAGAATCATATAATTGTAGAATGGCCTGGGTTGAAAAGGACCACAATGATCAAATAGTTTCAACCCCCCTGCTATGTGCAGGGTCGCCAACCACTAGACCAGGCTGCCCAGAGTCACATCTAGCCAGGCCTTCAATGCCTCCAGGAATGGGGCATCCACAACCTCCTTGGGCAACCTGTTCCACTGCGTCACCACCCTCTGTGTGAAAAATTCCTCTTAATATCCAACCTAAACCTCCCCTGTCTCAGTTTAAGACCATTCCCCCTTGTCCTATCTCTATCCACCCTCGTAAACAGCCATTCCCCTTCCTGTTTATAGGCTCCCTTCAAGTACTGGAAGGCTGCTGTGAGGTGTCCCCGGATTTTCTTTCACTTTCTTGGAGATGACACTGAATAAGCTGCAACATCACCTTCTGAGGCATGGAGGTAAGGCTGACTAGCCTGTGATTTCCCAGGTTCTCTTCCTTACCCTTTCTGAAGACTGGAGTGACATTGGCTTTCCTCAGGTCTCCAGGCACCCCTCCCATTCTCCATGATCTTTCAGTGATGATAAACAGTGGTTTGGCTGTCCCTTCTGCCAGATCCCTCAGCACTTGTAGATACATCCCATCAGGGCCACCGGATTTGTATGCTTTGAATTTGCCTAGATGATCTCTGACAAAATCCTTTTCAACTAAGGGGAAATCTTCCTTTCTCCAAAGTCTGGAATTCTGGAGGAGCAGTCTTATCAGTAAAGACTGAAGCAAAAAAGGTAAAGCCTTCTCAGTTTTCTCCACTATTAGGGCACCCACGTCATTCAGCAGCAGGCCCACATTTTTCCTAGTCTTGATTTTGCTATTTGTATATTTAAATAATCCCTTATTGTTTTCCTTCACCTCTCTCATCAAATTTAATTCCAAGTGGGCCTTGGCTTTCCTTGATGCATCCCTTTTCTGACATTCCATAGACTTCTTCCATTTGAAGCTTCCATAAGCTCCTTGCAAATTTGTACAGGTCCCCTACCACATTTGTTGGATTCCTTACTCTTAGGAGTGCACCAGTCATATACATCTATCTGTCCACATGATTTCTTCTTCATAATGCATTACTTTTCATAAATTTGGGCTCATGATATTCCATCATGAGTCTATTGTATTAATTACTTATATTTAGAATAAAATCTTATGAAAGGAAAACCGTGGACAAATGTTCCATGAATATTGAATTGAACCTGGATTTCAGGCTCAGAGTATCCTTCTAATCCACACATCTGATCTTTAAATTTAGTGAAGATAGTTATCAAGACTGAAGGCATAACTCAACTTTTAGTAATATTATTATTTTTCCTTGCATCACGCCTCAGAATTATTTATGTTCAGTGCTAAAAATGCACAAATTGGTCTTCCTAAATCAATTCCAATTTCTGGAAAGAAAAACTAGGACAGTTATTTCTAGCATGAATACAGAAATAAACTATACACACCCTTGGTAAAATAGCTTTACTTGGGAACAGAAATAAATACATCTTCCATGAATAGAAATAAATAATGGGTTAAATACCAATATATATGAAATGTGTTTGTAATTTCTTTAAGAAAAATAAATTACTATTTCTTTAAGAAAAATAAATTACTAAATTAAAGCTGAAATAGAAATTCATGTGTTTCCATTAGCTCTAATGATGGGATTTCCAAAAATTGGCAACATGATTAAAGCCTCACTCTCAGAAAAGCATTGAATCAAAATATGTGTTTCAACTTATATTCAGGCATTTTGAGCCATTTTCTATCATATAATTAACCCATATATTCAGTGTAATTGGCAAGAAAAAAAATAACTTAGAGCTGCTTTGAATCCTTAGGGACTACATCTGACTGAAAATGCTAGATAATATATCTCCCAGTTTATAATTTAGGGAGGGCATCAACTTTCATTTTAAAATACTCTATAGATTTCTTCCATTGCAAAAACATATTCTGGAAGAACTGTCATATTCAAATTATTTGGCCTGAAATACAAAAGTAAAGAGATGCAAGAACAGGAGAAAATAACTTATTTATATCTGAAACTCAGAATCTTACCACAACGTTAAGAAAGAAAGAGGTGGTGCCACTGAGAAATGCATTATTGAAATAAGCAACAGAGGCTCTGATTTTGTATTCCACAAAGATTAAACTGATGCATAGTGGAAAATCACATAAGTTTTGAAGGTAGATGATATAGAAAAAAAAACTGTCAAATAAAACAGTTTGAGTNCAGAAATCTCTACCTATCTAATGAGAAAATATTTACTTAATTAACAGAGCTTTTTAAAAGGTTTCACACTGTTTAAATTTGTGAAAGAACTAATGCAAGCTGCCATTCCAGAAGACACAGTCACCACTGAAGGTATGCACGTTGAATAGTGTCCACTAACAGCTTAAACAGTGCACAGCTTTTTGAATTTTGTTAATTTGGTCTTTTAGATGCTAATTGATTATCATTATTGCAGTCTTTACTTCCTCACATTTTACACAAACATACACACTTAAGCACACAAGTGAACTGATAGGCATATACACCTCCAAAACCAAACAGTTTATAAAAATTTTTTGCATGAAAGTCTTTATAACTATATAATATCCAAGGCAAATGTAGAATTCTTATGTGATAGGGCTACCTCAAGTGGAAGCTTTAGCTTTTTTTGGTTTATTTTTATCACATAGAAATGATTTATATTAAAATTTTTAAGTAAATTTTGCTCACTTGGAAAAAAAACATACAAGCAAGTACAGTTTTCATATTAGTATGCATGGGTGGAGAATTTGATGCAAATTAGATAAAAGTATGAAAACACTTGTCTTATTTGATTTCATGAGGGTTTAAAAGGAGATTATCTCAGTCCTATTTCTTCCTTTCCTAATATTGATTTCTAATCCTCTTCCACTGAGAAAATATTCCACTGTGTTATGAAAAGTCCTAAAGGAGGCAACGAGAAGTGGAAAGTTCTTGCTGCATCCTCTATCAACAATCCAGTGCAAAAAACATGTGGCACACTCCGCTCCTTGCTGTGAAACTTCAAATCTTTGCCCATCATTCTGTTGTTATTTAGTTGGTGAACAGTATGAGAGTTAATGAGTTGATACTTTCCACCACATGTCCCAAATGAGCACTCAGGATGGTTATTTAACAATGGGAAAGAATGACAAAGTCTATCACTCTAGAGTATTTACATTCCAGTCTTTAAAAGAAAAGAGCACAGCCTTCTTGAAAAAAAGGCTAGGTTCTTATATGTTTATGAGTGCTTGACTCCCTAGGTAATCATATGTGCTATTGTAATGTGTAGTCTTCAAAGATTATCTTTTATCTTGTTTGGTCAATGGCACTGAGATAAAGAAAAGGGCAAGAAAAAATTATAAAAGACTAGAGATGTACAACAACTCTATGTTTTAATCCAAATACTTTATTTATAACTGCATATCAAGAAGTAGCCTCCACTTGGTCCTTTGGAATCAGTAAGGGCAAGAGGAAATAAGTACTTCCATCATATACAGTTAGAGAAAGAGGAAGCCAAGGAAGCAAAATATATAGTGCATTAAACACTATTTGTTTATCCATCTGCCTTATTTTTCTTCTCCATTCAGAGATTAAGGCATATGCACATGCTACATTAAGCATTCTAGAAGAAAGTGGCAAGGAGCTATCTTTTTCTAAGCATTGTTGATCTCCTTTTCTAATTACAAAAATAATTAAGAATTTTTGACAGTTGTATTCTGAATTAATGGCAGAGAAATTATCTGTAACACATAGAATGCTTTGTTTCACTGCCTACAAAATCCTTTTGGAGAATTATTTTTATATTATATTTTTGCTCATTTCTGCGATTAGCTTGAGTCCTCCTGGGTGTAGTGATAATTAAAAAGTGAACCAACTTACCTGTTTGGTTCATCTGAGAAGCAAAGGAATTCTAAATTGCCCAATTTATAAGTGGGCGTACTTCACTTACTAGCACATGATATTAGCTAGCCACCATGTGTCTATACAGTGATCATAGGAGCTCTCTGAACATAAACTATGTTTCTTGAGAAGGGCTAAGCACACTGTGGGAGATAAAAAAACAAATAAGGGAATAGGTTGTTGATTGTTGTTTAGAATTATTTCTGGATAATTTTTTAGTTAAATTTGCTCTAAATCTATAGTTGGCACTTCGCAGCCTCCACCCAAGTCTTCCACTATAGTACACATCCTTTCCTTGGTGGTAAAATGTAAAAATTAAGTCAATTCCTGTGGCAACTTCTTTACTGTGGCCTTGAGATCTGAATGAGATATATTTCCCTGTCAGATGCTGAAAACAGTTATCCACACTAGCTGTTGTGCTGATATTGGAACTGGATGGTAATCACAGCCTGCTCTTGGAAGATACACATAATTTTGTTGTAGATCTTCCTCAATTGCCTAGGAATATCTTACTTCCCCTGCTGCAGTAAAATAGAAAACTTATAAAGTCACTATCTATTTATCCTTGTGAATGTCAAAACTGTCAAAAATGAAGTTTACAATGTGATTTTTTTAAACTAGAATAGGTAGCCACTAATCATCTGAGCAAAACCAAAATGAGGATGAACTACTGATTACAGAAAAAGAAGTGGAGAAATGGTACAAACTAAGAAAGAGATATTTTTAATGTTAGTTGCTGCACAGTCAGGAAGGAACTTGTCTGTAGAAATTTAGGAATGACAGGGAATCTGTTGTCTTCTGAGAGAATTAAACACTCAGTTTCTCTAGAGACTGTTACACCTCATGATGTCAGAAGTAGCATGACACCATAGAGAGCAAATAGTTCTTTGCTCAGCTAAAGATGTATTGAGCAAAGAAGTGTAAGTCTAGGCAATCTTGTGCAACATGTATTGATCAGGTGCTGGAACAGGCTGCTAGGGGAAGTGATTGAGTCACTTTTCCTGGACGTGTTCAAGAAATGCTTAGACGTTGTAATAAGGGACAAGGTTTAGTGGGGAAATATTGGTAGTAGGTGGATGATTGGACTGGATGATCTTGGAGGTCTTTTCCAACCTTGGTGAATCTGTGATTCTGGGATGTAACAGACATAGTCTGTCCAACTTGCTTTATCAGCAGTGCCAATGGCCATGTAGAAATATTAATGAAAATTACAGTGGATAAATTTATCTTTGAGATGAGAAATAATCATAAAATGTCTTGGGTAGGAAGGGACATTAAATATGATCTAGTTCTATTCCCCTGCCTTGGTGAGGATTGCCAATCACTTAATCAGGCCATTGATCATGCAGACTGTAGTGAATTCTAATCAGCATATGTCTTTTACTGCTCTAGTCCCTAATTTTTATCCACAAGCTCTCAACCTGACCAAGTACTTCAGAGTCAGCTCTTTGCAATCTATTCACTTCTTAACATAGAAGACAACCTCTCCTTCCCTGCCTGTCTCTTCTGAAAAGCTTGTAGTCCTTTTTGGATAACTAAAACATCTATATGTTATACAAATTATTCTCATCCTAAATCCAAAAGCTTGTAGTCCTTAATCATAGCGTTCTAGATGTGTGTGATTTGTCTTGTTACTTTTCTGTGATACCAATTAGGTCATAGTTTTTTAATTACACCATAGCTTCCAAAAACCCTTACTGCTTATTTCTCATGATGCATGCATTGCTGCTGTGGCACTGGAGCCAGGATATGGGCAGTATTATCTTCTTCAAGGAGCCTTCAAGTTCATATGGGACAAATCTGAGGTTTTCTCTGCTGCTTCCTAAAGTGAGTGCTCTTTCTCTGACACTTAGAAATACATTCCCCATCCCCATCAAATCTAGTTTAGCCATTTCAGATCTCAGAAGAGCCTTAACATACCGGCAGAGTCAAATTGTTTCAGAACATAGGGTCAAGAGTTTTTCTGAATAAAATATTTCATTACTGCGTAAATTATTATACTGACTTAAACACACATTCACAATGAATGATCGTTTATGCCTTTACCTACACCACACTTTCAAGTCACTGAAGGTAGAATTGGACTTACAATATTTGTGTCTGTTAATTTTAAATCTTTTGGCACATAAACATTTCTCTCCCAACTGTTACATTTATTAATGACCTCAAGCATAAGAATAAAAAAACAGTACAGTCATATTTTTTCCACCAAGGATTAAAAATGAGTATTTTACACATTGAAACTGATACTCTGGAGAAACTAATCACTTTATCTTAATCCATCATATAAAAAGTAAGAATTCATATTTTGCTGTTAGACCTTTCAGATGCCTTCTTACACACATCATTTTTAATATAAATATATGTTCCTTGAGTTTTCTGGCATAAATACAATTCTGTAGTTTCTAATGGGATTTAATTGCTTCATACTAATCTATCACCACTATTTTTACCTTCTGAAGAAAAAAGAATGCTAGGTCTGTTCTGAATGGAGTATTTGTTGTGGAGGTGGGATGTTTGCATTTTCAGCTTTTCATTTGATATCTATAATTATATCAGGAAATTTTTTTTCATTCGAGACCTCACAGTGCTTAACATTTAAGCAACCCAGTATCCATTTAAATTTTGATAGATTGTTATCATTATACAAGAAAAAAATTGTTATCATTATACAGGAAAAAACACTTGCCTTCCTTCCAGAGCACAAATTGCAGCAAGCTAAACTTTAATGAATATAGAAGTGCAAAATGATGACCTGCCTTACACACTGCCAACACCTGAGTAATACAAAAAGAGGGCAGAAAAGAACCGGTTATCGAATCCAATTTGGTAATCTTCTTTCCATTTCGTACTTGTGTACCCAGTATTGAGGTTTGCATATACAGAGTAAGTATAAAAAATTGTTCATAATTGTTCATAAATGGTCCTTTTGTGGAAAACAACAACAAAAAAAAAAAAACAACAACAAAACAACAACAACAACAAGCCTGGAGCTTTTCAGTTCTTGAAGGGAGTAGGAAAGGTAGATGAGGTCTTAACCCATTACCATTAGCTGAGCTACAGAAAAATATTGTTCATGTTACCAGAGCAGAAAAGAAGCAGCAAGACATTTATGTATCCAAAGACCGGTGGAAACATGTATGTACTTCCTTTTGCAAGCCAGAGCAGCCATTTCCGAGTGAGCCTTGTATTTGAATTGTGTACCTCAGGGGAACATTCTCCGTATACAGGTAACTGGTACCCATGTTCTGTTTGTGGATTGACTCTAAGTATGACTACTCAGGCATGGTAAGACATGCTCTATGTCCTTCTGTACTATGAGGATTACGCATAGATTTTGATTTCTTTTTTTTTAAAGGTTTAGTTTTCTCATCCATTGGCCTTTCCAGACTTTAACATTATGCTCAAAGAATCAGCATAAAATACAAATCTAAACTCCACCTGCAGTGAACTTTAGCAGAGGTAGACAAGCTAACCTTCGATCAAACTCAATAAAACAAATTTCTGAAGTAGCTATTAAAATTTAAGCTGCTTTGTTGTCGAGCTGTTGTTGTCTTACCAAGGATTTAATCTTAATAGATTCCATAAAATACTGCAGAATTGATTCCACACATCCATGTCACAGGTTGGTTTACTTGAAAGTAATTTAAACAAAGTGAGGAAAAAATTAAAAAATTAAATTTTCTTGTTTTGAAAGAAGTATTAAAAATAAATGTAAACAAGATGGCTAGAGTATCCCAGATTACAGTCTTTTGAATAGAGCTTAATGACGATGGATAGCTGGTATACATGTATGTTCATGGGCAATTCTCAGTTAAAAACGGTGTTATATTTTTTGTCTTACAGGTAAGTTTTGCACTAATTGGTATGGAGCTTCTTTGTTTTGTGCTACTAGATAATTTAAACACTAAACATTGACTGACAACTTCCAGTAGAAAAATGATAGACAGCAGCTGTCTCTGATAACAGAAAAATGTAAAAAGAAGCAAACAATCAAACAAACAAGAGTCGGGAAAGACAGAGTATATTTCCTTCAGCAACAATTTGATCATTTCTCTTAGGGACAAGGTAATGTCAAAAGTTCACCTTTTATTGTAAGAATGAACAACAGCAATATACGAGGAAGAAAACAATAAAAGGGAATTGAATATTAAAGCCTTCCAACTGTGTTTATAAGACCTTCAAAAATATTTTAACATACTTGCAAGCCACCATCACCACTTTTTCCTGCATGTCCCATTAGTACAAGTAGTTGATGTGTTTATTATTCCAGTTTATATGCAATATATTTTCTGAGACATTTTTCTTATTTATTTCCATTTTTCCTCCTTAAGACGAAAAAAAAAAAAGGAAACTGGGTTTAAGAAGAGATAAAACTCCAATAATGACTCAAATTCTATTCTTGTGGCCATAAAGAGTACAGTTTGAAAATTCTATGTATGTATCTAGAAAGATCATTCAGATACTTTATTTTCTTCTCAGAATATATGATAGTGTTGTTTAACACTACTCACATTAAATATTAACTGTTTTCTGCAGCCAAAATAAACTGGGAGTAGGACTAAAAAAAACCATGTTTTTAAATTATTTATGTGTCTTCCAGTAAATTCATATATTACTCCAAAATGTAAATATATGATTATAGGTTTAAAAAGAAAGG
Source organism: Pavo muticus (assembly GCA_016647715.1). Taxonomy (NCBI): domain Eukaryota; kingdom Metazoa; phylum Chordata; class Aves; order Galliformes; family Phasianidae; genus Pavo; species Pavo muticus. Next base: position 869,065 of record JACDJE010000173.1, read on the forward strand.
GATTTTTTTTTCTTTTTTTTCTTTTTATAAGCTGACTTACAACAGGATACCCACTCTGTGTTCCTGTAGATGGTACTATCCATAAAACACAATCCTTCAATTGTTACTTTTAAGCCCTTTATTCGAATTCCAGTTTAATTTTAGCAGTTTTACTGGACTTGTTTCAGAGTGCTTCTTTAGATGACTGCTTGGGCATCATGAGTACCATAACATCAGAGCTGCTGGGGTGGATGCTGAGATGGCAAAGCCCTATACCTGCAGTAAACACAAGTGAAGGCAGTGCCAGGCCAGCTGCTCTAGCATAGCTGTGGTAGAGCTTCCTTGTGAGCCTGACTCAGAAATAGATGTGGTCTGGTCTGCGTGAACCTTGGATGGAACTGGGGTAATGGGAGGGAGCAGGAAGGAGGTATGTGTGAGCCAAGATAACTTGAGTCTGGAAAATTTAACAGAGCATGATTGCAAATTCCCCTAAACACTTAAGTGCCATTTATGTTGGGATCCTACCAACCAGGGTTGACACTTTTGGAAACTCAATTATTGAAATTTTCTAGCTATCTTTATTTTTAATCACTTTTATTAAGAAAGGGCATTTTTAACACACATTAATTTGTGATACTGTTCTGTGCTTTTTCTCTGCCTTCATTGATTACCCCCAATTGGTTCACAGTGCATTATTGCTTTGTTTGATGCTGCTCCTCCAAAGCCAGAAACAAAATGACTGGTTTTGAAGTATTAATGCACATATTCATTCCTCATGGTGGGAAACCCATCTTAATTTGCTCAGTAATGTAGCAGAGCAATTGCTTACAGCAGTAACTGAATTGGTCTTCATCCAAAACCTCTTTAGAAAATACACACCATATGTCAAGGAAAATAGCCTCTGGAAGTGATGTTTTAAAGCACTGTCTAAGCACAGACACCTATGAGTATTCAACATCTGGAATTCTGCTGTCATCTGTCTTCCTGTTCTTTCTAATGCTGGCCAGCAGTTCTGAAGATAAATCTGATGACCTGCCACAAGTTGTCTTATTTAAGGGTAAGATATTTTGATGTAGAAAAACACATTATTTGACACAATAACTTTCATATTGATAAAATGATGCTTTAAAAATCAGCACTTAACAAAACGTTTTTGGAGCTTCATCTTGCTGACAGTAAATTACATGACCTGGTAGCTCAGGTCAGCTAGAGGTCAGATGATAGTACATGAAGCGTGTTAATAATAAGGGTATTAATGATAATATCGTATGGTGGTAAGATAGCCTGTTATCATCAATACCATAGTATCTTATCATGAAATTAAGTCTTTCTCAGCCCAGTCTCTTTCTATCAGAGATAACTATGGTTTATTTATTATGTTTCATGTTACAGCTAAGTATGTTATTTGGCCCCATTTTTCCTTCTGTTGAAATTAATTATTTCCTGAACAAGGGCTGCAGACGCACACAGTTGTAGTTGTGGGAACAGACACTTGCAGACATGTTACCAACAAGGAGCTGCATAATATGTAGTGGACTCAAGAAATTCCTCAGGCAAATAAATTATTTGCTGGCACTTTGTAGCTTTGCTTTGAAAGTCATAGATTTTAATTAAAATCCTGTAGCCCTTTGTTTTAATTCTTTAAGAAATACATTCTTCGTACAACAACAAAAAACATTAAATATATGCAGATACCACAGTTCTGACTTTTCTATCCATTGCTTTTTACTTCTACTAAGTAAAAATGCAAGATTTTAGATACTGCAGTGGAGGAATGCTAATAATTTAGCAGCGTTCATTTGCAGTGTTACCTACAACAGCCCTAGGAAAGATGAATCATCTAAAGGCTTTCTTTTTGAAACTTCTATCCTACTCCATTTCATCTTAACACTGAATAGGCAAATGAGAAATGATAGTCATATGATGCCAAATAATTTTGTGCTAATTGATGTACAAGATTAGACGATGGTTTACATCAGCAACAAGGTCTTTCAAATTCTTTAAACACTGTCATTTATAGAAACCAGCTCCAAGACGTACAGTGGCAGGCCAGATGGTTTGTATACTGGTGTCCTGCCAAGCTGAAGCCCTTTGGGAGTATGAGGTTGCTGAGTGATTCATACAGAATGATTAATATTTCCTCTTATTCTGTAAATTATTTGGGTTTTTTTGAAATTGAGGGTTGGTAACAGCATGCTTTAAGAACACATCTGAACAATTGATTTGTGTTAATTATCTGTTGCTTGGTATCCAAGGACTGCTCAAGTCGAATGCCATTATCTGAGCTTGATGGGTTTATCAGCACACCTAGAGGGAAACTGGACGTCAGTATACATCCTACTACCCCGCACTCTCAGAGCCTGTTTAACATCAAGACTCTTTCAGTTACAAAGAATTGTTAGAAACATGACAAAGCTGTTTGCTAGGATCAACAGTTCACGTCAGACTCATTCTTGTTAATGCTTTCAGGTAATCTTTGCTCTGTTCTTTTTTCCATGCTTGAACTCGCCAGTACTAAGGCCAAAATATCTTATTTTAGCAGCAAAGTTTTCTTTTTTCTCTCTTTTTTTTAAAGAAATATTTAGAAATAGAATATACATGCAGTACATGGAAGAAGCAACCTGAAATAGTGCACACAGTGTATTTTAATGGCTACATGAAAGATAAACTTAGAAAATAAAATGATGGTGCAGCTCAGGCAAAAAAGGGAGCAAAACTTAGTGTGTTCAATGGAAGTGATGCCACCATTAGCTCTAGGTTCTCATGGTGTTAAAACATCTGGAGAAAAGGGAAAGCGGTTCTTGTGGAAGCCTATCACTTCCTACCTAATGCTTTTCTTATGCTGTAAAAATCTTTATGAATATACAAAGATCTGGTGAAAAAAAATTGGAGGCTCAGACCATGGTAACTCAGTCTCATGCTCAGGACTCACACTGTTATGGGTCAGAATAAAAATGAGTAGCCAATGATTGTATTTTCTGCAGTCCTTAATAAATCATGATTACAGTTTTGGATGGCAACTCCGATGTGTAAGCTCTCTAGTATCTTCTTAGAAACAACCTTTTCCTTCAGTCCTTAAGCTGATGAATATTAAAGCCCCTTATTAAAACCAGATAATGCATGGAAGGTTTTTTCAGTGCTGACCTTTTTCATATGGCCTGATTAAACCAAGAAACTCCCAGATCTATTTGTGCAATTGTATTCTTAGCAGGCCAGCCAGCTGGTAGCTCTGACTTAAGTCTATCATTCTTGCAGCAGCTTTTTCTTGTGAATAAAGAGAATATTGTAATTCCCCAGACTGTGTCCCGGATCTTACCAGTCAGCATAATGGTGAACCATAGGACAGTGTGTTCCTTTACACAAAAATATAAATGAAATATTTATGAACATTTGTATCCTTACATATGTATAAATGCAGGAGATTGGCATAAATGATGGTAATATAAAATAATTGGGAGAAGTTACTTTCTGCAGAGAAAAAGATCATTGTTTGCGTAAAATATTCTTAATGCTTTTTTTGTCTTGTTTTTATATGCATAAAATCTTGAACTTTTGCTCCTGTACTGGAAACTAGACTGACTTGCACCCTTGCTGAA
>JACDJE010000173.1:873222-893606 GCA_016647715.1 Pavo muticus
GCCTGAAATACAAAAGTAAAGAGATGCAAGAACAGGAGAAAATAACTTATTTATATCTGAAACTCAGAATCTTACCACAACGTTAAGAAAGAAAGAGGTGGTGCCACTGAGAAATGCATTATTGAAATAAGCAACAGAGGCTCTGATTTTGTATTCCACAAAGATTAAACTGATGCATAGTGGAAAATCACATAAGTTTTGAAGGTAGATGATATAGAAAAAAAAACTGTCAAATAAAACAGTTTGAGTTGAAGCATAGTGTCTTAAACATAAGGCAAAAAAAAAAAAAAGGTTTTGGAGGAAAATACTCTTCTTCATCATAAGGACGTTGAAGTTATTAAGAATTATTTAGGCTGCTAATATTATATAGATAGTCAATGTCTAGTGGGTAAAAACAATACTATATTGTGCATAGCATTAATTTATTACTTGCAGTGCCACACATAGTGTTAAATAAGCAAATGTATCTTGGATGAACTTCTTTAACTAGTGCTGATACAAGAAAGTAAGTTGCAAAGAACCTAGTTGTTGGCAACCCTGAACATAGCAGGGGAGTTGAAACTAGATGATCATTATGGTCCTTTTCAACCCAGGCCATTCTATGATTCTATGATGCTATGATTCTACCAAAAGTGGTTTTTTTTTCTCGGTCTTCACTTAGTGCCATATAGGCAGGAAGAGAGTGAAAATAGGCCAGCATGAGGATTTATTAAAAAGGGAAATATATGAATATTTCTTAAATTAATATTAAAATTTTAATTATTTCTTTCTGTCTGTACTGGGAAGTATCACCAGGATTTACTTCCACCCTTTCACTGCACAATACTTTTCTTGAAGTGTTCCAGAAGTGCACTACAGCTTCTCTATAGTTCCTTGGTATGTTTTCCTCCTAAGATCTCAAGAGCACACAATATATATGTATTGTATGCCCGATTCTGGGTTAAATCTAAAGATTTGTACCTGGCTTCCACAGATTTTATTATATTTCTGAAATCTGTATTTTTTTTTCCTAGAGTTTATTCTACAAATACATAATACTCCATTTACACCACACTTTCCATAATGATAGATGTTACTTTGCTTGTACAAAACAAGCAGATACATGCATGTGTGTTACTGTCAAATATGTTTGAACAAAAGACTAGAACAACATAGTCATGCCTTTCTTCATCTTGAGAATCCCACACACAAATGAAAACTTAGTCCTCCATGTTTATTTTCTAATTCACTGTAAAATATCCTACGTCTGTATAACATCTGAACTGTAGGAAAAACACGTTCAGACATGCTGAAGGAGTATGTTCTTCTTATTAGCTCTTCAGTTTATTGTTTTTATTCTTTGATAGTGCAGTTAACCTTTATTAACTCTATTGAGGAAAGGTTTATCTCCCTACCCTCTTCCACTCCATCTCCCTCTTCTCTTCATTCGTGGATCTCTGGAACCTCAGCTGAGGCTTCAAAGCTGTATGTTGTACTTGCTGATGTTTAGCACCATGTTGAATCAAAGATGGTGTTCACTGGTTCATTTTCTCTATTTTCAAAGTACTCAGTTGAAAATTTTAAGGTTCTTTTGACTAAAACCACTAAAAGGTACAGTCCAGTGTAAGTATTGATTTGTCATCAGGGCAGAAGGAGAAGATTTCTGTTGTGTATCAGTAACAAATAAAACATTTTTGTCCTTTCCCCTCTCCCTAGATAAAATTTTAAAGAGGTTTGCATAGCATCTCCATCCATAAGTATAGGTTCTAAGTATTTGACTTTTTGAAAAGGAGTATACTAGTGACAAAGCTGTGATGAGGATCATCAAGTAATTGTGTAGATTCCCAGCTTTTGATTGAGTAAAGCAAACCACATCAGAACTACTGCCTATAAAATTTTATTGGTAAGTGAATTCTTCAGATAACTGAAATTACTGTAACATAAATATAGTCTTGCAGGCCCTTCTGTTTAAAAAATAATGCAAGATACAGCTGTTTTTTGGATTTCTTACGTTTCAATGATATTGGAAAGTCTCTAAAACTTCTAGAGCCACCCGCTAAGAACATTTTTTAATATTGCAATAATTTTCAAAGGAACAGAAACAAACTAGGATGACATTAAAATCTAACTCACTTAAAATATTTATCTAGTATTTCTTCTCTTAACAAATAACAAAGGAAGAAATGCATATTTAAAGTAAAAGGTAAAAGTGACATGACTAGATTCCTAGAGTCTATGTAGAGCAGGTGTTGCACTGGAAGAGCTAAATTCTAAATGAATGCCCTTTATCAGGAATCTTTAACAGTGTTTTTTTGTTTGTTTGTTTGTTTGCTTTTTTGGCAAGAAAACTGAAATCAAAACACACATTAACAAAAGTAGGTAAAATTCGTGTTAAAAAAGAAATCTACAGTTTTAAAGTTGTGGGTTTTTTGTTTGCTTCCTTGTTTGTTTGCATTTGGAAGCTATTTACAATATTTGATGGAAGATATTTAAGATATTATGTATGTAATACTTATGTATTACATACATAAGCTTAAAAACACTGATATAGCTGGATGCAGAATTACAGCCTTCAAGTAAAAAAATAATTCTGACTTATATGAAACTGAATCCACAACGTACTTGCTATTATTATACTAAGTTTTTTAAATGTTTTGTCTTGTTTTATTTTCTGAAGAGGCAAACAGTTACTGGAACTTCTGAAAAAAAAAATTTTGATATAGCTCAGAAGAGATGATGAAGTCACATTTACTCAATAAATATATTATGTATATATCAAACACTCTTCCTAGGAAATTAATTACATTCTGAGTAAGCTAAATAAAATTTACCTTTATTTACCGTATTAAATGCATTTTACTACAGAGGTTCTAGAAAATATATTACTATCTTAGTACTGGGAGGATAATAGTCTGCACAATACAAATGAATCTGTTATAAAAATGTGATTGTCCAGGGGTGGCTGGGACGACCTATAATATCAATTCAGTATATGCGCTGTGAAGCAAGCACACACACACAAAAAAAGAATGTATGAACACATTAGCTAAAGAAAAATAACAAAAATATAGTGTTTTTAGAAGAGTCGTCGGTTTCATACAACAATAAAAAACCTTACTGAAACCTTGGCTCTGTATGACTGTTTCTATTTATATTAAAAAAATATGTATATATATTTACTAGGATTTATCTGGTATCACACTGCTTGTCTCTTTTGCAGAATCTAGATTTGACAGCTGTCCTTTCTTTGAATGTATTTGCTGTCTGGAAGAAGGACATGACTTAAGATTCAAAACATTATTCCTATATTTTATGTCATCATGGACACAATTAGTATTGCTTCTGTAATGTTAATATTGAAATATCGAAAAGATGAAAATAATTATGTAGAATTTTTTACACAGCAACATGTCTCCAGGAGTATCCTTGCCTCATTAATGTTAATGGTGATGGTGCAAGGTCAGAGTGCTACTCTGACTTGCCTCTTGAAATCCCTACTAGAGGGCTGTGTAGTTGTTGTTGCCTGCATAATGCAGCCGTGATTATGAAGTGGATTTACAACACTTCTGCCCATTAGCTCTGGACTGGTATTAAGAGCTCCAAGTTCTAACAGCAATGTCCTAATAAAGCGTGGTTGAGTAGGTCTTGTAGAGAATATTTAATATTCATCCCTGTCCCGTAGGACACACTGAGCTGCAGTAGCTCAGTAAACATCTGTTCATAAGTGACTAAGGTGTATCACATGAAATTTTGATTAAAACACTTAAAACCCTAGATTCTTAATACAGTGAAACTAGTTTCAGCTTTCATGACTGAATGCTCTCAGATACCAGCAAAATGATTGGGCTGTATAGGAAGAAACTGTTCCTTGCCCAAAGTAAAATTCAATTTTTATAACAAAGGAGCTTCCTTCACAGTGGCTGGAAAGCTGTGTGGTGGAAGAGGATCTGGGGTGTTAGCTGACAGCTGGCTGAACATGAGCCAGCAGTGTGTCCAGGTGGCCAAGGAAGGCAATGGCAATGTGGCTTGTATCAGAAATAGTGCTGCCAGCTGGATCAGGTGCAAGGCCACACCTCGAATACTGCATTCAGTTTGTGGTTCTTCACTACAAGAAAGACATTGAGGCCCTGGAGCGTGTCCAGAGAAGGGTAAAAGAGCAGTGAAGGGTCCGGAGCACCAGTCTTACAGGGAGCAACTGAGGGAACTGGGATAGTTCTGTCTGGAGGAGGCTCAAGGGAGACCTCACTGCTATCTATAACCACTGAAAGGACACTGTGGTGAGGAGGGAGTTCACCTCTTATCCTGGGTAACAGCAATTCTATGAGAGGTGATGGCCTCATGTTGTGCCAGAGGAGATTCAGGTTGGATATTAGGAATAATTCCTTATCTGAATGAGTGATGAGGTGCTAGAATGGCCTGCCCAGGGAGGTGGTAGGGTCACCATTCCGGGAGGCATTCAAGACCCATGGAGATGTAGCACTGAGACCAACCCTGCTCTTGCTGTACGCACCTTTCAGATATTGGAAGAGACCAGTAAGGTCTCCCCTCAGCCTCCTTTTCCCCAGACTGAACAGCACCAGTTCCTTCAGTCACTCCTCATAGGGCATATTCTCCAAGCCCTTCGCAAGCCTTGTTGCCCTTCTTTGGACCTGCTCCAGCACCTCAATGTCCTTTCCATATTGAGGCACCCAAAACTGAACACAGTACTCAAGGTGAGGCCAATGCTCACCAGTGCTGAGTACAGGGGCAGGATTACTTCCCTAGGCCTGCTCACCACACCATTCCTGATACAAGCCAGGATGCCATTGGCCTTCTTGGCCATCTGGGCAGACTGCTGGCTCATACCCAATGGACTGTCCATCAGTACACCAAGGTCCCTTTCCAGTCAGGGACCTTTCCAGCCACTCCTCCCCAAGCCTGTAGGGTTGCCTGGGGTTCTTGTGACCAAAATGCAGTACCCAACACTTGGCCCTATTGAAACTCTTCAGTTTACCCTGTCCCATTGATCCAGTCTATCCAGGTCTTTGATCTCAGAGGTCTTTTCCAACCTTAATGATTCTATGATTCTATAATATCAAATACTCATAGATATGGACAATTTAGAACGTTCCTCCTTTCTGGAGCAGGTGACGCTGTGTGGTATACACACAGTGATTAAGATAAAACAGAACACCTCTATTTAGCATACGGAATCTGTCCCTATTACCCAAGAACTTCCAGGAATATAAAACAAAATAAATATTTGATAAAAATATTGCCTTTATAAGCAACACATTAACCAGTTCATTGCTTCTGAGTATGTCTTCTCATGTACTCACGTATGTTCATACTAACTAAGTAGGATTTTGAGCACGAGATATACAAATCTCCAAGACAGACTTAAAATGCAAGACATTATAAAGAGCACGCATGTGAATACCTGTATACAAATACTTTGTTTTTATGGAAGGAATATTATAATTTCTCACCCTTGCATGAGTATTTTTCATCCTAAAAGGAATAAAATGGGCTATCACAGCAAACACTAATACTTTTATAAGAGAGTCATCGCACAGTGGAAACTAAGATTGTCTTGCTAATATTTGTTGTAGTTTTTTTTCTCCATTGGTAAAACTTCTGAACCTTGAAAGCCAAAGGCCATTGTTATTAATCTTCATAAGGAAGTCACAGCTTCTACTGGTTTGATTTTCCGAAAATTCCTGTAACATCTCCCTGACAGGATTAAGAACAGTCATCTTATGAAAACTATCATAGGAAAACCCTTTCATCACTGAGGTGGAGAGATACTTTTTTCTGGAGTTCAAAGGATGCAGCTCTTGCAGAAAGAGCCCCATAAAGCAATTACTTTGGTCAGTGCCATAAGGATGCGCATTCTTAACTGCAGCTGGATACTTCATGTAAAATATACAGCACATTTCACAGAGTATACCTTTAATATAAAATAAAACAAACAAAAAACCCACTTATGTCTAAGGACCACTGCTAGCAACGGTGATTATCCTTTGAGGCAGAGCAAGGATTTTCTGACAAAAAAAGCGCTAGTGCTTTTTTTCAAGTGCATGCTCATAAATTCAGCCCTTGAAGAAATCCCTACCATCACTATTTCTGCAAAAAATTTTCAAGTGAAACACTCATAATTCCAGGTAATTCCAGAAAGACAGTTCATATGCAAGCATATCTTCTTCTAACATATCTCAATTAGCCAAAAAGAAAGGCCAGAGACCATCCTGAATAGTGAATTATGTAAACTATTTCAATTATTTTGATTCTTTCTTTGATTCCTTTCTCTGAGTTTAACCCAACTGTTACGAAGCTGTTAGCCAAAAGGTAGCTTAGTGTGCCTGTATTCACTCTTGAGATGGATAAAAAATTTAAAATACACCTAGTAAATACGCCACTTAGGTAGTTTTCATTACCACATAACTCCATTAGCTTCTACTTGTTCATTTTCAACCATCTTCTTCTCCTTTAGAGTTAATAGCAAAACTTATTTTTTCTTAGTTGATACACAGCTTGATTATCTGCCATTCACTGACCAGAGAAATTTTCTTACATAGCATAGCTTAGCAGTATTCCTAAATGTATTTTCTGCAGAAACCAACTCCGGTGGATTGTTTTGTAACATTAGTCTGATAATCAATAGGAGCTAAGAACATTTTAAAAGAAAATTACTGAAGCAAATACTCAAGATAAATAAGAGAATTTAAAATATGTTTAAATTATTTCTCAAACCACTGAGTGTGGTTTTCATAAGTAACACTTAGCAACAAAGTATGATAAATACTTTTGATTCATAACTTAGAATAAGACTTTCAAGGGGACTGTAAAAACTGTTCCTAGACTCTCTATAAACAAAGGGAGAAGAAAGAGATGGGGAAGTAGCCAGGATGATTAAATGCCAATGCTATGCCCTATGGAAACTTTCAATTAACTCAGCTTTTGGAATTCATTGCTTTTGCCTGGCATTGGACTTTCAGTTCCATAATTAATTCTTACCAATATATACATATGCAATTTCTCCAGCTCATACAGTACAGCAATGGAACACAAAGTAAAATATATCTTTTGCAGAATGTTGAACGTGCAGTTAGACTGTAAGGCTTAAGGCAGAGGAGAAGGAAAGATTTTCTGGTTTCTGCTTATTCTTAGGCAAATTCTGTTCTATGAACAAGACAAATCCCTTCACTTTTTTGCATTTTGTCTTCTCTTTTGGTAGTCTGTGTTTATTTCATTTCTATTATATTTTTGAGGGAGGGCAGAAATAGCTTATTAGACCACATTTATACTTCATGAAATAAAAGTTTTGTCCTAGGTGGTTTCCACACGTACATAAAATCAGTAAAAAAATCTAGCTTAAATGATGTGAGATTCATATAAGAAGATACAGAGTTTGAATATTTGGTTCCAGTATTTGGTTCCAGTGTAGCTCCATATTATAAAGTACATGTAAGTACTGAAAAAAGGGTACATTCCTCTGCTACAATAGCAATAGAATACAGAGTTAGTCTTTGGTCTGTTTTTAGTGCTAGTATTGCCAGTATTGCCATATTATTCACTTTTTTTTTTTTTTACTGTGAATATGATGGTATTCAGAGGCTCCTGCCTGTCCACTTGAAACCTCTTCAGGTTTTTAATTCAGTGTGTGATTGTTTCCAAGGCCTGAAATAAGATTTTCACATGCCCTGTCTTTAAGAAAACCTTGGGTTAGATTTTTTGTTTGTTTGTTTGTTTGTTTGTTTTCCCTCTGGTCCTACTCAACCCCCCAAAATATTACCTGATTTCTAGGTTTACATTTCTTTACCTTATGAAACTTTTAGTGGAGGCAGTTCTATGCCAGTATGCAATATACAAAAAATTCCAATGCTTTTACAATAAATCAGTGTAGTGAATGCTGGATATTAACTGTCATTAGGCATAGTCCTAAGTCTTTAAAGGGTTTACAATGTGATACTGCACTCAATATCACTGACATTAAGTCAGCCTGAATGCTGCTCTGGATCTCTCACTGCACTTTGATCTAACTTCTCCCCTCTGCACCACTAGATTCTCTGTATATCTGGTTTCTATCACAAAGGGACTGCTCATATTCCTTCATCTTATACTATTAACTTGAGAATTTAATGATTTAGAAAGCTTGCCTAATTACTGTTCCTTCATTGCCTCCTACATTAATTATCATAAACAGCGCATTATATAACATGCATTCATAGTCATGAGGAGATTGAAACTGTAACTCAACAAAGGAAATTTTAATAATTTATATGACTGTGTATTAATTATATCGAATCAATCTTTGGAATATTTCAGTGGAGGAGGAAATAATGCTCAACACATGCATCTCTTCTTCACATGCAACCTTTCACTATCTGACACACAGAATTACCACCAAAAGCTGATGAAAAGTGGATGAGTAACTTGATGCAAGCTAGCAGTGTGCACTTGCAGCCCAGAAGGCCAACAGCATCCTGGGCTGGACCAAAAGATGATTGGTCAGCAAGGAGAGGGACAGGATTGTCCCCATCTGCTCTGCCCTTGTGAGGCCCCAGCTGGAGTACTGTGCCCACACGTAGGACCCCCAGTAAGGAAGGATATGGAGTGGTTGGAGCAGGTCCAGAGTAGGGCCATGAAGATGATCAGATGCTGGACCATCTCTCCTATGAAGAGAGGTTGAGAGAGCCTGGCTTGTTCAGCCTGGAGCAGAGAAGGCTCCAAAGAGACCTCATTGCAGCATTCTAGTACTTAAAAGGAACTTAAATGAAGGGAGAACAACTTTTTGCATAGTCTGATATGGATAGTATAAGGCGGAATGTTTTTAAACTAAAAGAGGGGAGATTTAGATTAGATACTAGGAGGAAATTCTTTATGCAGAGGATGGTGAGTCAATGGCACAGGCTGCACAGAGAAGCTGTGGATGCCCCAACCCTGGAGGTGTTCAAGGCCAGATTGGATGGGGCCCTGGGCAGTCTGAACCAGTGGCTGACAACCAGCCCATGGCAGCAGGGGTGGAACTAGATGGTCTTTAATGTCTTTTCCAACCCAAGCCATTTTCTGATTGTATGATTCTGTGAAAAGCTAATTAATTCCTGAGAGATTCAAAAGCCTCTCCTATAACACTGGCTGAGAAGTTTAAGTGAAAATTTACATGTAAATCTTGTAAATGCGAGAATAGAAAAAGACCTTTTATAAAGAATCATGTTTCTATTGAGGCAGATGAGGGGCTTAATAAAACTTAATCTGCGACTTATTTCTGCAGAGGAAAGAAATGAGCAAATATCAAATGCAGTATCAGATCATCTAAAAGCCAACAAAGAAACTTGAAACAAAGATTCAGTTTAAGATCCCAGCCATATCCTCCTCCACATGATCCTTCTACTACAGTGTTCATTCCTCCAGTACAGGAGGCAGCTTGCTGGTTGCCAGCTCTTCTTGCCTGAGGACTTCCAGAGCCCATTGATTGCAATTCTGGGGATTAGTGAAATGACAGTACTGGAAGATATGCCTAAAATGGTTCATCCGTCCACGATTATTGAAACTGGACATACGGATGTAGTAAAATGTGGCTTCTTTTTCTGGGTTACAGGCCCATGCTTTCCTCCCATGGAAACTACTGTAGGAAAGTGGAATGGGAAGAGGATTTTGCGCAGCTCTTTCACCCTGGCATTGACTGAGGTACAGATGGCACTCACATGTACAGAGGCCTAAAAAAACAGAATCTGTGCCAGGGCTAACAGTTTGAGATTATTTTAAAGAAACCAGCTCTAAGATTTTGGAGTTCTGGTTTTATTTCCAAAAGATATGCTAAGATTAAGCAGGCCCATTATTATTTGTGTATGACTTACATAGTACAACAAAGAAAAGTGAAGCTAGTTTTGAATGAGAAAAGATGCAATTCATTTATTGCAGGGGAAATTTCTAAAAGAACATGAAGAAATCAAGAAATTGACCAACAGTTATGTTTCCTCTATGTAGTAACACGATGGTGCCCATGAAAACTACAGTCAGGGTGAAGGCAACACAAACTGTGGATTGTTCATATTCTGACATGTTAGAAGACCTGAGGCATGGTGTGCTAGACAGTCTTCATAGGCATTTGTCAGAGCTTTAACCAAACTCTATCTTCCCGACAGACAGGTTCTGTTCATGCTCCCCTTTCTAATATACATAGAAATCAAGGTCAGTGTGGTCTGAAAAGCCTGATGGGTGGAGGGTTCTTTGTATACTGTTTTCTATTATTGAAACAAACTGTGGGATGTATTTTCATGAAAGACAATGTGTGTGTGTGTGTGTGTGTATTTTGGTGGTGGTGCTTTTGTCGATGGTGGCAATGTGAGCACATATTCAGAATGTGAGGATATTCAAATTTTCTTATCAGGCCATACAAAAAACATTTCACACTTCTCTGGTAGTTCTCTGCTCTCATTTACTCAGAGACTGAGCAAGGTATAAAAGCATCCATCAGGTGGGTAAGATACATTACCCCTTTCTAACATATGATTTAAGCCATCTATCAGCCACTATATAAACCCTGCTAGACAGTCTTAGTATGAAAACCTTGAGCTTTACACTACAGCATTTATCACATTTTAAAAGTTAGATCTCTGGTAATACAGGTGTGTGCTTTTGCTCTGTCACCTCCCCTCTTTTCAAACAGTTTTGTTTTTTTTTTCATGAACTCTAGTCATATTCAAAACTCATGAGAGCCAATATATCAGGGTAGCCCAGCAGAAGATCCACATTTAGCACTGAAGCAGTGCATTGAGAACGTCTGTGTGTGCAAATATTCTTCAGCCTTTCACACAGATATACTGTATCTTGTCAAACTCTGACTCTCAATAGGTGGTAGCATTTCATTAGCAGTATTTAATTTTGGCCAAGAGTAGAGAAGAGATTTGTATCTTGATCTTCAATGCATTAAAGCAAACAAGCTAAATAGTTGTGAAGAAGCTGTGGTTCAATTATACTTGATTTAATTGAAGGTCTTCAGATCTTTTTATCACAGCTGCACAAGGAGTGAGCTGAAACTGGGAAACTGGTTTTGCAGAATTTGTATTTGCTGTGAGAAACCTAAAAAAAAAAAAAAAGCCCTCATATTTTTAAATAAACAAGGTGCTTATAAAGCACTTTCCGATGTGCTGCTGGTAAGAGGTTTTCATTTTTGGTTTGTTCTAGTTAGGTTTTTTTGCATGTCAGGTAAAAAGTAGTGATTTACTTGTCACCACAGCCAGACGCAGCTCTTGCTGTGGGGTGGTTTAAAAAAAGTCCATGAGTTAAAATCATTTTCCTGCTTTTCAGATCCTTGCATAACTAACACATTCTGTAAATGCTACATTTACTGAAATCAAATAAGCTAGTTCTCTCTGGATTTGAATTTTATAAAATCATGAGTGGAAGAAACATTGTTCAGTAGATTTCATAACACAAGAATCAAATTAGGGTACTAAATATGTTGATTAAGCAGTAGGTTTAAAGCTATTTAAGCAAAGCTTGTTTTTTATAACAAATAATATTTGTAATACATTGCCACAGGAGATTGCTGAAGTCAAAAGTTTAATGTAATTCAAAAATATAAAGATAAAGAAAATAAATCTACTAATGGAAAAAAAAAAGCTACCATTGTGAGAGTCTGAATGAGACCTTCAGCACCTAAAAACATGTTTTCAAAATCTGCGAACATATATTGTGAGACGCTTGACTCTGTTCTCTTCACTAGTGCTAGCAGCTTGATACTTGTACCAGAGATCTTTGTTTTAGCAGGTATTATCTTTTTTTTTTCCCCCCACAGTGAAAATTCAGTACATATTCAAGTACCTGTATACTTTTTATAGAACTCTATATTAGACATAAACAACAGTTTCTTCCTGTAATAGACTATTATAGTTTCTATTCTCTCTCTTTTAAAAAAAAAAACAGAAAGACTATATTTATTATGTATAATGTAGTTTATGCCCAGGTAGTTTTGCTACTGAAAGTTTACAGTGCAGTAATGTAGACAGAAATATTTTAAAGTTTTAAAAGATAAACTTAGTACTTCACCAGGCTCATATCCAAATCTATAACTAGATCTAGACCACCATGCAGCTAGACAGCCTTCCTAGGCCTCTGTTACGATGCATCGTAGTTATCATAGAGAAAATCTTTCCCTTAACTCCGGCCTCTCTGGTCCTGCCTAACTTGCTCCCTTCCTGAGCAGCCTTTTCCCCAGAGCTTCCTCTGGCCCTACTAGCGTCACTGGTGCAGCTCTATATGCTCGGGGCAGGGCTAGACATTTCTCCTGCCCAAAATACATGTAGTTCCAGTCTCTACTAATTTCGAGAAGTATGTGAGAACTTGCTGCTGAAAAACAAAGTAAAAAAGACACTGTGCTCCTTAGATTTATCTGTCCATTTTCCTAATAATCTTGTCCATTTAGCCTTGTTCTTATGTTCATTCTGTAGTTTCATCACAGGAGTTCTTCCTGTTGCCTTTGACATCCCTTGCAGTCTCAGCTCTGGATGAGTTTTGCCTTCCCTATCACCATCCTTATACTCTCAGGCAACATTTCTCAATTTCTCTTTTATTTATTTATTTGTTTGTTTGTTTGTTTGTTTATTTATTTATTGCCTGTCCCAGCTTCCACTTTCTGTTTGCTGCTTTATAGATTGAAACTCTGTGATGAATTCCCCACTTAGCTGCACTGATGTCCTGATGTGTCAGCCTGAGTATAGGGATGACCACTCTCATCCTTGGAGAATGTTCCTCTTAAATGTTGATCCTTGAGAACTGCCTCTCCTAGGATCTCTCCCACCTACACTATGTGTAAATCAAGATGTGCTCACCTGAAGTCCCAGATCTGTGCTCTGCTACCCACCTACCTCTCTCTCTACGAGATCTTGCACTCTTCTTTTCCATTGCCACTGTAGTCACAGCTGTAGAGATTGTCACCTGCTCAGGTTTTTCTTGTTTGTGGACAGCAGATCCAGTTGTTTGTCACCGCAGTAGGCTGTTCATTAACTGTACTAAGCAGTAAACCCCCCAACACCCTACAGGTGTCTTGAGAGATAGTTTGGCAAGACACTAGTCTCCTCAAGTATGGCATGGAACAATAGGAGAACAGGATGCTCATGTTATAAGTTTGCACAGCCAGCTTAAACAAAGAAACCTGTGATTTGTTGCACAGTCATCAAATATATCAATGGATTATTCACTGATGACACAGCAGTATTGACCCACTCAGTCACTCCTGACCAGTGTAGAAAATGTCCTCAGGGATACAGATAAGACTATTTGCCAGACAATAGTCCACTATTTGTGATCCAGCAACTTTCTAAAAACTCCTGTGGTGCTTTTGCATCATGCAGTTGGTCTTATGACCAAAAGTAACAATCCTTCTCACAGTTATTCCCCAACTTGAGCTCAGGATAGTTCTAATTGGCTGGTCCAGGGTTGCTGCCAAGTGAAGGAGACATCCAACACTGTGACAGAGAATATAAAAGGCTGACAGTTTCCCCAGGTGTTCACAACGGCAGGTGAGATTATTCATTAAAGGTATCATCTCTTGTCAATTTGACAAGTGTGCCTTTCTCCTGCTTTAGTAAACGTTGGTATGTTTTGTTTAAATTTCTTGTTTTTGTTTAAATTTCTTGTTTTTGTTTAAATTTCTTGTTTTTGTTTAGTAAGAACATGTTTAAGTTGTTCTTTTTTTGCTTATTAGGGTTATGATTAAATTATGTTTATATTTCTCTTAGAACTATATATTTGTGTAGTTAAGGTTCAATGCTCCAACAAAGTCCTGGCATCTTGTTATTCAGTTCATTGTTGCATTATTGTTCAGTATCCAAAGAAATCTTGCTGAGACACAAAACTGGTATATTTGGCAGAATACCAGGACACAAAATGATTAACAATAAATAGAATATCGTGGAGGTGGCAAAAAGAAGGTTGGAAGGAACTGTCTTGGATTCAGGAATGAATCTGATCAAATTGTTACGAGCCAACTAACATCTGGGGACAATTTTTTGGGTGGCAACAATACCAGGAGAAAAAATTCAGCAAAATGAAATAAAGTTCTGATCAAACTTCTATGTTGCTGTTGGAAGATATCTGAAAATTAGAAAATTGAAAATTTGAATCTGATTCACAAAATTTAAGGGAACAATATCAAAACTGGGAAAGTGAACTGAAATATCTCATGACTGTGAAATACATACAGGATGGAGGTGGAGGTCTTATTAGAACTACAGTCCCCATAACTGGAGTATGTGAATTAGAAAAAGCTTTTTAAATATATCTGCTACCATAGAAAAAATTGACAATTTCACAGAAAACTATTTTAGCACTACAATAATAAATTTCTTTAGCTCTAGTGAAAAAGAACAATTTGGCATTTGCTGTTATTATCCTACAAGAAGGTAATTAATTCTACCTGTTTACTCATGTCAATAGGTCTGAACAAATAGACTGTCTCACTGCTCTCTCCTCTTGACATTCCTTGACATCCAGCTCTCGTACACTCTCTTTGTCCCCTCAGAGAGCCCTGTGGCTGAGCTGTTCCATTACAATGAAGACCATCCCTTCTCTTCTTCCCTGTCCATCCGTTTTGAAGGATTTTTACCTGTCTGCTGCTTACATGATGCTGTCTCATCAGGTCTCGGTTTTTGCAACAACTCTCTACTAGCAGTCTCCATTCATACTTACACTGTATGTTGGAACATGTACCTTTGTGAATGGCTTGGAAAAAAAGGGAAGTGTGTGCAAATGAAACATGGAGCTCTTCATTGTAAAACCAAGATGCTATTTGCTCTCAGGGTTAATGCGAAAATTATTTTTAGCGTGGTGACTTTCAGGCAGTAGCAGCTGCAGGAATTAACACAAAATTTCTGAAAATAATGTTAACGAATATCAGAGACCACTGAATAGCTGTATGATGTTTTTCATGACCTGAAGATGTAGCTTTAAAGTGAAAATTGCCCATCCAATCTCTTCCTTAGTTTTTCTACTTTTTATTCTCCTACAAGCTACTAGTCATCATACCATGGCACTGGTGTTTAGAGGGCTGTTTTTCTGTATGAGGATGCCAGGGATTTCTACTTTGCCACTTCTGTTCTACTTGGTTTTGAACACTTCTTCTAAACTCTAGGTATTTCTCTCAGCCTACCTATCGTATTAAGGTAGGAGATAATATTTTTGAAGTCCTCGAGGGACTGAAATGTCCAAGTGAAGTTTTTCAAAAGTATAGTAGGTTTCTCCTGACCAAAAAAAAGGGTCACCAAAAGTCAGTGTGTGTTATTCTCTCAGCTGCCAGTACTCATGACAGCACATTGTATGTATGTGTGGATGCTGCAGCAATTCATGAAATCCAAGCAAACAGTAGCTTTTACAACTGTCATGTTCTTCTGAAAAGAGTGGAATATTTCTATTAAAAATTATCTCCTTTCTGAGAGAGTTGATAGAATACTCAAGGAAAAGAATTATTAAAATAATGAAAACTCCAAACTGAATTGAAACATGATTTACATAGCTTAATATCTATCAACAACCAACAATAAATGTTGTAGTAGAATTAAATAACTCATTTGAAAATCTTGGGAATTAGCTACCTTGTTTATTTAGATGTGTTTTATAAATTCCACTGCTGTGGTTCAACCCAGCAGGCATCTCAGCACCACACAGCCATTTGCTCATTCTCCACCCTCCCAGTGGTGCTAGAGAGAGAAATGGGATAAAATATTAGAACACGCATGCTGAGATAAGCATTATGTACTAAGACAGAAAAGGAAGAAAAAATATGTGATGATAACTATATATGTATAGATACAAAGATATCACTGGTTGATGGACACACAGCAGCCCCTAAGAAGTGACTGTCTCCCAGCCAGATCCCCACAGTTTTATGGCTTTCTGCATGATGTCAGGTCATACAGAATAAACCCTACTTCAAGCCAGCTGTACTGGCTCTGCTCTGTCCCAGCTGCCCCATAATGACAGTGGCTTTTCCCCACTGAGCAGCCCAGCCTGGCCATGGGCCTGTCACTCAGCAGCAAACAGAACACTGGTATGCAATTAACACTGTCTTAGCTGAAACCAGGACATGCACCTACACCTTCCAGGCATAAAATTGTTTGATCATTGTGTCTTGTCTTGTGTCTCAAAAAACAACAACTTCCGAACTGACATGCCAGTCTATTACTTTGTCAAGCCAGTGGTGCATTGGTTATGTGCTAGCTACTGTTATATACTGTGCAATACTTAGTCAATACTCTACAGCTGCCCAGGAGGTATAGAAACCTAAAAGTATGGCTACCACCTAGACTTAAAACACACCATTCTTTGAAGAGCATTTCTCCTGGAAAGTAATCATCATTTGAACATACAAAGACTGGTCTGTAGTTTGTGGAAATAGCTCACTTCAGCAATGCAAGGTGACCTGAATAATCCCTTGTACCATCACAGATTTCACTGGTCATTTCTGTATTGTTCTTAAATTAAGGAAAAATCATTGAATAAATAGCTAAGTATTCAGGTATAACTTTCCTCAATTATGCCTATTTGGATGCAGAAAATATAAGTTGCAAAAAATATAAGTTGTTTTCTTCAACCAGTATAGCACTTCAATGGGATAAGAGGGGTAAATGTCCTAGTTTTCATATATTTCTCAGAAACAAATGCATCAAAAAAACCAACTTTGTCAGAAGCCACAAAAACAACAGGTTAAAAACAAACACCATGAACTAACTCCTGAGACTGGGATATTAAATAACAGCCCTTTTCAGGGTCTTGTCTGGATTTAAAACGAGGGCAGGAAGTTAGTTCTGATTTCATGAACAGACTTCAGGCTTTTCCTTCTTCTGTTTTTATCTTCTGTCTACCAACATAGCAATGATTATCTTGGCAAAGTTTCAATTTGGAGAATACAGGCACGCTGTAGTGAGTAGAAATGTGTGTGTGAGCCTAGCTAACTAAAGGTTATTCCCTATGAATATTTGCTGCAGGCTTGTAGTCTCCTTTTCACTCCTGCTCCCACTTGCAGCGGTAACATTCTGATGAGTAAATAAAGAGGGAAGATTTTTAAGTTCTTGCAAGAAATTTCTTGTGAGACCAGCAGGATATAAGACGCAAATACATAAACTGCCCAAAGCATACACAGAAATTTTTTAAGCCTAAAGGAATTACAAAATATCAGTTGCTAGCAAAAGATTTTCTTGCTTTGAATTGGGGAAACCTTTACAGGAGAAAGAATACCTCGATGTCTTATCAATTTATCAATATGTCTTTTGACTCTGCATAAAAACATTAAAAAGCTATCATAAAACTTCCTAATTGAATCTGACCTAAAGTGCAGCCTACACTAGGAACTTGCATGTGGGTAAGGTAACAGATTCAGAGATGAACAAGGAAGAAATCACTTTCTCATATCTCTCACGTAAAACATACTGGTTTTCTGTTTTCTTATTAGCTAATGTGAGGATTTACCATTAGTGTTATAACCTACATGACTCAAGGGATGATTGTAGTTTGCAGGAGGGAAGTGTTCGCAAGTACCACAACACTCACTTGGTACAAACTGTTTTTGAACCTGTTATGTCAGTGGTTGATGTATTATAGTCAATCCACTTCGCTGAACGCTCAGTAAAATAAATTTGTGCTTTGGCCAGGTTGGTAATAATACAATCTGAATCTTCTCTGTGATTATGCTACATCAGGACTACTTACAAACTTCTGGCACTGGAGTACAAGAAAAGCATAACAGATCGGAAAAAAATTGAACATAATGAAGAAAAAAATTGTCTTCAGGTACAGACCAGTACAGTCTGTAATCTCCAGTCTAAGAAAACTCTGTAAGTGGATTTGCTTTATTTAATTTTCCTAGATAATTGGAAATTAAAAGTTCAGTTTTAATCTTTCATTTTTCTCCCTGTTTTTATTTCTGTATCACAGTAAAACATCTCAAGCCTATTCATTCTCTATATTGCTACGCAGAATAGGAGAAAGACTACACTATTTCTTAAGAAACTGTGCAAATCATACTCAGTGGCTCTATTTGTGCTTAGCTTTACACTAGCTCTGAAGTGAATTATAAAATTAGCTTGAACACTGTGACTAATTTCTACATTATCTAGCTTATTCATCTTTGCACTACTCATTTGGTTTACCAATTCAGGACAGAAGGCAAAAAGAAATTATAAATAAGCAGCAAGTAAATTCTGTCCCTTCCACTAATTGCTCAATTACTGTCTTATTCTGAATTATTGAATTTTTTTTTTCAGTTTCAGGCCCATTGCCTCCTACCCAAGATTTCAAGGGTAACAAAAGCTTTTGGTAAAAACTGATCTTTCTGTTGTAGCTGTCATCATAGAATGTTGTTACCTCCAAACATGAGGAAAATGTATAGCTTTTGGAGTTTTCTGTTTAAAGCCTGTCTAACAACCAAATATGTACTGATTAGTATTACACACAGATCTATAGCTTGGAACATCATGAAGGCACGAAGGCACTGAGGCTGCTCTGCTCAGGGAAAAAAAGAAGACTGAAAAGTCACAGAATGATAAAAGAGAACAAAAAGTATCATACAGTTAGCAGGTACTAGTTTATTTAAAGACTTCTTGTGCCAAAACCTGCTTCATGCAGTAGGAACCTCAATGGCATTTATTTTAAAACAGCATAATCGCTTAGAGTGGTGAAGACTTGTAGAACTTCATTAAACCACAGGACAGTGTGGGTTGGAAGGGACACTTAAAGATCATAGAATCATAGAATCATAGAATCACAAGATTGGAAACCTGCAAGATAATCTAGTCCAACCATCCTCCCGTTACCATTGCTATCACAAGCTACCAAACCATATCTCGTAGCTCCTCATCCAGACGCCTCTTGAACACTGCCAGGGACGGTGACTCCAACAGCTCCCTGGGCAGCCATTCCAGTGCCTGACCACTCTCTGAGAGGAAAAGCTTTTCCTCATGTCTAACCTAAACCTCCTCTGGTACAACTTGCAGCCATTTCCTCGGGTCCTGTTTGTTGTCTGGGAGAAGAGGCCAAACCCCTCCTCATCACAACCTCCCTTCAGGAAGTTGTAGAGTGCAATGAGGTCTCCCTTGAGCCTCCTCTTCTCCAGACTAAACAATCCCAGCTCCCTCAGCCACTCCTCATAAGATTTGTGCTCCAGACCCCTCACTAGTTTCGTTGCCCTTCTCTGGACATGCTCCAAGGCCTCAATGTCTTTCTTGTAGTGAGGGGCCAGTTCATCTAGTTCCATCTCCCCTGCCATGGGCAGGGACATCCTTCACTAGATCAGATTGCTCAAAGCGCTGTCCAACATTATTTTAAACATTTCCAATGCTTCTATAGCTCCTCTGGAAAATGTGCTCCAGTGTCTCTTATTTTCTTCCTTATTTTTACCTCTCCTCTCCTCCCCTCTCCTCTCTTTAACATTAGAAAAAAAGATTGAACAGCTAGGAGAAAGACTGAGCCTAAAATATACCTACTACTGTTGTGCCTTGAAAGGGAAAAACTCTTCAAGAGAGAACTCTTCAACAGGGAAGAGTCCTTCTAGAGACTTCTTTATTAACAGTTCTGCAGGTTTTATATGCAGGGGATAAAGTAATCCCCCAAGTTATGATGTGACACTAATGGTATCATATTTTACACTGCTCCTCACCTAAACTTATTGCTTTGAATTTAGGAGGACATAAAGTAAAACCAATTAAAGATAATGCATTTTTTTTTATTATTATTTTATGTACTTTAATAGCATTTTGAGACCTTTGCCAGGATTTTGCTATGTGCTATGCAAATATATATAGTTGGTCTATACCCTAAAGGACTTACATTCTATAAAACAAAACCAGGCTAGTAAGTGTTATTATTCTTATTTTACAGCTGAGGAAGATCAGATTGAAGAAAGAAAAAAAAAAATCTCCCCAAATCAGATGGAAAATTCTGAAATAGACAGGAGTGAAATGCAGATCTGTGTGTAAATGAGCTACTTAAGGCACATCTCCTGCTCAGGTCAGTCATCAGAGTTTGTTGACAGAATTTCTTTCTGCAAAACAAGTTGTTTAATAGGTGAAAAGTGGGATGCAAGTGTTAGAAGAGGAAAAAAAAATACTGTGCATTCTGCCCAGTTGTTCCTGGACAGAAAAATATATTTTTTCTGTTTTTGCACTTTTTGGGTTTGAGCTATAAGTGAGTCATTGAAAAAGTAGTGATACTGTGGTCCACCGCATGCTTCTTTACTGTCTTTCTTCCGGCAAGATCACGTTGAGTTGTCTGCCCTTACTGAGAAATAAAGGTAAGGAAGTGCATGCTTAAACAGTATGAACAGCACTTGTTACTTAACTTTAGGTCTTAACTTGACTTTTAGTAGTTAGTCCTCAAAATCTCTTCTTAACTGTTGCAGCTTATTTGAGGGAAAATGAAAAAAAAAAAAA
>JACDJE010000173.1:899386-935837 GCA_016647715.1 Pavo muticus
TTTTTTTTTTGTGAGAGAGCAGACAAATCACAGAAAAGCTTAAAAACAGCCTTATTTTTTTTTTCTTTTTGCCTAAGATCTTAAATGAACTATGAGTGTCAACCCTAATTTCCAACTTCATATTTGTAGGATGTTTGGTTGGAACTAAATTTTCTTCATAGCATGGTCTAATGTTTTGTTTTTTTTTTACTCTGATTTAAACCACAAACTACTGAAGCTTTTCAAAAAACATATTTATATTATTTGAAAGTTTATTTAGGAATATATCTGAATAGCTGAGCAGTTTCCTATTCACCTTTTTTTTCTTCTCCGTTAATGTGACAATTTGAGTTATGCTTGATGACTGGTGAATCTAACAGTTCTCCCTTTAAGGACTTCCAGGACATTTACTTGGAAATAGAATATAGAAAGTTAAGAAATTTATTTTTAAAGAATGCATATTCTTTCTTCTATACAGCAAAATCTCTAAGATGATGACAATCAAAAGAGTGGGTTTTTTTGGTGGTGGTGTTGTTTTCCCCCTGAGCCCTGCCAATATCTGGCAATATTGTTAGTTCAACATTTATTGACAAAGGTTTTGATGGGAAAATTCAGCACTGACCTGGAAGCTATAATGAAGCACTGTCCAACTGAAACCTGGAGAGTTTCGTGCTGTGGACTGACATAGTGGGGATGAACTGCTGTTGTGTTACAACGCTCAGAAGAATTATGTTCTGTCCATCTATGCTTAGTAGTAGATGTAAAGGTCACAACCCCTGACAACAATGTCCATAAGCTATGAGTTATGTTCCAAAGTTTATCGGTTCATCCTTTCCATCATCTGTGAGATGGTTGTTCTTTACACCGCTGGAATTAACTTTATAAATATCCTTTCCATAAAATGTCAGCAGATAAATGGCCAGTTTGGTGGTAAGAGTCATGTGTTGGTGGCAGTCCGCCAATACACTGCAAACATAAATGCCTCTCCACTGCCTGGTTTATGTCCTCAACGCTGAACAGCCTATCTGGAGAAAACAACAAAAAAATTAGATTCAGTCTAAGAAGTGCTTTCTAGAAAAGATAATTGCTTCCTGGGTTAGAAACAAAAATTTCTACTTCAAAAGAACAAATCGATAATTTAGTAACTTATTTTGCTCTTCTTGGAAGATCTTGCTGTATAATGCCTTATTTTCTTTATGCTAGATGTGTTGAACTATTTTTTTCCCCTTCATCAACGGTTTCCAAGCTTGGTTTAACACTGCGTATTAAAATTTTTCTGACAGCCTTTTAAACATATAAACACAGCCTTTGGTCCAGATGCTTAGTAAATATAAATAGATGTAGGCCCACCACAGCTAATAAAGCTGTGCTGATTTACATCAGCTAAATGCTTGTCACTAAGGTTAGGAAGTGAATTAATGAAATCATGAAATATTACACATCTTTGGAGGGTGGAATGTTCAAACCTGTGATCACAAATGAACACCTTCATGGTCACTTTGAAGTTAGTGTCTGGCCACTGAAAGATAATAGTAGACTGCATGTTCTCTTGTGTGATCCTCAAGCTGTGAAGTAAAATATGTTATTTTGAAGGGAATTTGAGATGTTTCTTGCAATTATGTGCCCAAATATGTATACATAATCTGCTACTGCATTGCCACTAACAGATGTCAGTGCACCATTTCATCATATGCATGAATATGATTAATTACTGAAGCAACTACTACACGTTTTCTATCTCACCTTTCTCCAGGTGATCATTTCTCTCAAGCAAAGGTGGATGGATGACACAGAAGGATCACATCTTGTCCTCAGCATTTGGAGCACTGCATATAAAAATTAAATGCAAAGTGAAGTCTGATTTAAAGATAAAATACAATGATTTTCAACATCTAATTTGAGACTCCCTCCACTTTTACTTTAATAAACTGCCTTCCCTTGAGGAAGGCCCTTGAGGGCCAAGGAATTCACATGGGCTTTCCCTAGGAATTTTTCTGTCCAGTACTTGGTGATGCAGTGTTGAGGATTTCCCCTTCTGTCAGCTGTATGACCTTACTAGAAACAGTTATCTTATATTTCCAATATATTTACATACCTCTCAGTTTCTGACAGTTTCTCATCTTTCCTTGTCTTCATCATCACTGTGTTCAGTTTTGGGCCCCTCACTACAAGAAAGACATCAGGGCCCTGGAACTTGTCCAGAGAAGGGCAACGAAACTGGTGAGGGGTCTGGAGCACAAGTCTTATGAGGAGTGGCTGAGGGAGATGGCACTGTTTAGTCTGGAGAAGAGGAGACTCAGGGGAGACCTCACTGCACTCTACAACTTCCTGAAGGGAGGTTGTGTCGAGGAGGGATTTGGCTTCTTTTCCCAGGCAACAAGCAGGACCCGAGGAAATGGCCACAAGTTGTACCAGAGGAAGTTTAGATTAGATATAAGGAAAAACTTTTCCTCTCAGAGAGTGGTCAGGCACTGGAATGGCCTGCCCAGGGAGGTGGTGGAGTCGCTGTCCCTGGCAGTGTTCAAGAGGCGTCTGGATGAGGAGCTACAAGATACAGTTTAGTAGCTTAGTGGGTAGTAATGGTGATGGTTGGACTAGATAATCTTGTAGGTCCTTTCCAACCTTGTGATTCTATGATTCTGTGATTCTAAATAAGTCTACTCTACGCAGTATCTCCACTGGAGCTTGCAAAACTCAGTTGCCATACCGGGCAGCTTGTCTACTTCCTATAGTGTCCTTTATTCAGAAATGAGCAAGTAGTGGCTTTCTTTTGCTAAGTACATTGAGGTCATCTGATAAATATGCCTTCAAAAGAAAAATTCACCTGTGTCCTGTTTTCACTTGTGATAAAGTTAATTTTCTTCCTAGTGGCTGATATGGCCCTGTGTTCTGGGAAGGTTACTGTTGTCCAGGATGTCGCTGGGTACTGGCCAGCAGGTGATGAGCATTTAAACACTGCATCACTTGTTTTGTATATTCATTATATAATAATAATATTTTTCTCTTCCTTCTCTTTCTTATTAAGCTGTCTTTATCTCAGCCCACAGTTTTAATTTTTTCCAGTTCTCTCCCTCATCACTTTGGGTGGAGGGAATGAGCAAACAATCATGTGGTTCTTAGCTGCTTACTAGGTTGAACTACATCAACCTGATATATACTTTTATAAGGACAATTTTTATCTGCTTGTAAGCATTAAGGAGCCTTCAAGGGAGCAGTAATATGAACCTGAACTCAGAATGTTTTTAATTTGAATGCAATGTCATGAGATTTTACTCTAAGTTTCTGGAAATTTAATAGTATTACTATCCTGTAACATTTCATATCTTCAAGTTTCACATCATTTTATGAAATTAGGTGAGTATTATGATTCATGCTTTTCAGAAGGGTAAATTTAATTCTTCAGAGCCTCTAAATTTCATTTAATTATATTTTTCATAATTGTATTTCCCAAACCATTCAAAACTAAAACCAATGAGAGTCAATGTAGAATACCATAAACATTCACAAGACATCAAATTAAAATGTAATGTGACTGTTTCAACAGTTCCAGATTATTATTATTTTAATCAATTTACTTAAATACAGTAGGTGGAATGTGATTCTGATATAGAAAATAGAATGGATGAATGCAATATTATGCCCAGGGCAAAATAAAAATAAAACTCACCAACAACCTGAAAGAAGCTTCTGCTTTGAGTAATAAATAATTTAAAAGAAACTCTCCAGTAGAGAGTACTACTGGAGTTTTACTTTCCAACTCATTCTTAATGATATTTCTAGACCATGCCCAATGTCTCGGGGTTTTCCAAGGGTTTTGTTTTGGTTTGAATAGGAATGATTCCAGCTCTCATTTGTACTGCTGCCACCTTCAACACTGTTGGTGTAAAGGACTTTTTGAAGAAAGCAAATTATTCTATGTCTAAATTAACCAGGAACTCTGTAAAATACCTGAATCATAACTCATTTAAGGACCGCTCAGGACACTTCAAGAGCTGTGAATTTATAGCATTATGCTCTTTCTAAGAATCAGTTCACTTGCACCACTGGCTATCTGCTTTGTGGCTGAACCCAATGCCATTTCTCCTCAGGGCTATCTACCACTCTCTCAGGTCTGCCAACTTCGTGCTGATTTCAAAGCAAACACTGTTACAACTAAATTTATATATTTAACATATATTTATCAAGGAGAGAATCAAAATTTTTAAGAACGCACTTTCCAGTTATGGCTACAAATTATTAAGCATTATCATAACAAATACAAAACTGTCCATCCTTATCACTGTCCTCATCCTGAGACCACTGTGCACATGCAGCACCACAGACGTAAAGTTGTGTAGCCCTGGCTGACGTCTGTGCCCTACATGGCCCCAGTTACAGAGGCTGAAGTGATCAGCCATGAAAGTTGTCCAACAAAGAAAGTCTGAGAAGGTGAAGGCTTGTCATTTTCCTTCTGTTTTCCCTTTGTCTTATTTGATACAGATATGCTACCTGCTCCCCTTCCAGAAAGAGAGATTTGATCTGCTTCTGACCTACTTAACTTACTTTAGCTTTTAGCAATGTCCCTTCTTATTTTTCAGCAGGACGTTCTGCCTGTTGCAGTTCTTTGTACTTATCCTGCTCTGTTTTTACCTCCTGCAAAGTTCATTAATCGAACTGCTTCTTAACATTGCTTAAGTACAGCTATTCAAGACTTTGTTTACCTCCTTATTGGAAACATTGCTATTTTAATGGAAAGATTTATACATAGTATTTGACAATGTTATCACATGTTGGTTACATTATTTTAGCACACTACCCTTGGGTTCAAACCAAGTTAATATTAATTGTGTTGGCAATATTGATAAAACTTACAATTTGTATGTTTTACAGGCTACTTTTAGTGGCAACATGTAACAGAATGAAATTATGTTTGCCAAAACGAATTATATTTATATGTATGAGTACTGCCTCCATTTCTCAATTGCATTAGCCCTAATTTTCTTTTTGATGTTGAACAATGTACACACTGGATTGGTAAAGATGATCAAGAAGCTAAACAATTCACAGTCTATTTACATTATCTTTCTTTTTCTTATTTCACAATGCTTACCTTGACCACAGCAGGTTTGATTGTCTCCCTAAACCCCTCAATTCACTTTTGCTTAGATAATCCCACTTGCTGACCTGCTTCATCTCCAGAGAAACACTTGGCACCGTTATAGAGAATTTAAAAGCATTCAGCTATTCCTCCAGCGTACCCTGAATGCATACCTAAAATTGGCAGTTGTTGTGGTTTGGTGATTTTTCTTTTGTGGTCAGTATTCCACATCAGAACATCATGTGAACCAGTGGGAGTTAAAGAGGTAATGTTCTGGTTCCATTTACTGCCCCTTATGGGCATTTGGAGTATCCTGATGGGAGGAGAGGTGCGGCTTCCCTCGCGGCAGGACTTGGCGCGAAGAGGAAGTGGGGGTGGAGCTCCGGACCAGACCGCGCGCCTGGCTTCCCCCGCTGCCCTGGCTCAGCCTTCTCAGCTTGCTGCGGAGAACAGCCCGTGGTTCCCTCGCGCTATTGTGGTTTGATCTTGCGTTTTGGATACTCTTCTCTCTCTCATTTTGTTTGATTTGGTTAAATTTAGTAAATTACCGTTCCCTCTCAGATCTAGTGCTGGTGCATTCCTTTTGTTAAACCCATCCACTAGCTCCCTGCCCTTCCCCCTCTCCCGGAGCGCGTGGCCCGGGGCCGGCCGGATCACGCGGCAAACCGTTAGTACCCCTTCCTTTTTTTTTCCCCTCGCTCTTCTGTTTTATTTTTTCCAGGGCCTGTGCCCCCCTGTCACGGACTTGTATCCAGGGATAACCCGTGACACCAACAATGAGTTTTTCATTAGGTGTTCTCTCCTTCTCCTTTTGAGGAGGGGGATATTGGGAGCGGTGTGCCGGCACACAGATATCCACAGAACATAGACACCGACGCACCAACGTGAGTGTCCTCCTCCTGCTCCCCTCTCTAGCTGAGAAGGGTGGAAATGCCACTGTAGCACACATGGATTCACAGGGACAAGGTGGATCTCTCCGCCAGCTGCACTCAGACCACAGCCAGCCCAGAAACTGGCTCGGGGCTCCCATGCTCCCAAGTTACTGATCCTGGCGTGCAAGAGCCCCCAAGGCCACAGCCCTCCTCCAGTTGCTGATACGGGCAGGCACCAGGCCTCACACATTCACCGGCTCGTGCAACTCGCCCTTCGCTAGCCAGAAATCACACTCCAGTTACTAGCACCACAGACACAGGGACCGTCTACCTCGTGCTCTGATGCCATTAGCTGCAGCCAGAGCCCAAACACACACGAGCACACCGATCAGACACACTCAGCCAGGACAGAATTAAGGAAAGATTTATTCAGAACTCTTCATCCTCAGGTTGGGAGCTGCTATCTGCAGGGAGCAGCTTGCTGCTGGCAGCTTCGTGCTTTCTCTGTTCGTGTTTTCTCTGTCCGGCAATGCAGCTGCAGGTGAAAGCCTTGAGCAGAGCTCAAAGCACCGTCCTGACAATGGTAGGACACAGGTGGCCTTGGCACCCCGCATGTCCAGAGAAGTGCCAGCAGCGTCATCTGCTGACTGCTCTGCTGCCAGGGAACGCGACGTAGGGCAGCTCCCAGCCTAGAACGCAAGAACCTCTGTTCATGGTTCATGGGAACCCAACGGTTCATGTTGGTGTTCCCAGGCTGCTGGTGGGTCCTCATCACCTTGGACTTGCCATTTTCTAGACTTGCACTCGTCTTGCGGCTACCGGATGCCTCCAAACAAAAAGGGGTTGTAACCACTCTGATAATTGGAATAATCGGAGGATGTGTTTTCCCACACATGGTGGGAAACGACAGCAATACTCAGATTCATTCATTTGAAATCCAGCGATGAGGATAAGCCATGTGTTGCTGTTATAAAAATGCTGACGCTTTTGAAGAAGGCAAAAAGTTTATCACATCAGACGGAAAAAGTAAAATGAACCTCAATACTTTTATTATAGTTTTATAATCAGAAATTAGAAGAACAGAGAAAGCAAAGTATATTAAATACATACTGCTTCTTGAGTTCCAGATTAAAAAGACAGATTTAGCCAAATGGGGAATCCGTGTACTAAATGGTCATCTAAATGCTAGGTGAGAAGCAATTTGTACACGAACAGGAAAGCCAAGCTTCTCAGCCAGGCTTCACCCCACTGAGCACAGTCCAGACTCTGTCTTCTTTTTGTGCCTGGTGCCAACCACTTGTGTCTTGCTCACCTCATGCTGAGGGCACACAGCCACACCAGAAGCTGAAGGCTTGTCTTCTGCTTCACCAGAGGGGGCTCCAGACACAGTCACTGTGATGTTGACTACTTCTGTGTATTCTCTTTGCTCAGGGGTGCCTTCCCACTGGTCCCGCAGAACAAAGCTATCAGTGTCCCAAGAAAGAGCATTCTCTGGCAACAAGGCGTGGGTAGGTACGAAGTGCCCCTCACGCCTGGGACCTGCAGGCACAGCAGAAGCTGGAGGCCAGGACTGTGCCTCCCCAGATGGTGCGCTCACCGGGCCTTCAGCAGCCTCTGCCACAGGGCTGTCTTCCTCCTCTTCCTGGTCATCCATCAGATTACTATAGCAGCACGAACAGCAAAGACAGGGGGGCAGGAACATGCCCCCTCTCTGGCCGGACCATGCCCTTTCTTCAGTATCCTTGGCACCCAGCATGGTCTGAGGAGTGCCAGCAGCTTTGGCACCATCGTCTGCCGCCTGCTCTGCTGCCAGGGAACGTGATGTAGAGACCCTGCCAGCATCTCTGGTGCCCTCCTGAGCACTGGGAGCAGGTTGTGTCTGATGTGTGGGGCTGCTCCCAGCCTTGGGGGCCAGCACCTGGGTTGCTTGCGCTGGTCTTCCCACAGTGCTGGTGGGTGCACGTTGCCTTGGATGTGCCGGTTTCTGGCAGGGTCCTGGTCTTGTGGCTACCGGACGCCTTTGGTATGCCAAATTGAGGAACTTGCGTGTGGTATGCGCAGGCTTGAGAGGGGGTGCAGGGACATGCAGGGATGGTCCACAGCTTGGCAGAGCCTGTCTCCCTTCCCCAGGGACGCTGCTGTGGGTGAGTGTGTCCCTGAGCTCCAGCCTGTCCACCTGCAAGAGAAGCAGAGGAGAAATGCTAAGTTAGTAGGGTCCTTTCCCCTCATGACCCACTTGTCCTTGCTGAAATGGCTCCCGCAAGGCCCTGCAGGGAGCCCGAGGGCAGCACTCGGTCCAGGGATTGCTGCAGCCCTGTTCCCTTGTGCCAAACTGTCAGAGAGCTGCTCGCCGTGAGGCACCCTCGTGCCCCAGCTGTCCCCTGCAACAGTCGCTGACACACTCTGGCAGCTGTCTGGCTGTGGCAGGGCTCAGCCTGCCAGACTTCCCCGCAGCGAGCACACTCCTGACCCTGCCTCCACTTCATGCCTGCTGCCAACCACTCGCATCTTGCTCACCTCCTGCTGAAGGTTCCCAGGCACTGGAGACGCTGGAGGCTGGGCCTCTGCCTCACCAGATGATGTGCTCACAGGGTCTTTGGCTGCCGCTGCCACTGCCACAGCGTCTCTCTCAGCGGTGTCTTCCCCCTCTTCCTGCTCATCCATCAGAACACCACTGCAGGTCGAACAGCAAAGACAGGGGGGCAGGAACATGCCCCCTGTCTTGACAGAACAGGCCCTCTCTTCAGTGCCCTTGGCACCCAGCATGGTCTGAGGAGTGCCAGCAGCTTTGGCACCATCGTCTGCCGCCTGCTCTGCTGCCAGGGAACGTGATGTGGACACCCTGTCAGCATCTCTGGTGTCCTCCTGAGCACTGGGAGCAGGTCGTGTCTGATCCTTGGCGCCGTTCCCAGCCTTGGGGGCCAGCACGTGGGCTGTTCGTGCTGGTGTGCTCACAGTGCTGGTGGGTGGACGCTGCCTAGGCCAGGCTGGTTTCTGGCCGGGTCCTGGTCTTGCGGCTACCAGACGCGTCCGGTATGCCAACCTGAGGGACTTGGGCGTTTCTTTTGCAGGCTTCAGAGGGAGTGCAGGGACATGCATATCTGCCTGCCAGCCCTCGGGCCTCACTGCCGTATCCTGGTGCTGAGGGTTGCCCTGAAGACATAGGACAGGCAGTCTGCCGGCGGTAGCTCCCACAGCACCTGCTCTGCCGCTTGGAGAACTCCTGGAGGCTGTTGCTGGCAGCGTGGGCAATGTGGGAACTTGTCCTTGAGCAGTGGCTGCATTCCGGGGTGCCGCTCTCAGTGGCATTGCCTGCCGTGGGAGAGGCGGCAAGGCTGGCAGAGGCTGTCTGCCTTCTCCAGAGCCACTGTTGCGGGGCAGTGCCTGCCTGAGTTCCGGTCTGCCCGCCTGCAAGAGAAGCCAGGGGGAAACCCTAAGTTAGCGGGGTTCTTTCCTCTCACGCTCTACCGGTCCCTGTTGGAACGGCTCCCGCAAGGCCCTGAGGAGCACCCAAAGGGCAGCACTCAGCTCACAGCCACTGCCACCCCGTTCCCTAAAGCCGAGCTGTCACAGTACGGCTCCACCCCCAGCAGGCCCCAACACACCCCAGCAGCCATCCTGCTGCAGCAGGCTCATCCTGCTAGGAGCGGTCACTGCCAGCAGCTGCCACCTGCTAGTTGGCTGCTCCCCGCACTCGGCAAGAAGTTCCCATTTCCCCTGGGCTCCCTACCTGTGCACGGCGGCTACTAGAGGCTTGTGCGCTCTCCGGGTGGGGTAGTGGTGGCAGATGGATTTCACGGAGGGACAAATCCCGGCTCCGGCTGCCTGGCAGCACAGTTTGATGCGGCCTGCGGCCCACCTGTGTATAGAGAAGGAGGCATGGCATGCAGGTGGCTGCATTACCACCAGCGTCCCTGGCGAAGCCCCATTAGGAGGCTGCTCCTGGCCACAGATGGCCCGGCTGTGCTCCGTCCTACTGCTCTCTGCATCTGGGGACAGAGCTGCTGGGCCCGCATGGGCCTGTGCTGGCCTGGGAGTCGACTCATCCCCAGGAAATGCCCTGGGGCAGGAGGAGCGGTGCCCTGGCCAGAGGTGCTCAGGGCCCGCCAAGGCACCCCACCCGCTGCTGTGCCCCATGCCTCGGTGCTTCGGGTGCCATGGCATCCCTCTCCCTCCCACCACATCCCGCACCTGGCGCTGTTCCTGCACGCTCTGCAGCCCTGTGTTGGGCTGGGAGCAGGCCTTCTTCTTCTGCTCCTTCGGCATCTCTGTATCCGCTCACGGAGACAAAGCTACAGGCACCCAGGGAGCTGCAACCTCCTCACAGAGCTGCTCTCCTGAGAGTGAGCAGCACGGGGACTCTGGCCCCTAAAGGCACCGGGACACCCCTGTGTCACAATGGCCTTTGGGTGTGGTTGCCCCGCGCATCACAAAGTCCTGGTAGTTGCCATGGAGACCCCATGCCCCTCTCCTGGCAGCCCCACACAGGGACACCCCTGTGTCACAGTGGCCTTTGGGTGTGGTTGCCCCGCACATCACAAAGTCCTAGTAGTTGCCATGGAGACCCCATCCATGCCCCTCTCCCGGCAGCCCCCCCCATGGCCAACATGTCGAGGCCCCCCTCCTCACGCAATCCCAGAATCACTGGGGTTGGAAGGGACCTCTGGAGACCATTGAATGCAACCCTTCTGCCAAAGCAGCGTGGTGCCATCAGCAATCTTGCTGAGGGGGCAATGAATCCCATCATTTACGTCCCTGATAACGATATTTAAGTGCACCATACCCAAGGCTGTCCCCTGGGGGACACTGCTCGTTACCGTCCTCCAGCTGGACACAGAGCCGTCGACCACAACCCTCTGTCTGTGACCTTCCAACCAATTCCCTACCCAATGAATAGCCCACCCTTCAAATCCCTGTCTTTCCAACTTAAGAGAGAAGGATGTGGTGGGAGACCATGTCAGCGGCCTTGCAGTAGGCAGCCGACATCAGCTGCCTTCCCTTTGCCCACTGATACTGCCACTCCATCATAGAAGGCCTCCAGATTGGTCAGGCAAGATATGTCCTTGGTGAAGCCATGCTGGCTGTCTCAGATCATTTCTTCATCTCGTACATGCCTTACCGATGGCAAGTCGGAGGATCTGCTCCGTGATCTTCCCAGGCAGAAAGGTGAGGCTCACCAGCCTGTAGCTCCCCAGGTCCTCCTTCCTCCATTTCTTATAAATAGGAGTGATGTTTCCCTTCTTTCAGTCCCCACGGCCTTCGCCCGTTAGCCTTGACTTTTCAAATATGATGGAAAGTGGCTCGGCATGGCCCGCGCTTCATCTTGAGATGAAATAAAGATTCATAGCTGCCCGCATCCTCCACCAATGATTGTCACGGGTTATCCCTGGATACAAGTCCGTGACAGGGGGGACAGAGGCCCCAGGAAATAAATAAAACAGAAGAGCGAGGGAAAAAAAAAGGAAGGGGTACGAACTGTTTGCCGTGCGATCCGGCCGGCCCCGGGCCACGCGCTCTGGGAGAGGGGGAAGGGCAGGGAGCTAGTGGATGGGTTTAACAAAAGGAATGCACCAGCACCGATCTGAGAGGGAACGGTAATTTACTAAATTTAACTAAATCAAACAAAATGAGAAAGAGAAGAGTATCCAAAACGTGAGATCAAACCACAATAGTGCGAGGGAACCACGCGCTGTTCTCCGCGGCGAGCTGAGAAGGCTGAGCCGGGGCAGCGGGGGAAGCCAGGCGCTCCGTCCGGTCCGGAGCTCCACCCCCACTTCCTCTTCGCGCCAAATCCTCCCCAGGGAAGCCGCACCTCTCCTCCCATCAGGATACTCCAAATGCCCATAAGGGGCGGTAAATGGAACCAGAACGTTAACTCTTTAACTCCTACTAGTTCACATGATGTTCTGATGTGGAATACTGATCACAAAAGAAAAATCACCAAACCACAACAGCAGTGGAATAGAATTTGGAAATAAAACAGGTCCTTAGTGAATTCCATTCTAAACTAAACTCTCATGGTAAATATCAGCAGTGAGAGTCATGTAGGTCACTCCAAAAATAATGCCTCCTGCTTATTTCCATGGGAACTGTAACACATATAAAGAGCACAATAATTGATAGAGCAAATTCTTAGCTATGAAGTTCTATTTTTCATCATAGTCAGCTATGTGAATCAGCCAGTAGTGAACAAGGACTTGTATGCTGTGCTCATAAGTATCTGCATCATAGGAGGTGACCACAATATCAGTAACCACTGTTGAAATGTTCCACCTACAACCTCACTATGCACACACTGACTTTTTGGTCTCCATAAACATTCAGTAAGCACTGATGTATGTTAATATGTGCCATTTTTTCCACATGAAGGAATTCAATGACACACTTTTGCTTCATATACACTTCCACGTCAGATGCCATTGTGTCAGACTGCCTCTCTGCTGCCATCTGTCACATGGCAACAAATAGAATGGAGTATTGGTAGGAAAGTTCAACCTCTACTCCATACCACCAACATCTGCTGCTGATGTTGAGTAATATAATAAAATAAAATAATAAAAGAGTAGGCATTCATTTCAGAGCAGCCCTTACTGCAGTGATTCCCAAGTAATCACCTCTTACCTATCACTGGAGAAACTTATCCCCTTAAATCATTGCTTTCTTTTGTCTTGCATCATTCTTTTATTCATTTTTCTGTGCGTTTGTGACTGATGAGTCTGGCACTACAAAATGTTCCCTCTCTGCTCCATGTATCATTGTCAACTAGTTTTTGATGTTTTGAATGAGAGCTACTAAAATAAAATAAAACTGAACTTTATGTTCATCTTAGGACTAGGTCTTGAAGCATGTGGTGCTGCTTTTTGAAAAACTGAATTGCTCTGCTCCAGACAGTTACAAACAACAATTCTGACTGTCAAAGAGCATACATTTAATAATATAAATTTAGGCTGTCACAGTAAGAAAAGATTGTTCCTTCTGTTGTTTTGAGTGAATGCAGTGACAGCAAGTATCTCAAGGAAAGTATTCAATTGAAACTAGAACTAATAGCTTTTATTTTCATATGGATAAATTATCCGAAACCCTTGTTGTGGTTGACTGTTGTGGCTGACTGCCATTTTTAATGTCAAACATCACTTCTTTTCTATTTAATGACACTCAGTGACACAAGTCTTCTGTCACTTTGTGCTGCAGGACCCATACAATAACTTTACCAATAAACCTTTTGCTGAAGATAGGCTATAAATAATAATTACGAGGAAGATAAACTTGCAAAATTGAAATGCATCAGGAAGGAGTCTGTTAGATTTAAGAAAAGATTTGGGAGTTCCAGTCTCTCTTTTTTCAAATCACCTCTGCAATAGTTGATGAACCAGAATCTGTTGGTAGGAAATGGAGGAGTGCATTAAAGTGATTAAGAAAAATCTTCATGAGTCTTGAAAAAGTGCAGTTAAAGTCCAAATAATGAAAGGACAGGCAAAGAGAATTAAAAATATTGTTCCACAGAGAAGAAGATTTAAAAATGGAAAGGGAATAATGGATAGCTGCAGTGTGTAGCAAATTAGACAATACATCCAGACGTGGAAAAAGCACAGGAGCAGTAGATGTGTACTTGTGCACAGAGAAATAACCAGAATATTGATCAAGTGACTCTGTTCAGGAAGTGCTTCTATATCATTTTTGCTTACAGACTAGAGTTGAAGCCTGAGGGTTCTTAAGGATGCACAGTGTATAAGAATGTAAAGTAAGCAACAGTAATTATATGTCCTCAGTCCGTTTTGGTATTTGCTCATTAGCTTCTCCTTTCCTGTCTCTCCTACTCTCTCTTGCAATAAATAATATAATGATATCAGTAAATTGGAAAATACAATAGAAAACATCTCTTTAGTTGAGGTTTCAAAGACAAATATGAAAACAGGAAAAGTAAGAATATGATTTGGCATGAAGCTCATTCTTATTCTGAAACCTGAAATGGGTCTGGCTTCACTGACGCTGCCAGCATAACCAGTAAACAACAGTTTGTAATAATACAAAACCTTTCACACAAAACTAAGAATTGCAAGCATGAAATTGTAGGACCATGCTAGAATTATTCTTCATGTCTGCTGGCTGCTCAGAGAACCACAATTTATTTTGCTGAAAGAAACATACTAAGAATTAAAAAAGAGTAAAGCTAGATATTCTGCCTTTCTCTCACTCAAAAGGATTGAGATGGATTTAACCCAAACTAAATTATTATGGAATCAGTGCCACACACACACACACAGAAAAACAAACAAACAAACAACAACAACAACAACAAAACAGAAAACTTTTTGCAATATTTGCAGGCAATGGCTGTGACATTTTCAACTTGTTAAAAAGCAAAGAAGTAGGGAAAGATAAAGCCAAACTGGAAGAAAATGATTCTTTGAAATACTGAAATTCTGAAGCCTAATATAACATCTCTATATTTTTCTGTGACAACATGTTAGAAAGATAAAGCAATCTCCATTGGGCACTCCTAAAGCAGGTGCGTGTTTTCAAAGATTTAATGAGCTGAAAATCAAGAAAGAGCTATAGCTCTGGCAGTCTTCCACACTGGATTTCATACACTTCCTGTTTCCCTCAATTACCACTGCATTGATTCCATCTTATTTTTGAGCAAATGTGCTTTCTCTGAGGGTACCACCTTTCTCTGATATTACAGGGAATGGAAATTTTAACCCTTCCTTTGACAGCTTATTTCAAGAGTTACACCTACTTTTAAAAGGCCTCCCTTGGTGCAAATTTGAACTTATTCAGCATTCCCTTTAAACCATTGCCTCTCAACTTGATCTAAAAGCCCTTGCAAGACTTATGGCTCATTCTTAGAATCACAGAATCATAGAATTGCTCAGGTTGGAAAAGACCTTCAAGATCATCAAGTCCAACCACAACCAAACCATGCTACTACCCTAACTCTAACAACCCTCCACTAAGTCATGTCCCTGAGCAGCAAATGGTTTTTAAACACATTCAAGGATGGTGACTCAACCACCTCCCTGGGAAGCCTACTCCAATGCTTAACCACTCTTTCTGTGAAGAAGTGTTTCCTGATATCCAACCTAAACCTCCCCTGGCACAACTTAAGGCCATTTCCCCTCATCCTGTTACCTGTCACCAGTGAGAAGAGACCAACCCCGCTCTTGCTGTAAGCACCTTTCAGGTATTTGAAGAGAGCAATAAGGGCTCCCCTCAGTCTACTCTTCTCCAGACTAAACAGCCCCAGTTCCTTTAGTCACTCCTCATAGGGCATATTCTCCAAGCCCTTCGCAAGCCTTGGTTGCCCTTCTTTGGACCTGCTCCAGCACCTCAATGTCCTTTCCATATTGAGGCACCCAAAACTGAACACAGTACTAGAGGCTCACCAGTGCTGAGTACAGGGGCAGGATTACTTCCCTAGGCCTGCTCACCACACCATTCCTGATACAAGCCAGGATGCCATTGGCCTTCTTGGCCACCTGGGCACACTGCTGGCTCATATTCAGCTGACTGTCCATCAGTACACCAAGGTCCCTTTCCAGTCAGGGACCTTTCCAGCCACTCCTCCCCAAGCCTGTAGGGTTGCCTGGGGTTCTTGTGACTGAAAATGAGAGTTGTTATTCTTTGTTATCAAATAACAAGTTTCATTTAAATATTAACACTTAAAAATTTCTTAATAATTTCAGCTCTTGAATTACTCTGATAGAGTTTTGGATCTCTCTTACATATCAGCTTCTAGTAACATGCAGCTACCTGAATAATAGTTCATTTGAGAGAATATCATTCTTGGAGGCAAGGCCTATTCCTAACTCAGTCAGTATTCCTTTACTTTGTGGACCACTATATCACAGCAGGACACTGAGAGAACCTGCTGAGCTGAATCTTAAAGTAGATATTTTGACTGTTTTCAGTCACTGTTTTATATATATAATCTCTCTCTATACAGTGTACTGCATACTCAAACAATATTAATTTTGAGCCTTGCGGTCCTGTTACCACCTTTTCAGTTGGCTAAATTTTGCTGCAAGCATTCTTTTACAGCTCCTGAGCAATTTTCCCATCAGTACTCCTGTTAACATCAACAGAGCCACAAATTAATTTACTATACACCAGACACTGGAATCACTCTAATCTCTGTCTTTTGTAATTACTATAATGTAATCCAAAATGCTTTCCACTCTCAGATTTTTTTTTGTGATAACTTGGTAGATAGGATTTCAACTGAATATATGACATATAATGAGCAGTAGATTTTATCTGTTTCTTTATCTCCAAGAGTGCTGTTATTCTCTATTTTAATTGTGAACTAGTTCAACAGAGACTCACACAAATATGCGATGAAATACCAGCATGAATACATGAACACCTGAATGGCTTTTACACACTATGATCAATATCTGCTGTTTGCATTCTTTTTCTTTCCGCATCCTTCTCCTTTTCTTGATGTGACAACGAACATTCGCATTTTTTAAACACTCGGGTTCTCAGTTTCACCCAGAATGATTTCTTTTTAAAACTTCACCGATGGCTTGTCAAATGACAAATTGACATTGGTCTACCTTAAAAATATTAGTTATATCAATGTTGTTTTCTCAAAATGAAATAAAAGTGGAAAATGCTGTAGTTTTGAACAGTTGTTATGTCTGGGCTGAAAATAAATTACTTTGAACATGAGTAAAAATGAATTCTGAGATCTCTAGGAGGTGAGGGTCAGCCTGTACAGTATCTGCATAGGACAGAACTTCTACATGATATTTAAAAATAAATACAATATTACTGAAATTTTCCATCTCTGTCTTTATTCAGGGCTGAGGTGAATAAGAGGATCAAAAAAGGCGGCAAAATTCTACCAAATCTAATTCAAGTGCATAGAGAATTTGTTTAGATGCTTTGTTGTTGTGGACAGAAAGAATTTGAAAACAACAACGAAATAATTAGTGATCTACACTTGTGGAGCTAAGGCCATGATACATATTGCAGTACAGTCCAAGAAGGTTGAGTTGCTTTTATACGAGTTAGAGAGAAGTAGTCAAAAGTGTATTATATTTCTTTGGCAGACTGTTGCTAAGATTGTTATTTTATACTGAAGGCTACACTTTCAAAATGCCATGTTAATTCGTGCTATAAAACACTGGCTTTTTTTGCCACAGATTACAATTTTCAGCTTGGTCTATATAACTGCTCGATCGAGACACCTCAAAACATCCTATCTAAAAATAACAGACCAGAATCCTGTCTGCTTTACATATAGTTATGATTTCTATCCAACAGAAAATACCCTTCACTGCTCAAATTTTCCTTTGACCTGAATCTTGAGCAGGCATGTGGAGAAATATTTGTTCTAGATGAAGCATTTTCCCCTGATGTTTTGTAATTTTTCACTTAAGTAACTGAAAGACAAAAAAAAAAGTACTTTTAAATTTAATCAAAATTTAGAAAATAACACCTGTAAAAAATTTTTAAAAATTAAGCTGTTTAAGTATTTAACAACATTTAACACTTCTGAAATTGAGTTTTGTAATGTTTTGTTTCCAAATTGTTTCCATAAGCAAGCATAAATAACAGTAAAATATTGGATCTGGAACAACATGTCTCCCTTTGTATTCCAGTTAATTCACATTCTCTCCATGCCTTGTTCCCAAGCTCTCCAGTCTGTTAATTAGAGAAATAAAATCATTTTGATTTATTAATTGGGAATAGGAAAAATATTTTAAATCATATTATCCAGCTTGTCATGATAACTGTCTGTTTTCACAAACATTTTGGTTCAAAACTTTTCTATTAACATATCTTGAACATAGGCAAATCTGTTTTGGAGAAGTCTATTTATTCATTAGTTGTTTTTTCTGCGTGGGCACACTTGTAGTTTCTTCACTGAATTTCAAGTGACTTTATGTTCTTTCCCCAACACAGGATATGAGCCTGGACAGAACTATATGCAGTCATCTTTAACATCTCCAAAGGGAAATGAGGGAATAAAAGAAAAACAAGATCATGAAAGAAGAAGAGAAATAAATTCCAAAGCTAGTATTATTTTCAGTATTCCAAAGTGTTCCCTGTTCATTATTAGAAGATAGTAATCATTTCCATGGCGCATGGGGGAGTTTCCAAAGCTGACTCATTCTGAACAGCATCAGTAAAATGAAAAAGCAAGAGTTAAGAGCGAGACCTCAACAACTTTTCAGTTCTAAGAATCCAGAGGAAGTCCCGAGCACTAGGAGAATTTGAATGACAGCAAAACTTCAGATACAAAAGGAAAAGAGTGATAGTCACATCAAATAGATATTTAAAAGGAAGTAAAACTGGAAATATTTATAAAGCCGTGAAGTTATATAGCCTTTAATAAGGAGGACCAGAAGAATTCAAAAGAGTGTTTGAACATTCAGTTAAAGGTACTGTTGCCCAGAGACACAGTGAAAATGTGTCTCAAGCTATACTTCAGGAGCATAATCTAAAAAGCACACAATTCTTTCTCCTTAAAACTCTCATCCTTTAAATAACGTGATACCCTGATCTGACTCATCCCACCTGGCAGTGTTTGTGTGCCTAAGCAGAGAATGCTTCCTGGCTCCCCCCCGAAAAGAAGAGCTGTACTAATGAGGAGTTAGGATAAGGATTCTTCATTGCTTTGAAGAGTCTTCGTGTTGGAGTCAAATCCATTCTTAAGATTTGCTATGCTGATTTATGTAAAGGTTATCTGGACCACAGCCAACTGAGAAAGTTTTTGAAAGCTGCTCTTAGCAGCTAAGGTATGATTTCCAAAAATAAATAAACCTATTTTCTCCAGCTCTTGATCCCAGAAGAATTCAAAAGCATGTCAGCTCCCTTCACTGAATGTTACCTGTTACTGAGTTCTCAGCTCTCTTTGTCTCTCCTGGATGGATTTTTATTGCATAAACTTGGAAAACAGCTGCCGTAAAACACAGTTACATATCTTCCAGTAGCACACATTTTTAGAGCTGTTTATTCCAAACAATTCTGGAAACAGGTCACTGTCTGTTATCTTACTTTGCACCACAAGAAATTCTTAGCCAGTAAAGCTGTAGTTCACTACCAGAATGATGAGAATGTTTTATCAGCAAAGTCCATATTTTTGCCCTTTTACTATATATGATTTATCAAATCAAATGATATTTCTGCTTTTCTAAAAAATCAGGGCCTGACGTGTATAAACTTCCTACTCCGATACCCTTCCCAGAGTGACCTCAGCTGTGGGATCAGACAAGGTTGCTAAGGCTTTTTCCTCTTGAGGGCTGGAAACCTTCCAAGAAGAAAGATGACCACCTCTCTGCGACCTATCTCACTGCCTGGACATCCTCTTCTCTCCAGCCTCTTTGATCTTGATCAGCTCACTGCCAAACACAGGCCCAGAACCTTATCACTAAAGCTGACTATGGTCACTTGCTTGTTCCTCTTGACGCAAGGATACAGGGTCTCTCTTGGGTCCTTCCTTCTCCATTTCCCCATACCAACTTTCTTGTTCTTTTTCAAAATGGATATGATATTTGCCTTTCCCCAGTTGTTGGTGACCTCCCCTAATCTTCATCATCATTGAAAAAAAATGAGAGTGGTCAAACCAGTTGTCTCAGCAGAATCGTGCAGACCTGAATGTCCAACAGATTTGTATGGATTGATTTAATACAAATAGTCCGTGACCCAACGCTCACCTACTGATAGTGGTTCTCCTCCCTGAACATTTTTGTTCTAAGCATAAAAACTGGAGAAGTTAATGAAGACTCTATTTATTTATTTATTTAAATTTTCTTTTAGAAGCCCATTTGCAAGAAGACAAGAGCATGAGGCTTTTCAGACACAAAAAAATCTGTTACATAATGTGGGTATGTCATTCCAGACTGCAAAATAAAAACAAGAAATCTGATTTTTGTGCAGATAAATATCACACATACACAATATATGTGCATATATACTCCTACACTCCACACATGCTAGCATCTGTGCAAGGACTCCATACTACGATACGTTCATTTTCTGACAGAACTGTTGATAATAAGGTCTCAACAAACTCTCAATAACAATATATGTATTCTATTTTCATCACTTATCATAATGTGGACATGTGTACATACATCTTTTTCTTACTATTTTTTTTTCTTATATTTGACCTGATGTGGGTATTTTGATTTATAGAAATGGCTTTGAAAAAAAGCCTGAGAGTTATATGGGAGATATTTTGAAAACACAACATGTCCAGATTTTTATCTAAATTTATGCAGTTATAAGACCTCATTTAAATAAATGCACACACATCAGTAAGAACAACAAAAAACATCATAGTGAATCACATAAAGAATTACAATATGCACGTGATACTATCCCACAAGTTGATTGT
Source organism: Pavo muticus (assembly GCA_016647715.1). Taxonomy (NCBI): domain Eukaryota; kingdom Metazoa; phylum Chordata; class Aves; order Galliformes; family Phasianidae; genus Pavo; species Pavo muticus. The sequence goes on from JACDJE010000173.1 coordinate 919,665, forward strand.
TATGTACGCAGTTATTTCATATGTATATACCTAACCTTAAAAATAAAAGGAAAATATACATTCTCTGGTAAACAAAACTTAATGTATATTAGACCATTTACAGTCACATGCACAGAAGGTTGAAAAGCTTGTAGACTGTGTTATGCATTTAGTAAGAAATGTTGCTAATGGTTGGCATGGTGACTCAATGAGAAAGCCAGAGGGCTCACTTGTAAATCATGCTGAACTCCAGAGACAACGCTTTGATTCCTAGAGCTATCAGTCAAACTGAAAATCACAGCCATGGCAATTAGCAGCATGTTTCCAAAGCTCATCACAGAATGCAGGCTCATTGCTTCTTAGAGGGTTTGCCTCCCTGAAATCATGCAGTAGAGAAGGGAGAGAGTATTCAACATGATCAACAGATTGACAATCAACAAGAACCTACTAAGGGGAATTTCAAACAGGGTTGCAGTTTCATTATAGGACCTTGGCAAGTCACTCAATCCAATTTTCCTATCAAGAGTTAGAGGAGGATAAAGAAAAACAGGAAAATTGTAGGGGGCTTATTGATGATGCTAGTGAAGAAAAGTTGACAACAGAAATGTAGAGCTGTATTTTTGTATACATTATCTCGTAATGCACAGCAAAACTTGGTGCATTACTCCAGTATATACAGTACTTTTGCACTCACTTCTGTGCAAGACTTCAAGGAATTCATTGGTAAAAAAAAATGGCATCATCTTTGTCCAAGAAAAGTTAATTTAACAGCTGAACTAGGAGGAAAGCTGAGGGTGCTACCTATGAGAAAAGTAGCAATTTTGCTTACAAAGGAAATCGTGTAAAGAAGAGGGAACCACTGGTGACTGTAGGGAGAAAAGAAAAAGGATAAAGGGAAAAGGTGAAAGGGAACCAAATTCCCTGGACTGAGGGTGTCTTGGAAGTCTCAAACCAGAATTTAAACCAGAGCTAGGAGATATCTTGAGTGCCACAATTCAGCAGGGAATTAAGAGACAATAAGGCTTTCTAGGAACCTGAATTATCTTTGCTGTGACAGCTGAGTCAAGGGGGAATATTCTTCAGAATATCTCCTGAACTTTTCAACTTCAGTAGGCCTATAAAGGCAAAGGACTATATATCTGATGCACTTTTATTTAGAGTTAAATAATCTTTCTAGGGGAAAGAGAAAGTAAGAAAGGTAAAAATGAAGGATAATTCTCTGTAGCTTTCACCTTAAAAATTGTAATCCCAAGCTATCACATACAGGATAACCTTCTATGTAAGAGCCATGCAATGAGAAAAAGTCAGAATTTCATTGTTGCTTTCATATGAGCTGACATATGGAGATTAATTAATTAGTAGCAGCATCAGAAAGTTTCCATGTAGCTCCTAAACATATTAAAATTATCTTACTTCTGTGACAATCTGAAGATAGGCAGCTAGATCACCAGTCAAAAACATAAAAAACACTTTTCCAGAGTGTTCTACAATTGGAGGTAGAATTTTGCTCATGTGGAGCAAGAGAGAAGTTAGAATTTCCAGACAGTCATTTATTTTAAACACTGTTAGAAGCAAAGAGAAAACTTTTTCTAAGTCTCTTCTTCATTTCCTCTGTATTAAACATTTCTAATTCTAACATTCCTCAGAAATTATTCTTAGTGAAAGGTAGAAAAAGGGAACTGTAGAAGTTTTTCTATATCTTCAACCTAACCTTCACAGATTGCTAGAAGGAAGAGTGAGTGAACCCAAATTACCCGCTAGCCCCACGCAGATCATGCTAAGAAAGAGTGGGAGAATTGGTTCAACCTGAGCGATGGGCCTAAAAACTGCAGGTTCATTCCTAGATTTCCACACGTAAACACTCATTTGCATGGAACAATATGATACAAGTAAGACTCTAAAAAATGACTTAAGGAAAACAAAATACCTTCCGAGACCATGTGACGTGTTTCATTTAGAAAACCAGTGTTTATTATCAGGAGAATAAATGGATAACTATTTGCACTTCTAAAGTAAGTATGAGCCGTAGCTTTACGAGATATCAGTAGGACCATAGTAACAGGGAAAGAAATAGCTTTTGCACTAATAAGAGAGAAAAATATTAACAGAATAAGAACTGACAGAGAAGATCAAGAGAAAAGATTGTACATAGTAGATATCCCAATGGGCAAACCATGAAAAAATACTATTAACAAGAAAAGGAGTCAAATAACTTTGAAAGTGTGAAACTAAAATCACCATTCTACGGGCTGAAGGAAAAAAGGAGGGGAAAAAAACTGAAAAAGAAGAAATAAAGCCAGATTTCCAGTAAAAATAATGCAAAACTTATGGAAGAAAACACATAAATCAGTTGATGGGAAATGTATTAAAATAAACAATATTGTCAGGAAACAGGAAAAAATTAACACTTTCTGAATTCAGGTAGTTGTATGTATAATAATGAGTAAAGAATGAATGAATGAATGCAGGATTTGATTTTGGACTCAGTGAACTTGAAAATCTTCTCCAACCAACCTTTACCCATATGATGGAGTTAAGCTTTCCCCTTCAAATCCCTTTGCTATCCAGGAGACAAATCCTCTATTATTAGAGGCTGACAAAAAAAGTTTTCAGATTTTGAAACAAGAGTTTATGACTGATATTGAAAGCAAATTGTTCAAAACCAGCTGCAAGTTCATGCAATGCACAAGTCTTGTCATTATTTGCAATCATGTAAAATATAGGAGGATTTCAGTGAGGAGTACTGAGCATCTTACTATTTCCATGAGCCTTATAATCATTTCAAAATTAGGAAGGCTAGTATTGCTTATGTGCCATTTACAAAACAAATATTTTGATAGCAGTCCTGCCCTAAACAGTCATTACTTCTCTCTGCTGGCTCATTTGACCACTGCAATAGCTCATGCTTTGTGGTCACCCAAGAGTTTTTGGCAATGGTGTGTTAAGTACATTCAACATTCAATTCAATATGTACTGACTGTAAGGAAATAACAGGGAGGGAGGAACTCTGACTCTGAGCCCATTTCTATCATGCATAAAAAACAGTCTCAGTCTTGAGGAAAAACCTACTCACAACAGAAAACCTGACTTGCCTCTTCCCCTCCTCTTCTTTGTCCTGCCTCTCACTGCAGCATCTTGCACTATTTGTACAGATGTTGTGGAAACTAAGTCAAAGAAAATATCTTTCTCAAGACAGCCCAAGACAAAGCAAAAACCAACTGCTTCTTTCACTAAGTTTTATCACTTTTTATCTTACTTATTTATTATTTCCCATGGAAATACACCACTAATTTTTTTCATCTGGATGACTAGATGGTAGAGATTAATGCTATGGTGGAAATGTTTAAATAAACTTGACAGTTTCTTGGAAAAGGCCAGTGAGAAAGGAGGTGAATCAATACGTTCAACCACTCATGATACTATCTATTACAGTGTCCAGGTATAGACTCATTTAATATGTAGCTGTGTGAATCAGACAACATTAATTTAAGCAACAGGAGACTGGATGTATGCAGTGCATGAGAGCAGATAGCCAAAATGGAAACATTAGTTATGAAAGGTCTGCAGGAAAGGTCATAATAGATGTCAAAAGAAAAAGAAACAGTCCAACAAGATGCAGATATGAGCAAGTAAAGGAGGAAGTTTTTCTTCTCTCTGCCTTTGAAATAGAAAATGATATGCATTTTGCAGCTGTTCATTTGAACAGCTAAAAAACACTTGTGAGAATCACTTTTCCTTGTTTTGTTTTGTCCATTATAAATTCTACAAAGATTCTGCTACATAGAGTGCATTTAATATTTCAGCGTCATCTTTTTTTTAATACATCAAACAGACAGTATCACTTCGGTAATTTTAAAGTCCCCTTTCTGTGTATGCTGTTGCAGCTCCTGCCTTTTAAAAAAGAGCTGTTGGCTTGAACTCACTCTGTAATAAATGAGAATCAAGAAAAGTACGTGGAGCAGTCTTCCAGGCAAGTAGTGGAAGATAATTTAAAGGTCTTTTTCCCCAGTAGCTTTTATAAATCATTCAATTCTGGGCTACATTAGACTCTAGTAGTTATATCACACATGCCATTATATCTCTTGTCTTAACAATGCAGAAGTCAAACAGTCATGTGAACAGAAGACAGTCTATTAGAAATACGAAAGAGGACAAAAATATAGCTTTTGAAATAATTAATAAATGCTTATGTTGGTTGGAAAGCAGCGGATCACTTAGTACCATTCTACAGTGTTGATGCCCCACCCCTGGAGGCATTCATGGCCAGGTTAGATGGGCCCTGGGCAGCCGGATATGGTAGGTGGCAACCCTGCCAATGGCAGGGGGTTGGAGCTGGAAGATCTTTAAAGTTTCTTCCAATCCAGGCCATTCTATGATTCTGTGATTCTGTGATTCTATGCTAGAAAATTTCCCTTGTGTTACCACGATCTCCTTGTTTGGAAGCAAAGGACTTCACAAAATCTAGCAAGCACTCAAAATTTTGCTGCAGGAAATTGGTATTTCCCCTTCTCCCAGGTTAGCTGGCTTCAGGATTCTGATCTGATCATGGCTGAAGTTGCATGTTCTCTGGTCTTTATCTGTTCTACCTGGAAGGTTGTAGGCCACATGAGGAGTCGGAGTGAATATCGAACTCTTTCCTCCTGGTAATCAGATATAAATACGTTGAATGCAAGACAGAATGCACATAGCTGGAAAGCTAGCAACAGAGACAGCTTGCTATGAACTTGGACCATTTCTAAGAATCATGGAGGGTCTGAGGGTGGAAGGGACTTCTGAACATCATCTCTTCCAATATCTCTGCTCAAGCAGGGACTCCTAGAGCTTGTTGCCCAGAACTGTGTTAGACTACTTTTGAGCATCTCCAAAGAGGGAGACTTCACAGTCTGTCTGGACGACCTCTACTAGTACACCAGCCTCCTCTTTAGCTCCAGTCTTTAACCACTCTTCCTCTAAATATATATATATATTTTTTCTAATATTCAGTCTGAACGTCCTGTGATGCAGCTCTTTGCCATTCTCTTGCATTCCTTCCCTACCAGGTAGAAGAGACTAGCATCTCCTTCTCCATTTGTCCCCCCCAGGGAGTTGCTGAGATACATGAGGTCATCTCCTGTCTTCTTTTCACTATACTACACAACTCAAGTGTCCTCAACCTCTTCTCATAGAACATGCCTTCTACTCCTTTTATCAGCTTTGTTGCTCTTCTCCAGATTCTTTCAAGGACTTTGACATCCTTTTCACACTGTGGAACCCAGTACTGTAAATGGTGTTCCAGGTGATACTGCACAAATGCTACATATAGTGGAAGAATCTCCCTTGATCAGATGGTTATGCTGTTTCTAATGTAACCCAGAATCTACCCTCTTGGCTGCCAGGGCACACTGCTGGCTTTTGTAGAGCCTACTGCTGACCAGAACCATCAGATCCCTTTCTGCTGAGCTGCTCTTCAGCCATTTGTCTCTCAGCCTGTGCCTGTGTCAAACATTACACCTTCACAGATGCAGAGGCCTCATGACTCTCTAGAGAGTCAACAGCACCTCCCAGTTTCATAGAACGATAGAGTGATAGAATTATAAAACTATGGAATCATAGAATGACTTGGATTGGAAGGTAGGCTGGGAGGGACTTAGAATATGATCTAGTTTGAATTACCCTGCCATAGGCATGGGTGCCACCCACGAAGAGCAGGTTTAGTATCAACAAACATTCCGAGGGTGCGCTCCAATCCTGCATCTGGATAACTGACAAAAAACTTCAAACAGGACTGGCCCTAACATTGAGCTTTGTGGAATACTGATAGAGACAGACCGGAAGCCAGATGTAGCTCTACTATTACAGCCTTTTGAGCTCTACCATAAAGACTCTTTTGTAACCCAGTGAAATAAGATCCTGGTTATCTCATATTTGGAAAGTTTTTCTAGAAGAATGTCAGGAGGAATTATCAATCCTTGGCATGGTCAAAGACATAATAAACAGGGATAAAGCCACAAGAGATGCTAGACATCAAGGTGGTCAAATATTGTTAAATCACAACATGGAAGTAGGGAGTATTGCAGCCATAAATTATCACAATGTAAAGAAACAAAAAGACATCTCTGGTTGTTCCTGGTAGCCCATGCTCATGCTGGCTCTTGTTAAGCTTACTGATGACCAATACCATCAGATTCCTTTCTGATTTGGTAGAACTGAACCTGTGACCTTAAGGTACACAGAGGCAGGCACTGAGGTGCCACTTTGAAGAGAAAAGAATTTGACAAAGACAAAAAATTACTAAGATAATAACATAGCAAAGCTAGTAACGCAGTTCATGACATTCGAGGCAGAAAACATGGAATGATGTGTTTTATACCAATACTTTTAGGAATCAATTTGGAAAATTGGAAATTCAAAGAATATGTGTCATCTTATTGTAAAGAGCAGTAAGAGTAACAGCAAAAGAGATGATGATAAACTAATGTTGAGAGGATCTGACCTTGAGTTTACAGGTTAAGAGCTAACTTCAGTGCTTGATTTAAGGCTATTTGATAACTTGTAAGTAGAACCCTGAGATACATTTTTTTTACAACTGGCTGATTTCAGATGACTTTATAGAAGTCAACTTAGGAGAAAAGGCAGCGTCTACCTCAGTGTGTGGAGTGTTCTATCTGTCAGATGCAGGACAACCAGAACCTATTACAGACTGCCAAGCTTCTGAGGATACAGAGCCATGTCTCAGTCTAATAGTCATGACATGAAAAGGTATTGAAGATGAAAACCTAACACAGTGCAGGCAACTCCAATTTGTCTCTAATGACATCTTCTCACTTTCACTTTTCTGCTGCCAGATGCAAACTGCCTAGACAGGACTTCAATAATTTTCCCAGTCTTGGAGGAGGACTACTGGGGCAAAGCACTAATGATAGCCCTTTCTATCATAAATGGTTTCTGGTGATTGTTCCCTCCCTGTGTTCCTCAAGGTAGACACTTTGGTTGGAGCCAGCAGATGTTCTTAAGTCAGGGCATGCTGTTTTTCCCATCGCAGAGCAAATGGGACTGCAAGGACTGCTTTGACATCTGTATGCAGAAAATGTCTCTTTGGAAACGAGTACTTCAGTTACCTCTGGAGTACTGTTTAAGACTAATTAAAACTAATTTGCCCTGTTAGAGCCAAAAATATCTGCCTGTTGTTAACCACTGCCTAACAGCCTTACCTGTCCTCATACCTACACCCCCTCCTTCCCTAACCTTTTTTCCACAGGACTTTCCTTTACCATATACTCCTAGCAACCCAGATGTGTGCTGTCCACTATCAGTGCAGTCAGTGAATGCCTGCATTCATAAGCCTTGAGCTCACACATAGCATACACTCTCTTCCATTTCAGGTGTCTTTTAGACTCACCACAAACAGTGACCTGCTTTCTCTGCCATCCTCCCTTCAGTATCTTCAGAGCTTTTTCCCAGTTCCTTGTCTGTTTATTTTCCTTGTCATTCATATTCTCCCAGTGTTTATTCAAATGGTTCCACCTCAGTACCTGTCATATGTACTGTATGGATTGTGCACTCTTTCCCTCAGAAGTGAGTTAATTATTATTTTTTTTTTAAAGGACTCTTGCTGAATGGGTTGTTTTGTGATATATTAATGGATGAGAATTTTGTTTTGTTTTGTTTTAATGTTTCTTAGATGGGAAGCTCATTCTCCTTTACATATTTGCACTCTTTAATTCCACGAGACTTAATCTGTTAGTGATTCGTTATGACTAGAAGTGCCAAAAAGACTTTAAGAGGAATAATATTTCTGAGAGTAGTAAAGGATTAGGCTTTCTGTCTCCTAAATCTTTCCCATTCTCTCCTGTCATCCCTCAGTTAGTTTTGGTAGATTCAGGGAGCTTCTTTCCCCTCTGAAAGTTAAGAGTTTTTCTGTTTGGTCTGTTGGTTTGGTTTTGGTGGTTTTTTTACACACAGAACCCCTAATTCTATACGGTATATAATTTGCATGTGTGAGCATAATATAAATTGTGAATAATTCTCATTTTGCACATCCATTTAAATAGAAAGACAGTGAGAAAGGATCCAAAACAGTATACAGCAAAGAGAGGGATATGACCTCTCTAAAGAGATGACAAGGAGTGCTCAGCCATTATCGTTTTAGGAATAGGACTGTTGCTAAGCAACAAGTCTCACATAATCTTGCTCAGCTTTTGTATCTGAAGAAAATTGAGGCAAGGAAAAGTTTGGAAAGCTAATGAGGAAAAAATAGCTTCAGTGCAGAAGAATCAATAGTGCACCTGACCAGAAAATAAACTATTAATGTAGCCTGAGAAACCAAAGCTACTTATAGATACTTAAAAGCAAATTTATTATTTTCAGGTGTGTTTACCTGCACATTAGCTTTTCTTTATCTCTGAGTCCTTTGGGTATGGGACTACAGTTTCTTTGGGTGTGATTGCAATAGCTTGCATAAACCTTCCTTTTCTGTTTTAAAGTAGTAGTTTTTATTTCTTTGTGTGTCATTTAAGTTATCAGTAAACTACCCATAGCCTTCAACAGTGCTGAAATAATGAGTGACACTGTTTTTAAATTTTGCATTGATATCTGAAATCAAACCTGAAATTAGGGAATGGTTCCCCAGTACGTTTTTTAAGTCAATATTAGTAGCATAAATGCATACTATTGGTATCAGAAAACACTATGCCTGCCAAAGTATGAAATCACCAATGTCATTTCCATTTTCTCCTTACATTCATTTATAGTGGTGTTGAACCTCATAATTTATTGTCATACTCTTCTTACTCAGGTGTAAAGGTCTAAAGGATCCAGCCTATTTCATCCATCACCTAAGCAAGAATTATGCTTTGTACTGGCAACCTGTTAAAGGTCGTGGGTCAGATAAGTAACTGCAGCTATTTAAATTATCAGTTGTAATTCACTATTGCTGTTTCTCATTATTGCTAAAGTGAGAGTGGTGTTGTAGATGCATATCATCTGACTGTGTTCTTTCTGTTGACTTACAACAATTCACTTGATTAGTAAAACAAAGTAAATATAATAGCAGCATGATATATGCAACATGACAGACCATCAGGCAAGAGCTTTCATCTTAAGAGACTAAGCATAGTTTATAACATAAAGAGAGGAAAGAAATGGGAGCAAAATTTTACTAATTGTCATTCTAATCGTTACCCAGGGAATGATTTGTGCTATGTAAGTGACAGTAAGATCTCTTATTATATTTTAGCAATGTAATTTAAAGAGGAAAAAAAAGGCAAAACAACTACAGGTGGTCATCAATCATAGCTGTATACATGTTGAACGAAAGAAGAAAGAAAAAGAAAAAGAAGAAAGAAAAAGGAAAAGAAGAAAGAAAGAACATGAACAAAGAAAAATATAGTTTATTTATAGTCTTTTAAAATGTATTCTAGTGTAGAAGCCTTCAGCAGAGATTAGACTCTTCAGATTCAAATTTGCTTCAAGAAAAATCTAGAGAAACTTATTCCAAAAATGAGTAAAGATTCCCATGTTAGGGTATGATAGCTATCTTAGGCTGTTAAAAATTAATTATTTTGTCTTAGGACAAAAAGTCTTGGCTGCACTACTCTAGAAAATCTTTAGAAGTTTAGAGAATACAAGATGAGGAACTTCTCTTGTTAAGTTCTACTGAAGCAAAAGAATTTTGGAGCAAGCCAGAAAGATGTCACTAAGCATGAAAGAAAAACTACAAATCAAAAAGCCAAAAAGCAGTAGCTGCACATAAATTGAGTTGACCATCTTTATCCTCAGTGAAGGTATTTTTCTCCCTGACAGTGAGTGACGGGCTCCTACTTACCGCTGTAATTTTTAGGTCTTTAAGGTCGAGGAACACAATCCATCCTACTTAATCAAAAGGAATAATTCAAGGAAAAGTCTTAGGAAAAGTAAGAAATATTAAAAATATTTCCAGTTAATGTAATTGTCTTTCTTTATTTGTCAAGCTCATCAGAAGCCCCTGTCTGCAGCTAAGTCCAAGACAGTTTAGTAACAGGACAAGCTGTCAGTATACAATAAACAGCAATTCAGTATCAAGTTAAAATGATGATAACGAAAACATAAATCTCATTTCCTATCAGCAGGATAGCAAAACTCATTGCTGAAGTGGAAATGCTGCTTTTCCTCGATGTTCTTCTCTGCTTCTGTTTGTTCGGTCTGATTGCTGTTGTTAGTGGCTTGCTGGCAGGGAGGAACAGGAAAGAGCTGTGCTGTAAAGCTGAGTGATGGGATCAGAGCATACGGCTGCTTGTTCACAGCAGAAAATTTTATATACTTTTCTTCTGGAAAGAGGAAGGCATATTTCTGTCATGGCTTACTGAATTTAAAGTATCAGTGTCTGTCATTCTTTCATTTTCTCAGCACCTTCATGAGATTGCTTGGCTAGTTTTAGCTTAAGAACAGGTTCTGTGCCTCTATATATATAAGAATATAACATCTTTCCTCAACTTGAAGGTCTTCTACCTCTGACTTTTTGACAAGAGTATCCAGAATACATTTATAGGCATCTTCTCTCCAAATTAAACTCAGATTTTCTCTTAGGTTCATCAACATTTAGTAGGGCTTGAAATCTTGGATTTATATTTTTGTTCTTGCATTGTATATAAAGCTATTCAGACACGATAGATCTCTTGTGGCTTAGTCCTTTAAATCTTTAGCCTTCATTATTCTTAAAAGAAGGCATACCTCATGCTAATTACCCTTGTTATCTGCTTTTGGTAGAAGAATTGTTAAACTACTGCTAGATAGCAAATACATTTTCTTACATATTCTCTACATTTTACAATGAAAATTGTTATTTAGAGAAGGAGTTGTTTTATTCATCCTGATTTACTTATGTGTTTCAGAGCTATAAAGAAATAAATGGTTATGAGACTCACTAATCATTTTACTGTGGAATTTGGGTTAAGTTAATCATTGTACTGCTCCAACTGCCTAATGTAAATTCAGTTTCCACTGCCAGTAGGTAGAATCTGACTATTAATTGTACTTTCTTAATTTGAAAATGGCAACTCAAAATCATGTTTATATTAAACCGCTTATTCTGAAGTACAACCTATTAGCAGTGTTTACTCAAGAGATAAGTGAGGACTATCAAAACTTTATTCTGAGAACAAGACCACTTTAAGCATGTGTATGCCACCACAACAAGCAACATTTTACCAAAAAGCCCACAAAATAATAGTATTACACAAACCTTACAAGGAATGTAGTTCAAGCCTTCACTGTATCTGCCCCAGAACCAGTCAGATAAAATCTGTCCTGGTTGGATATCCTATCCTATACTGGCTTCCTTCTTTGTTTAAAAACTAGCATTAAATATTATGCAAATACACTGTCTACAATACACTATCTTACTACAAAGATAAGCATTAGGTTTGGGGTATTTTTTGCTGTTTTCTTATTTGTTCAAGTAAACTACGATGTATGGTACTTCCTGTAAATCTGAATGTAAATGGCTAGTTGAAAGGCTTTTCTTGTGGTCATTACACTTTGGAAAGGCATGCAAAACTGCAGATATTGACTAGTGACCACTGTAAGTGATTTTTTTAACGCATTTCTGAAGTGAGCTAATTAAAAAGCATTTGCAGCTTGATTATTCTATCCATTTTTTTTTTCCATCTCAAATGTTCTGGCAAGTTGGCGATGCTGAGTGAAACAGCTGGCAGATAGAAAGTTTTAAAGCAGAAACATCCACCATGGAATTAACTTCTTTGTTGATCCAGAACAGGTGCTGATAGAATAAAAAGCATTTGGAATGTGTGCCATATCCTTTAAATACAAAGAGATAGTCTATAATAATAGTCTATAATAGCTGAGATCTTCATTTCCCAGAAGGCCCTAGTCTCCCATACATAAAAAGAGTATAAAAAAGTTTGTTGGCTATGTGACATATTGTTGTCAAGCTGTTGTCTTGCTTTACTCTGTACTGACGTGGTCTCACTTCGAGTACTCTGTGTGGTTTTGGGTGCTTACAATACTACAAATTATCAATTTTATGTACTCCTTTCATGATAGCCTAAAGTTATATCTGCATTAACATTAATAATACATGTACAATAATGCTAACAATATTGTCCTCTCATTCACCTTGTAATTCAGTTTCCTTTTTTCCTCACCATCATTAATTTATTAAACTGAATTTATTGCTGATTTATTAAGAGGAAAGGGAAAATTCAAGAGAAGTACGTGCTTCACAACAACTACAGTTGTTAACTTCTCTGTAAAATTGGTTTGAACCAATTGCTATTATGAATTTTCAGGCTAAAGATGGTCTTTGTGTACCACTGTGGAGATGTCACACTATTCATATTTCCATATAATGGTACACATTTCCTTGTTTCTTGCCTTGATCCTTAAGTTATGTGTAGAAAACATTAGTTGTGAATATGCACTGTTCTGTCTCTTCACAAGCAAGTGCATTTCATTTGTAAACTATATTTTAATCAAAATCTGCTCTTGATTAAAATCTGCATCAGATCTTTGTTGTAAGGTGCTGAAGCCATGGAAATGCTACCTTCTAACAACAATAACAAAAAAAAGGTGTTAACAATTCCTCCTCAATTTTGTAATGGCCATTGCATCATAATCCTTTTGCCGTAGAAGTGGCAGCATTACTAGTCTAAATCCACTTTTTGGATGAAGGCAAGAAATTGTTTGTGCAAATGCTAGCTAACCCTTGAACAAGGTAACATGTCTCTCATAGTGTGAAAGGGCAACGAAAGCTTTTCTTCACTTCCAATGGTGTATTTAAAGTTAAAATGTGAAAATCAATGTTTTTTTTCTAGTGGAGTGCTATCACAAGAAATGTTTATGACAAAACAATTCTTTTTCTTTTGTGCAAGCTGTGGTCTCAGAAATCCAATGAAAAAGATTAACATAATTTGTGTGCGTAGCAAAGGAAATGCCTGTTGTCAACCAGTGACTCAGAGGCTGTAGGGGTGGGGCAAAGACACCTAGGACTACATTGATATAGGGCCCACTTCCAGAAGATGCAGCTATTTCTCACTTCAGGAACGTGTTATCTAAGGTGAGCAGTCACAGCAGCCCGAAACAGAAGAAGCTGCATTGCAGCACATCAGCCAGGCTCCCCATTTGCCCTTCCCACCAACCATCCACAGCAGGAGCCATTGTGGTCCTGCCATCTTCATTCAGGCACTCTGCTGTTGGCATGTCAAGAATTGTATAGTACACATCTACGTGCAGGTTGTCTGACCCCCAAAAACAAGAAACTAATGACACTAATCAGAGCTCAGCACACTGCAAACAGCTGCACAGTGTGTCTCCCCCATGCAGCTCTGCCAAAATTCCCCACTTTTGGCCTGTCACACTTCTATTCTGTTCCTGGGCTGTTGCTAGACCTCTGCTTCCTGTCAGTCCTGTCAAGTAATTATGCCAAAATTTTTGCTTGCTTAATGGTATAAATGCAAGCTAAATGAGGAAGTTGGAGCCCGCTATTACTTACTGTTATACACTTTCATTTCTGAGGAAAAAGGTTACTGATTATACTTTTCTCTAAGGAAAGTAGCTTAGTGGCCAAGACTTCCATACAGTTTTAAATCACTGTCTCTACTTATTCTACTTTGATTTACAGAGTTCTGAATTCTCAGAAGCACCTCTCCTTATTTTCTTGCTGTTTTTTCTCTTCCTTTAAAATTGGATGACTAAGGAACATTATATTCACCACACATAAACAATCATAAATTTACTTCAAAGTAAGACTACTTTATTCTTTTTTTTCTTCTTCTTCTTTTTTTTTTTTTTTCTGGGTTTAGGGGTGGGTCATTAAATAAAGCAATCAAGCAAACTGTGTTATTGTTTCATGGCTAATAACTTTTAAACTCTAGGGGCCTTTAATGACTTACACGTACAAAAAAACCCAAAAACATTTGGTGTAAAATAGATTCCTCTGAGTCTCGTGAACTTGTGTTTCACATGTTCAACCTCTAAAATACAGCCTTAAATTTTTATAACAAAATAAAGCACATTTTCCTTATTTTTTTTTTTCTGCTGTGCCTGCAAATACTCTCCCACTCCTGGGTAAATCAAAGCTACATAGAGACCAAATAAATGGACTTTTTCCAAATGGGACTTTCAGCTGTAGGATCATTTTCTGCAATATATGATTCCTACTTCCTGTATTTTGTAGTTTGTTAAGTCATTAGTGGGCAGTATTTTTTCATCCAATGGTTTCCAAAGTTGTTCATATGCTTGTTTCATCTTCTAACAGCACTGTTGACATGTTTGATAAGCATTTCAGTAAGAAACGTTATAAATGAATTCATTACAGTTCCATTTCAGATGTCATGCTTTAGGGTGTAATGGGACGGTGGGGACCTTGGAAATTAAGGGCAAAGTAATTAGTAAGGTGGAAAACGATGGGAATGTGGAGCTAAACATATTTCAGATAATTCAGGGATTTCAATGAAAGATCAGCACTACTAGACAAACAAATAATTCAAGCACAGTTCAAATTTTTAGTGTAAGGAAAAATAATTACGCAACCCTGTAACCCAATGATTAGGTATGGCATTGCAGGTAATATGCCACAAGGTTTGTGCTGATCTTACAAGGTGTCAAAATTGAGGCTTCTTGGGCTGACTCTCTCTGAGTACGTCTTGGTCTGTTTGGAGGTTTGCTCTTACTCAGCTTTAGTTCCAGCATTTTTTCTTCTGACCACCTGGCTATGACTAACTTATCTTCTGTTTATCTTTGTATGATGCAATAATTTGGAAGTTTTTACATGGGTAGGTAATAAGACACTGTTAGTCTCTGTAAAAGGAGATGTTTCATCCTATGGCATAATGACACCACAGGTATTGGACCCCATAGAAGCAGGAACACGAGGATCAGTGTACAGAAAGCCAGATCTGGAATGGTGTGACAGAAGGCATGAAATGGTCCTGGAGACCCTCAAGCTTGACTAAAATAATATAATTTTCAACCACACATGTAAATCCTTAAAAAGTGCACAAAAACTTAAACTTCTTTGTATAAGATATACTACAGTTGTCTTCTCAGCACAGACACATAACAAGTTTTAATTAGAGAAAACAGAGAAGACTCCATTGCTCTGTCTGCAACGCATCCTCAGAACACTCTGTTGCTATGGTAAACTGTAATATTAGCGTAACTTACTACCAACAGTGCTATCACTCCAGAAATGTTTCAGTGTAGTGCATCATTATTAAACAAATTATTACCCTTCAACTAGGTACTAGTTAATGCTACTCTGTTATCACATGTCAGTATAGCAATTCCTCAAACACACAAGCTATGAACCTACTTTAAGTTGCCATTGTAGAGGAAGGGACTGATTGATTGCAGGAAGACCTTCTGTGTACTCTCTCATCTATATGTGATAAATGGGGAATTTAAATAGGTGCATTGACAGTGATTGTAAGAATGCAATGATGGTCATGGCTCAATTTCTTGAAACTTCTTCCATATGTTTATGTAGCCTTCATGTCCCAGAAATCAGGAAGGAAATAGGTTCTGACTGAAGATGTGAATTAATATTTTACTGAGGTGAAAAGGGGATGTTACGAGCTGTCTGTTTGCTCAGGTAGACATCAGTACTTCAGTCTTGCTCTGTAGTTCGAAGATGAATTTGGAAATTGGATATTCACAGAGCACTAGGCAATGGTCAGTGGGCACCTGGTGCAGAGTAAAATTGCAGAGGACAGCTTTTAAAATTAGATATTGTGTAGAAATCTGTTTCCATAGCATCCTGTGGAAAGTTTTCTGAATATAATATTACAGAGGATTTTTTGCTTAGTTTTCATCAATAAGATGTGAAATATACCTTCCACGTATGTAAATGAAAGCCAGAAATCTAAATGAAATGGAGAAACAGTGTAAATTCTACTTAAAAATCCTATATCGAAACAAAAACTGTAAGGAGAATGAAACATACATTTCCTTTCTGTTTATTATTATTTTAGACTTTTAACATCAGAGGAAAATAGCTTTCTGAACTTGTTGACCATTGCAACAGTAGTTCAGTTAAAACAGTTTACATTGCAAAACAGAGAAGTGCTTTTTTGTACTGTGATTCTAGTAAGGTATGCTTAACTTACGGCTGGTAACTGACTATCTCCAGCAGCACAAGTTTAAGGCTCGGGAATTGATGAGCATGCACAGGAAAAAAGCTCATAGATCACATGATGGAGTCAAGTTTCAGGATAAAACCTT
>JACDJE010000173.1:935883-953883 GCA_016647715.1 Pavo muticus
CTTAAGGAAGAGCAGGATCGGCCTCCTAAATATCTCATCTGAGATTTTTAACAGCATATATCATGAAAGCAATTGTATGGATAACAAATTAACACCCCTCAATCAAGTTTGCTTCTAATTACAGCAGGATATCATTTAAACTGTCATAGTTTTTGAAGCATAGAAGGTCCCACTAATGTCAAGTGCAATAAAGTGCATCAGTACCTTAATTCAAATTCTAGTGTATCAGATTAGATTTACAAGGAACAAAGCAGTTTTGTTGGTTTTGTTTGTTTGTTTTCTTCTGTAAACAATTGCTACAGGTTTATAAATTAAATTAGCACACTGAGGCTTGAAAAATGTCAGTGGTACCTCCAGGGAAAGGTATATAATAAAGTTCTGTTTGGCTAGATTGCATGTAAATCTGAGATTCATTGAAGTCAATAGCAAAATCCCTGCCAAGTATAAAAGGACTGCATTTTGCCTAGAGGGAACTTCTGAGCAAGGATAGATACTAACTGCATGTGTTAACTAAATTTCTTCATTGTTGTGGTCCCTTTGTATGGAGAAAGAGACTTAGAAGGTAGAATGAAATATTCCTGGAGCTAGGTTAGAGTATTAACTTCATTATTCACCTTATTTTCAGTCATGAAGTAAGAGATCAGAGGACCAATTCCACTTTTATTAAAGCCCATAAGTGTGTCAATGGGCAGACATCTAGTTGCTTTATCAGCCATTTGCTTTGTTTTTTCTCTCTCTCCCTCCCTCTCTCTCTCTTTATTTATTTATTTACTAATTGCCATAGGAGCTCTGTTAAAATCATCTTCACCTACTGATCAGCCAGAGGGCTAAGAACCTATTTGGACAAATCCTACAGACAAACAAGGTCTGAGACAACAGAAGGTTTTCGTTGTCATTCCATTGCCAGAATCTACACTTGACTTGTGAAAAAATGATGGGCTCTCATTTACAGGGATATATGGTACAGGCATATGTACAGGAAAAAAAGTTATGTGGCACCCAGAGTTCTAGTTTAGTTTTCACTTTGCCATATATTTAAAAACATATAAAAGATGCAGTTTGTAGGATGCTTATAACCTGTAAGGAACGCATCTTTAAAAACGTGTACTGAATAAATAAGCAAGAACCGTCCCCCCTAAAAGTCAGGAGGAATGCAATTTAGACTTCTGAAAGTAATTTATGGACTAGCTAACATCAATAGTTGTCTATCAATGTCACTGATACAGATAAATATGTTTTAACTAACACAAACTTAACTGTTCTCAGGCAGCAATTAGTCCAAAGGCTAAGAAGTTCATTTAAACTAATAACATTTATTTATTCATATTTTTTTCTCTCTTCCCTCCTCCATCTTCTAATAGCTTGTCAATTCTTGGTCTTATTTGGAAGACAAATTATAGTAAGATTTAATTTTTAATAGGAAAAAATTTTCCTAGGCTAATTTGAGATGAATGTATCTTGTGACAAGTGCTATCAAGTACAAATACAAACATGAATTGAAACTTCTGACTGTGTGTGTTGTCCACATATTTGCTCCTTCCAAAGCTTTTCCTAAAATTTAATGCTACTCTCTTTTCATCCATCCAAACGTTACACTCTGCTTTATGTGGGCCAGTATAGGGTTACAATCATGCACTCATTATATACACAAATTCTAGAAAAGAAGATGGAATATAGCTGGAAAGATATTCAGACACCTGTGAATAACATTCCTAAACTCATTTAGAAAACCCTGTAAACTCACTGATTTTTCCTGCTAAAAGAATGAAAGCTTGCAGAGTTTTTTTCATTTTATGCAGTTGCTTAATTTGAAAATGAACACAACCACAAAAAGAATAATACTTTGTTTGCCGGACATAATAGAATATCTTGGCTCATTTTCCTACTGCTCTTGAAAATTATTCCATCATTCCACTATTTCCAGCATCACTAGGTTAGAAATTTTCAATACATAGAAGAAATAGGTTTTTAGGTTTTTTGTTTAACTATTTCATGTCTTCACCAAATGGTAATGTAATGGAGTAGTGTAATGCATATACAGAGTGACAAATGCAGTGAAGTGCAATGCTAAAATGGTACAGATCAGCAACACTAATTTTCAGTTATTGAGAAAACTCTCTGAATACATTCAAGAAAAAATAAATCAAATGGAAGGGTTCATATAACAGAGACTACTGGATAGATGTTTAAAAACATTAAAAATCACTTTTGGTTATTCTGTTTTTCACACTTCTATCGGACACAAAATATGATCAAATTTTGGAACACATAGTTTGATTTCAAAACCATGTCTTTAACATTCTGTAGGAAAACTCTTACAGGCAAGATGCTGTGCCAGTCTTACACAAACCTCCTGTTGCTGGTACTATTTTCTTCCAGTACCTCGCTGTAGCTGGGACGTGCCGAATCAAATACTTTGAAATTACTGTGGAAAAGATCACTGCTATTAATAACATTAACAATATTAATAAAATTAGAGCTTTGTTATTTTTGAAGGGTTTTGAACTAGGCAAGAAACTGTAACAAACATTTTGAATGTATACTTTATGGTGCTTCACATTACTCTGATTCTAGTTGATAATAAAGACATGAGAAACCTTATAGCTGTGTTTTCATACACCTGGTACCTGGATAAACTCTGTAGTAATTTACAGAGCACCTGTGGAGCCTTCGTACGTTTTTGAGATTTTCGTAACACATGGAAAATGTTGTCAGGCTGAGTTATGGAAGTGATTATGTAGAAAACAACCATTAAAAACAAACAAACAAATAGACAAAATGCAAAACAGAGGTACTAAAAGAATGAATTGTGTAATTACACACAGCTTTTACAAATCTAAAACAAAAATGGAAGGAGTACATATTATCTTTCCTAGTAAAGGTATGATTTTCTAAGTACTCATCACTGAATTCTGACACTTTCCTTTGCAGTACTGGTTAGAGGCTAATAGTGGAGAAAGGGCAGACATAAAAAACTATACTGTGATAATGTCCCTGTGACCATTAGGTGACAGACCATGCCTAAATATGGATGTATATGAAAATGCCCTTGATTATCATTTACTTCTATTTTGTGCAGAATCTTTAAAGCCAGCTGCATTCTCAAACTCCTTTTCCATAATATACTGGGGTAGATAAACTGTAGGTCAGGGGGTGATAACTATCCTCTGCTGGAGAGGTATTTACTCAGCCATGAATGTTGACACAGAGGTATGCATCCCCCGTAACAGCTAAAGAAGGAAATAGGATATCAAGCAGTCAAAGTAACTTTTACAACTCTGTGTTGATAAGTTAATCACTTGGAGAGGAATTAACCATATAAATAATTATACACTGTAGAATCGGTTGTAGTGAGAGTTAATTTCTATGACTAACAGTCTGTTGATGTCTTTCACTTTGTTGTATAGCAAATGTTCCTGTTCCAGTGAGTTTTATAAATTGGAGTCTGAACACAAGAGTAAGTCTCTACTGTACCTCGATTAGTTTCAACATCACCTTTTTCCAGAATATATATATTTTTAATTATAATGTAAAACACATTAGAAAGCATAAGAAGAAATAACAAAAGATGTATTTGAGCAAACTTTTAATAAAACACTACTTTCAAAAATCTTGACTTTTTTTAATATATTTTCATGTATTGATATGAAATCAATGTATGTATTGATATCATGTATGTATTGATCCATTACGTACTGATAAAGCCAGAGAAAATTAAACATGATAGGATACAGTATTTTATGTTTACAGATAATTATGAAGACATATTTTTCTATATAATATTCTGTATTCCATCCTTACAATTGAAACCTAAACTGCCAAATAACCTTCTGAATCACAGAATTACAGAATGGCCTGGGTTAGAAGGGACCTCAAGGATCATGAAGCTCCAACCCCCCCAGCGCAGGCAGGGCCACCAACCTCCACATTTAATAATAGACCAGGCTGCTCAGGGCCACATCCAACCTGGCCTTGAACACCTCCAGGGGTGGACGGGGCATCTACAACCTGTCTGGGCAGGCTGTTCCAGCACCTCACCAGTCTCATAGTAAAGAACTTCCCTCTGACATCCAACCTAAATCTTCCCTCCTTCAACTTAAAGCCATTTCCCCTTGTCCTGCCATTATCTACCCTTGTAAGGAGTTGACTCCCCTCCTGTTTGTAGGCTCACTTTAGGTACTGAAAAGCTGCAATGAGGTCACCTCGCAGCCTTCTTTTCTCCAGACTGAACAAGCCCAGCTCCCTCAGCCTATCTCAGGGGAGTGCTCCATCTCTCTGATCATCTTTGTGGCCCTCCTCTGGACCCTCTCCAACAGCTCTGTCTTTCTTGTATTGGGGGCCCCAGACCTGGACACAGTACTGCAGATGGGGCCTCACGAGGGCAGAGTAGAGAGGGACAATCACCTCCTGAATGTGCTAACTAAATCCAGAGCTAGCTGCAGCTTACCTTGACTGTCATTTTCCTTCATTTCTTCTTTTCTCTCTCCATTTTAAAGTCCTAATATAGAGCACAATGAAGTCAATACTCTAAATGTAATTTTAGCAGTCTTCAGCAAAGAGGTACAATATAAGTGGCATATATTCTGGTAAAGAATTTTATTCTTTAGTCCATGCTAAAAGGAGTTATGCATTTTAGCACAGATGATCCTATTAATCAAAGCTGACCTGCCACTCAATTCAGACAAGTAAAGTTTTATGACTCTTTCATGCTCCAGCTATTCCTTGTCTGTTGTTTCTTGGTATTTGTCATCAGGATATAATACGACGCTGGAGTCCTCATTTTAATGCTTCATTTTGAAAACTACAAGATTATTTAGTTCATAAGCTCCACAATATTTATTCTACTGCTACAAATGTCTACACTTAACATGTGCATTTTCATATACCCGAAAGTCATGGCCTGATCTCATGAACAGATGTATCAGAAAAATGAGGTGAATGTATACAAAGAGGCAGGGAGGCAGCCAGCAGCAAAGGCATCTTAGTAAAGCATTAACACTGGTGAAAACACAGGCAGGAACTGGAGCTGCAAAAATCATTTTGAAAATCTACAAATCAAATCAACGTCTGTAAGGAAAGACATAAACCAGTAAACAGCTGAAGTCCCAAATCATAAAACAAGTAGGAACAGAAGTATTTACTATATATCACACAGTGAAAGACAAATAAGACAATACTCTACACTATTAGTCTTAGAAATTATGAAAGATGTTTTGAGAGACACTTCTATTCTTGCCACTTCCCCCTTGCCCATAATTGAAAGGTACCAAATGCACTGTTTGAGGGAAGTTGTTTTAGCTCACCTATATGTATATGTATGTATTTATAAAAATCTATCAATCCCCAGTATGTATAAAAATGTATCAATCGCTGTGTATTTCACAGCTGGATTTCATAAGCCTCCAGATGATAACTAAAGAATCAATAAAATGTGAATTTTGTATAAATAAATCAATTTAGCATTCTAGTTTGCCATGCCATTTCAGGACAGCCATTTAGATGAAATATTATCTGCTTTGTCTTTTTTTGTTTGTTGTTCATTTATTTTAGTTTTAGTTTTATATAGAAAATGACTATTACATTTGAGTTTTAGATTTGCGTCCATTTATTTTTATGCAAAGCATATATCAGAAGTAATCAAGACTTCTTAGAATCAAAGCTACTTTTTGTGACATTACAGACTCAGAGCCCAAACACACAATCCTAAATTCTGAACATACCTGTTGTTCTTTGCCCAGTGTGTCTTTCAGAAACAATTTTTTTTAAAAAAAGTAACAATATTTTCCTGGTTCTATCCACTCACTGTCTGGGAAGTGACTAGCTGGAGAGCAGCTCAGTAGAAAGAGATGTGATGATTCTGGTCAACAGCAGGCTCAACAAGAGCCAGCATTGTGCCCTAGCAGCCAAAAGGGAAAATGGCATTTTGGAATGTATTAAACACAGCATAAACAGATGGTCAAAAGAGATGACTCTCCCATTATATTTAGTACTGATGCAAGCCTCACTTGGAATACTGTGTGCAATTCTGGGCTGCACAATGTGAAAACAATGCTATGATACTTGAAAACATCCATAGGAGGGCAATAGTACTGGTAAAAGGAGTGGAAGGCATGTTCTATGAGGAGAGGTTAAGAACACTTGAGTTGTACTGTATGATGAAGAGGAAGATAGGAGTGACCCCTTTCCTCTCTGCAGCTCCCTTAGGAGGGGAAATGGAGAAGGAGGTGCCAATCTCTTCTCAGTTGTAAGCAACGAGAGGTGCAAGGGAATGCCACAGATCTGCACAGTGGAAGGTTCAGACTGGATATTACAAAAAATTCTTTATCATGAGGGTGATCAAAAACTGGAGAAGGCTTTCTAGGGGGATGGTTTATTCTTCATGCCTCTCAGTGTTCAAGGGATGTTTGAACAATGCCCTCAATTATTTGGACAATTTTGTAATTTTTGTTCATCCCAGAAGAAACCAGGTAGTTGACCTGAATTATTGTATTGTATCAGTATCAGTATTCTGTTCTGTTCTGTTCTGTTCTGTTCTGTTCTGTTCTATTCTATTCTGTTCTGTTCTATTCTATTCTATTCCATTCCATTCCATTCCATTCCATTCCATTCCATCCCATGCTATCCTATTCTATCCCATCCCATCTCATCCCATTCCACTTAATTCCATTCCATTCCATTCTATTCTGTGCTACTCTATACTTTGCAGTGATGTAGAAAAATTCGTCATAGATAACCACCTAAGCCTGTGGTGAGATTTACTCTAAGTGTTAGTTAGACAGATTCATAATGAAACAGTCACAAGAGTCAAGACACAGTTGATTCCAGTGCTGTCACGTAACCTGAAGTTTCACTGTTTAAATATCAAATGAAGAAAGTACTTCATCACACAAGTGATTTTGTATGGATCTAGCACTCAGAAGATTTGCACATTTTAAACAAAGTCAAGTGAAAACTTTTCAGATTTTCTGTTTCTGTGATGGTGATGGTACTTCAGAATTATAGAACTGTCATTACAGTGTCATTTACTTCAGCAGGCAGATGCAAGAAAATAAGTGTGATTTATGATTTTCCCTCTTCATAACTGCAAAAATACTTAAGCTGTACTTCTGTATAAAGTGGAAAAGTGCAACTACATAAGATTTTCAAGAAAGGTGACTTGAGCTTCTGTTTTACATTCATTCTCTAAGACTGCTTTCAGCTATAACAGCATAATAGCAAGTGAAAGATTTTCTAGCTCACTCAAATGCTGCTCCATCACCATTCAGTAATACAGCATGTCAGATTCATTTTCACATGGCTTTAAACATCAAGAGCTTAATGACATTCAGAACATCTTTTCCTATTTACATGTTTTCTTGTAGATATTTTGCAAAGACTGACTAGCAGTGATTCCTTTTGTGCCAGAAGAGTAGCAAAAAAATTTTTTGGTTGTCTGCAAAGTTAAGGCAATACATATATCATTTAATAACCTTCATAACCCGGATTTGTAAAATTCTTTTTTTTTACAAATTTGCATTGCTTTTGCTGGCTTCTGTGTGAAAGGTCAAAATGTCCCAATGAATACGTGCTTCTTTCTAGAAAGCATAAGTTTTGGATTTGTTTCCAGTTCTACCACTTACAACTATAGATGCGGGCAATTTTCTGCTATCAGTTTGACTACCAACTGTAAACACAGTAAGTTATATATAATGCAGTATGTACTATAGATATCCACCTGTCCTTTATCTTCCCTTCTCCCTGTTGTCAGCAGCAGTATTTGGAGCAGTCAGAAAAAGAGGCAGATAATGAGACGTGGAGACTACATGATTCTAGGCAGATTCTGCTATAGGGATGGTCCTAAAGCACCTGCACAAAGCAATGTGATTCTCAACAACAGACTCTTCTGTAATTCCTGTGACAGAACTACACTTCAAACAGATGCATGAAGAATTGGAGAACTTTCTTAAAAGAAAAAAAGCTGCTGAAAACCATAAAGAATGCACAATTAATGCATATCATTAAGATTCACACTTCACTACTAGTGCAAACTACTATAATAACATACTCCTCTCCATAGTTTATAACATGAATCACAGCTGCTGTTAACAGTTTCTTCCTTGTTGCATATACTTATTCCCTTAGGTTTCATGCTAAGAGTGTTATCATGTGCTACTCATTCAATATCTACCTTTTCTTGGAATGCAGTCATTAAGGCTGTCTCACAGAAGCGGATCAGCTGTAAATACCTCTTAGAAAGAAAGCTTTCACCATGCATGCTTTTAAAGAAAAGGCAAAAAGGGATTCGCATTTTTTAATATTACACAAATATTTTAAAAATACCCACAGAAGAAGTTTTTATTTTACTTATGCTAATCAAAATGGGTTTAATTTGGAAATGATGGCACTTTGACAAAGCGTTAGAATGAATGCACCTTGGATACTCAAAGTGATGGATGAGGACTTTCCATATGTATGGGAGAGCATCTTATGCCTCTGTGACTTGTTCATTTGGTACCTTGAGATTAGATCTAAAGCACAGACAATGAAATTTTTCTTGCAAATATTTCCTGAAGAAATCAAAGCATTACTCAGACATGGAAAAAATAAAGGACAGAAAACAGATAAAGAGCATTAAGAAGAAAGAAATAAATAAAGCCACTGACAAGTTTAGAGATAAACAGTTCTCAGTGACTTTAATACATCAGTAAATGAAAATAATAAATATCACTGCTAGTACAACAGATGAGATTTTGACAGCTAGAAAACTTTAATTACAAATAATGATGAATATTAAAAAAATAGTAAGAAAATAATATGTACATATGTAAACAGCCTTACATTCTAACAGTAAAAACCCAATTTTGATTTCTGAAGTTGTTTTGCAATGCAATTTAAACTTTCCAACAGTGACAATTTCACAGAGTAGTTACAGATAAAACCTCATGCACTCTTTTCATAGACTCTGCTTTTTTCTTCCTGAACACTTCTGTCATTACCTTTTGCTCCCTAATATTTTTTCCTTAATATCTTTTCTATTAAGTCAGTAAGTTTGAGCTGTCCTCTTACTGAAGGTCTCTTTTTCTTGGCTATTTTTTCTCTTTTACCAGGTTTTCTTTTTGATGTTCTTCAATAACTTCTCTCTGAGTTTCATACTGATCTCTGTTCCTTTCTGAGTTAGAAGAACTTGCAAGGAGAGCGCATTCTAAGGATACAAACACGAAAGCTAATATTTTAACAGATTATCATACGCTTTTAAAAGTACTCTTCAGTTCAAACAGGACAGCCACAATTAAGTTTGTAGTCCTGGAAAGTAAAATATCACATTAATTACAAGTGTTATGTTTTTATTCCCATAATTAACAGAGCGCCTCCTCATGGCGGGATTGCAGCATGTGACCACAAAATGAGAAAATGAAGTGACGTGGGATCTTTTTCTTGTCATTTTAGTTGTCACACATTGTTTCTACAACTACAAAATTAAGATTTTCATCACAATCAGTTTCTGCTGTATGGATATGCTGAATCAATTAACATTTGCAGCTCATGTTTAAAGTCCATGATAAAAAGTGTGTTTTAAGCTTGTTCATTACTAATAAATCAGGAAGTTTGGGGGAAACAAAGAAGCTGAGGATTCCCAGCTCTCTTATGATGGTGCACATACCAGTTGCACTTCTACTGAATAAATTCTCCGTAAAGTGGAGACATCACATGCAGGAACATGAACATATGGAACATCCTTACTGCTCTGGATAGATGGTATCTTTGGAACTCTCACACAGAAAGTAGTAGAGGCTGGAGGGACCAGAGAATGAGGAATATTCCCATTCTATTCCCATTCTACAACCCAGGAGAGGGGCTTTCTCTCCTAGTTAATATGAAGAAAAGAGATCTGTAATCTGTAAAAAGAAAACAAAGGAGAAGGAATAGGAAAGGGGAAGAAGGGGAAAGAGAATGGGAAGGGGAGAGGAGGCAGAGGAGAGTGGATGAAGGAAGAAGGGAAGAGGAAAATCTTTGCTGCTGGATTAAGGTTTTTCATAGTATTAAGATCCTTTTTGCAAGGTTTTNTTTTGTTGCACAGAGTACAACAGTATAGTCACTATGCAATTCCATCTGAGTGAGAAGATAGTATAAAAAATCTCAGTTTCTCACTGTCAGAACTCATCACAAGAAGGTTTTTGTTGCAAATTATAAAAGCATCCATAGAAACAATGTCAGTCAAAGGCTTTTGACAATGTACACAGAAAAAGACAACAGTAAACAAACATCTATCAAAGAGTTTTGTAGGATAAAGTATATGGATTATTATCGTTTTAGTTCAAACAGGTGGAAATAGACATCTCTGAATTGTATTTTTCCTTATGTCCTAGTTCTTAAGAAAGCGCTTATTCTCTCAGAGCTGAGGATGTCTGTCAGACTCTGCCTTTAAATATCTATATGACCTTTTCCTCTGAAAATTATAGGACTTGCTGAGTATAAAGGTGCGAGGAAACACTTCTATGCCAAAGCCATCATCAAACCAAATAGAGCTATGACAAAGGTCTCCTCCAACAATTCACTATAGTACTAGATGTCCCCAGTGTGACTGACACACACCATGTCAGTTCAGTGGCTGTCACTGATTTCCCACTCCCAGTGAGCCATGTCAAAATATTTGGTCATTGGCAAAGTTATACTTTTAACAACACATCTGATCTCAGTCTTTGAACCGATGCTTCTCATTCACATTTATTCTTCCATATTTTAATGGCTCCAAGGTAATCTGGTAAAAAACATTTTGTAATGAGATTTCCATAAACTTAAACTTCTTGTAGCTACTTGCTAGGCATCCCATGCACAAACACATACCCCACAAAACAACAATCTATCAATTAAAATCAGCTGATGTTAAATTTAGAGGAAATCCACCCAGCTAGAAAAGGAGTTTGGAGGTTTCTTTGCAGGAGTGAAGCTCTGATAGCCAAACAATAGATGGCAGGACATCATTTCAGTGACCTCATCACTAGACTATGCAACACAAGAAAGCCTCGTACTGAATTTACATTCTGAAGAAACCCATTAGGAAACTGTGATATTTCCCACTGCATCATCATGGGGAAACCAAACGTAGAAGAGCCCAGCCTGGAAATCTCTGTGAAGACATTTCCTCCTTCCTGGAAGCATTCAAGGCCGGGCTGGATGGGGCTGTGAGCGACCTGGTCTAGTGGTAGGTGTCCTTGCCTATAGCAGGGGGGTTGGAACTACGTGTTCTTAAAGGTCTCTTCCAACATAAACCATTGTATGATTCTATGATTCTATATGAAACCTGTTGGAAAGCAGCTTGACCTATTAACTGTAGGGAATAAATAATATTCTTTGAAGTTAAAGCAGATACTGTTAATGAATATTTTATCTTTNTTTTTTTTCTTTTTTTCTTTTTCCCCTACCCTTTTTTTCCTTTTCATTATGATATTCCAGAATACTTTCTGGAAGTTTTAGTTAAATAAGGCAAGGACATGTAGCATCTTATATCTTTCTTTGGCACTGTCTGTTTTCAGCCTCCCTCAGTTCCAGACTGTCTAAAGGTCAATATTTATTCAAATATTTATCTTCTCAATCCTTTATGAAATGAGAATTTATCTTCATTTAATTGAAAAAGAAGGGAAAGAAAAAAAAAAAGCATATATATCCATACAGTTGTTTCTGTTCTGGTTTTGTCCAGGTTTGGAATCATGTGGCTCCCATCCAGTCCCAGAGATCTGAAATGAAGAATAAGCAAAGATCATACAGTAAATGTTTTGTATAGTGATCTAGCTGCTCTTCATTAGGGCTTTCTATCATTTTGTGACAGAAAATTCTCTTTCTATGACAAAATTCCATACATACTATCTTATATGCTGTTTAGTCTGGGGAAGAGGAGGCTGAGAGGAGACATTATTGCTCTCTTCCAGTATCTTACAGTAAGAGTGGGGCTGGTCTCTTCTCACTGGTGACAGGTGACAGGACGAGGGGAAATGGCCTCAAGTTGCACCAGGGTAAGTTTAGGTTGAATATCAGGAAAAACTTCTTTACAGAAAGCACTGGAATAGGCTCCCCAGAGAGGTGGTTGAGTCACCATCCCTGGATGAGTTTAAAAATTGTTTGGATGTTTGGCTCAGGGACAAGATTTAGTGGAGGGTTGTTAGAGTTAGGGTAGTATGGTTACATTGCGGTTGGACTTGATGATCTTGAAGGTCTTTTCCAACCTGAGCAATTATATGATTCTATGATTCTATATTGTACTGTATCACATTGCATCATATTAATAAAAAAAAATAACAATATTAGTAACAATAACTATATTAATAACAATAATAATATAATTCTAAAATAGTAATTTATATGAAGATATTTTTCCTCCAGGGATTGTGAGAGATCCACTCAAGTTCTACTTTGTCTTTTACCTTCCTAAACATTACCTTGAATTTTCAAGTACAGCTCTGGAAAAAGAAATGCGATGGTATTTGGGGGAAAAGGTCAAGGAAAACAAAGTTTCCTTTGCAATCTTTAATTTACTGTTATGCTAAATTTATGGTTTTTCAGGAGAATTGACTACTACTCAAATATGAAAATGAAATTCTTTTTGTCCACTAGCAATCAAGAAAGCTTAGGATATCATCTCTGTGATTTTCCCTTTGGGGACCAAAAGCTGTGAGGAAAAAAGTCTTAGAATTAAACATGATTATGATCCTGAAATGAGGGAGCATATAAAAATATGTGAAAATTTCTCTATTTAGAATCACAGAATACTAGAATAGTTTGAGTTGAAAGGAACCTTTAAGATCACTTAACTCCAGCCTCCCCGACATGGGCAATCTGCTTGAATTCCCACCCAGCCTGGCCTTTATCACTTCCAGAGATGGAGCATCCACTTCACAATGGAGAATCCATCTCCATTCTCCAGGCAATCTGTTCCAGTACCTTATCCCCCTCATAATAAATAATTTCTTCCAACTATCTATTCTAAATCTAGTCTCTTTTAGTTTAAAGTCTTTATCCTTTGTCCTATCATCACTCTAGAGTCCATCTCCAGCTTTCTTGTATGCTTTTTTTGATACTGAAAAACCACAATGAGGTCTCCCCAGACTCTTCTCTTCTCTAGGTTGAACTACTTCAGCTCCATCAGCTTGTCTTCATAGGTGAAGTGAGTGAGTTTAACCAAGAATAATACAAAGTATATGCAAAGAACTAAGTGTACTACAGCCTGGCCACATCTATAGGGATTACTAAAATTCCCTGGAAGCACTCAGCATAACCATATGTGTGAATCTTATCCAGTAGGCATTTCCATGTGGGAGAAGAGAGGCTCAGCCCATCAGATGATTCCAAGAGTCATGAAGTGTTCTCTTGACTTGTCTGCAATGGTATCTTCCCTTAGCTTCTCCCCTTCTTTAGCCATTTTTTTACTATTATTCTACAGGTGGAGCTTGAGTGACTCTAGTCATTACATACTTTTTTTTCTAACTGACATAAAATCCTTTCACCTAACTTTTATCATAGAATCATAGAATCATAGAATGGCCTAGGTTGAAAAGGACCACAATGATCATCTAGTTTCAACCTCCCTGCCATGGGCAGGGTCACCAATCACTAGACCAGGCTGCCCAGAGCCACATCCAGCCTGGATAACCTTTTAAAGGTATAAAAAAAAAGCCAGAGTGCATGCTCAATGAGGGATTATTGCAGCTTGAAGGTGGGTAGTTTCCAGGATGGAGGTGTGTTTTGGTATTACAATGAGCAAAAATCATCAAAGGGTGGCATTTTGTTAACAAGATGACTTTTGTCAAGAAAATATTTGGCCCAGGGTGTAGCAGGTAAGCAGTTTGACACCACCAAGTTCCCATCCCAGTATTGTTCTTCCTAGAGTCAGTACATCAGTTCTCCTGATGCTGCCAACATCTAAAGTTGCCTAGGGAACTACAGTGGATAGCAGAACTTGGCTGCAGAGTCTCCACTCTGCTCCGTCTTCTGTGCCTCTTAATGACATACAGGCTGCACTCTGTGTTGGTATCCCTGTGAATGATATGTACCTTAATTGCCAGTGAATAACACTATACCTCAAGAAATTATTCCACACGTTACCTTATTCAATTTGGGCAGTGTGACCAGAACACTTTCTAGTGAAAGCTGAGAAAAAAAAAAAAAGTCACTGAATACTTCAGCCTTCTCCATACCACAGGTAATCAAGTATTCCTTTTCTTTATAGAGAGAGCCCACATTTTCCTTAGTCTTCCTTCTGTTACCAACACTCTAACAGAAGCTTCCCTTGTTGCCCTTGATGTCCCTGGACATGTTAATTTCTATTAAGGCTTTAGCTTTCCTAACTCAATCCCTGGCTGCCTCCATCCTCTGTAGGTTTCCTTTAAGTGTTTTTGTTTATCCAGGAGCTCCTTGTTCATCTATGCTACCTTCCTGGCACTTTTGCCTAATTTCCCCTTCGTTGGGATGCATTATTAATGAGATTAGAGGAGGTGATGTCTGAATATTAATCAGAGAAGGATCTCTTGAATTCTGGAGCTACGAGCTTGCTCTGTGCCCTCCTTGCTGCCCTAAAAATCTCTAATTCCACCATTTAATGGTCACTGGAGCCAAGGCTTCCCTTGAGCTTCACATTCCCCACCAGCTCCTCCATGATGGTGAGAACAAGGTCCAGCATAACACTAGTCTGCAAAACACTGGCAATAACAAATTTGCCAGTCTCTCTATAATAAGCGCAGCAATGTTGATGAGGTACGAATGCCATCCGTGCACATTATATCACGAGATCTGAATGTGCTGCAGCTGAAACCTTTCTGAAAAATACTATCTCTCTGTATTTCATTAAATTAAAGTGGACAAAAGTAGACAGAGAACTAGCAAAAGACAAGCACACTTTGCTGATATTGGGAAAACAACAACTACAAAAAAAAAAAACACCTTTATCCAAAGATCTTGGATTTAAACCACTATTGACTTGGATATCAATTCAGCTGCTGTCAGGATGGCTGAAGCAACAGCCTGTTAAGTTTGCTAGAACAATTATATTTATACTTTTTCACGCCAGAGAAATTATACTGTGGTGTACTTAATCCTAAGTACAGATGCAACTCAATCTTTTGGTTATTGACCCTTGGGAGAATGCAGATAAATATCTCATCTCTTTGTTGTCTCTGTTTCCCCCGCAATACAGTGGGAATGATGACACCAGTCTCCTTTTCAAATACGAAAGGCTCTGAGCTCTGTTCACAAGCACACCATGTAGAAGTTGAATACGTGCAATGCACCTGCACAAAAGTCACCACAGTAAGAGCAAAACTCTGGTAACATCCTCATTCATGATCCCCATAATTCCCATGTTCCATTGATTTTCAGGGCTTTCTTTTTATTGTTGGAAAAGGTTATGTGCACTCTGTGTGATAAATGTAAAATCTAAATGCTGTAGGACAGCACACATTCTACCTCCTTTCTGTAAAACTTCTGCAGTAACTCATCATATCCATTTCCCCTGCATTCAAATTGTAAGAGCTGAGTTTTCAATTGGTTGGCTTAAGGAATTGCTTTTTGAAAGCTATTACTAAAACTAGGCAGTCCTTAGCCCTGAATGACAACATAATTATTCAGAAATAAAATAAAATAAAATAAAATAAAAAATTAACAATTAATCTGATGTGGCGAAACAATATCATGGATTCGTTATGAGTAAATCTTAATTTAAAACAAAAATATGATGTAACAAAACATTAGATAAACCCTAAATGTTTTTCTAATTTGATTTAGGATGGTCATATGTTAACTGCTGAGCTGCAGAGGATTCATTTCATGCACTTGTTCATTTTTACATGATGCAGGATGAGGCAATGAAGGAAAAATATATTACCAGTTCTGTTCTTGCCCAGGTAAAAGCACACAGTTATTAATGAATGGAAGAAGAGAGGAAAAAACACGTGAACTGGAAATTCAAACTGTTTTTTGTTATGTTGATGATAAATCTTTCTGATTGCTGCCAGCACGATACTATTATAAGGAGGGTGAGTAAAAGAAACAAGTTAAATGTTTTGAAATAGGGAAAACAAAACTGCTGTTGTAATATTTTTTAATTCCTCAAACATGTAATTTTTCTTAGGGGATTTTTTGTTTCTCATATTTTTAATATAAAATTTCAGTAATATAACTTTTTACATAGTAATGGCTCAATTTTTTTCTGGCTCAGCATATCAAAATATCAATTGTAATAGTATTTTTATTGAGTTAGAGGACAGTGGTTCCCAGAGCTTGACATCAGACAAAAAATCAGAGACTATACACTAAACTTCTAAATACATTTCTTAGATAGAGAGAGGTAATTTGAGTGGGGCTTCAAATCCTGCCATGATATTGTTTCTCATCTGTGTTACAGAGCATCGTAAAGGCTCTCACAGTTATTGTCATCCCTAGGTGCCTTGCTAGACAAGCTAAAAATAATTCCATAATTTAGAAATGAATTGCTTAGGACACATGAGAGAAAAATAATGCAATTTCTCTGACATTGAACATCGTGCAAGGCTGAAACAAAAACCCAAAAGGCTATTTTGCAGGAGGTGAATATCCGCACTGTTGCTGGACTGCTGCAATGCACCTGTGACTGTTGGAAATGTTAAAGAAGATAAGTAGTGAGAGGCACAATTATTTTATTTATGCAATTAATATGTAATAGTGATTTCTCAGGTTTAGGTTACAGTTCAGTGGCAGTCAGGACTCACCTAGCTGCCAGTCACAGATATCTGGTTGAAGAAATCAGTTTTTTTTTTTCCTTTAAATCTGTTTCACTATTACGGACATCATCTAGATGATTGGATCTGTCGTATATTAAAGACTTGGATTTATCACCCTTTTAAAATTTTATTTTATTTATTGGCATATAATTCTGTGAACTGCAATTTTCTTTACAGTGTTCTCTTCTTTCAAACACTTCTTGTCCTGAAGTGGGTGATTCCTCGGAAACAGGCAAATAGTAAAAAATAAAAAAGAAGGGAAGGGGAGATGGGAGAGGGGAAAGGGACCAGGGCCTTCTATCAGAGGTTAGGGGACACTGGCCAGTGCCACTAAAGACTCCTCTCTGTTGTCTCAGTCTTCATCACGTAGGGTTTCAATCTCAGTAGGAAATAAATTAAAAGTCAACCCATGCTGCCTCAATGTGGTTCTCCACCTTTAACATCTGCAATGGAAATCATACGGATTTCCTCTGAAATGGAAATCATACGGATCTTAAATCACATTCTTCAATTTTTTTAAAGCACATTCAGGACACAACCCTTAAATCACAGACTCCTGCATTTGCAAATAACTTTCAACACAATTACTGGGTGCAAATGAGGATATAGTCTGCAAATGATCAATTACTTGATTGCAGCAAATCAGGCTGGTAGATGTCTGTGTAACTTCACTTGAATCCATAAGGAGTTGCAGCTACAATTATTGGGCATATTAAATTTATAACATGAAAAACAGGAAGCGAAGTGAAGTATGCTTAAAAATTTGGGGATAGTATTCTGTAGACAGTAAGCCAAATCTGCTGTTGTCTTGACTCTTACACATAAGAAAGCATTAGGATAGCACATTAGGATACTGAGTAATACCTAGATTTCACTTTCTTTGCAGTTCTTCCTCCCTCTGAATGTACAGCCTGAAAATGTTGCATTGCTATATGAACATAATTGTACTTTTTCCCCCATTTTTGAATGCAGTTTTTATTGTTTGAGGAGAGATCAATATTTATTTGACTACAGCTTTCTCAGCTAAACTTCTTTATTTGTACGCACTCCTTCATCATGTTGCGCTGGTGCCCAGGCCCACAAGGATGAAGTGCTGCATGTCTTAACTTGTAGCTACTTAGTTATCCTATGCATGCTAGCACTGGACAGTGGAATTCTTAAAAACTCTCTCCAGAAACGCTGATTATCATTAATTGCTAGATCAACAACACCTCAAGTGAAAACTTTTTTCTAAAAAAATAAGTTTTGGGGTTTTTTTTTTGTTTTTTTTTTTTAT